>OZ018317.1:206590788-207095788 GCA_963969495.1 Ceratothoa steindachneri | reverse complement strand
TATCAACAGTGTGGCTTTATTCTGCACCCTCTGCATCATTCTGAGAGATGTACAGCTTGACATCTGCGTGATCACAGCTGGGTACACTAGGACTGAGCGTGCCAAGGCCATGTACAGTTTTTTCTTGTTTGGTACGCTGAGACTTCGGAAACGGTAAAGTTTCTTCAGCTTTCTTTTGGCTATGGAGACTCTGGTATTTACGTGAGCCCTGTAACCAGATTTGTAGAGTCGTGAGCCTAGGACTTTTCCCTCGTTAGAGTACGGATAGAGTTCGTTGTCGACGATGACGTCGTCAACTTTCCGGCGGTTCATTGGAATTATGGTGAACTTCTGGCGGTTGGTCTTAATCTTCCACTTTTTTTCATAGCGATTGATGTTGTTAATCTCGGCAGCTGTCGCCCTTGCCTGACTACCAGAGTTCATGAATGGACTTCTGCTTATTGCAGATACATTGAATCGTACCTCACTGGAGCAGATAGGTCAATTGTGTACACGAGGTACAGCAAAGAACTGAGACAGCTGCCTTGTAGAACTCCCGCCTTGAGTTCGAATTCGGGTCCCTTGCAGCCCTCGATCACGATTTGGGCTCCCCTATCCGTGACATCGTTACAAAGTAACCTGTCCAGGAGTGGGTTTAGCTGGAGGTTGAAAATTTTGAATTGTAGCCCTCTCAGCCATACCTTATCAAAGGCCTTCTTTACATCCCGCAGCACCACGTCTACGTACCTTCTCTCAGCTTTAATGCAAGCGAGTTTTTCCGTTAGGAGGGCGAAGGCTGTTTCCGTTCCTCGTCCCTTGTGGAACCCATGTTGCTGATGGTTGTGAGCTCCTAGCTCGGCTAGTTGTTCTTGAAGTCTGTCAGCTAGGAGCTTCTCGCAGGCTTTCGCAACGATTTCCATCAGGGCGATTGGCCTGTAATTTACCAGTTGATCAGGGGGTTTACCTCCCTTGGGTATGAAGATTACTTTAGCAATCTTAAAACCTTCCGGGAAGTAACCCGTATTCATGGAAGCGTTGTAAATGTCTGCAATTCCCTGAATGATCTGCTGTAGGGCATTTACCAAGTTGTTTCTGGTGATGCCCGTCCAGCCTGGTGCCTTTTGTTGGAAGGTTCATACAGCGGCCATGACCTCCTCTGGTGTTATGGTACGGCCGTGGTCCGCCATCTCCCTGCCTTCGTTGACTTGATGTTGTGGGTGCATGCGGTGCATAACCTGATTGAGTTCTTCGATCAGTTGGCCTTCGAATTCTTGGTAGAACTCGTCGTTTTCCTCAGGGGTGATTCTGAAGACGTTTTTCTAGAAATTTCTGAACCTGTCTTCCAGAACCGCCGGGTCCTCTATATAGTCTCCGTTCTCTTTTATTCGAGCCTTTGGTCTTGCTGTTAGTCCCTTTAAGTTCTTGACTTGACGCCAGAACTTAGCCGGGTTAAGTTCGCTATCGACTTTGGCTATCAGGTTGTTCCAAATTTCCTCCTACTGGAGTTCAACAGCCTCTCTAAGCTCTGTGCTTAGGCGTCGAAGGAGCAAGCTTCTTTCCCAGTTAGGACCTTCCCGTCTTATTTCTTCGTACACTTCCCTGTGAACGCGGGCGATCTCTCTCATCTCCTCTATCCATCTGGGCTAAGGAGGTGTTTTATACCCGGTTTTGGGTATGCTCTCGCGGTCCGCTTCTAGTATGGACGTTGTTATCCTCTCCATTTCCCCGTCTATCTCCTCCAATGACATCTCGCTTAGGTCAGCTGGCGCGTATTGACTGAGTCGTCTCTTGTAACGATCCCAGTTGGCCAAGGCGTAGTTTTTCCGGAGAGGGACTGGGAGCTGGATTGGAGCGAGAGGTACTGTGATTAGTATTGCTATGTGATCACTTGGGACTGTTGGGCCTGTCTCACTATGGTAGTTGAATGGGAAGCCTTCACTCGTTAAGATTATGTCAGGTTTGGTTGCTGATCTACAAGTGATATATGTAGGTCGGAAAATCAGATGCCGTGCGGCGGGCTATGGTAGTACCAACGAAAGAGGCCGAAACTTAGAACTGATTATGGGAAGAAAAAATATCCAGAGAATAGGGCCAATTTGTATACCTATTGATGTTGAAATTTTTGTATTTTGGGAAATTACGACCAACCAATGAGAAAGCTCACATTTAAATAAATGAGAATTTGCAGATAAAAAAAAACTGGAAAATGAAATATACTCGTACGTAGAAAGTAGAGTAACTGTGGCTTTTTTTTGCAAACATTAATACGTTGTTTCGAGAAATGATACTGTCAATACAGAAATCAAAGCCTGCAAGGACAATAGGAGTTGGGTTCCAAGTACATACTCGTTTCATAAATCAAAATATTTTGAGGAAGATCTTTTTAGATTGAATAGATGTACCATTAAATGCAGTATACACAATTAAAATGGAAATTGGAGGATAAAAAACAAAGTGCATAGTAGGAACTGAAGAATGCATTAACCACGGACGTCGAGCCAAGGAGGACAGGAAAGTCCTGTAACATCTCTCGAATTCTGTCAGCAGAAGAAAAAAAATTATGCAGCGCCGGATTTGGAGCTTTTGTTTTTCAAAAGCCACGATCCACCGACATAAATATACAATGAGAGCTACCGAGAACAGATCAGTAAGTTAACCGGTTGTGAGTGGATATATCAGGTAGAAATTAAACAGGATGAAAAATGTGAGTTAAATTAGGAAGATTAGAAAGAATAGGGACATATATGTCCCTTTATTTCTTACCCTTGTGCTTTCCTTTTTGAAAAGATCCCTAATCATTGACAATACTTCTTTTGGACATCATGAAGGTACTAAAATATCGCCAACAAACTAAAGTAGCTTAAAATAGCTGTAGTTAATTCTAATTCCGGTTGGTTCCAATAGTTCGCTGCAATAGCTGTCGAACAACCTGCAGATAATCATAATTACTCTATTTAATTACTATAGTTAGCTCATTTTTACCAGTTTGTTAAAACTTTTATATTTGCGCGAGGCTGATAAGAGGCCGATTAGCGTGTATTTCTTTAAATTTTGGTTTGTAGTTTTTAAAGTCTTTTCTCTCACCTTTTTTTAAGAAAATACATTTAAGATTTGAGGCAGATCCAATGCTATTATTCGCATATCTGTCAGTAATTAAGCCCTATAGAGGGTGTAATTTGTGGTTGTATTTATTTTCCTCTCATCATTTAATATATTTGCAGTAAATCTTTTGCGAGTAAATATTCGCATAATGTTCCCTGTCCCCCGAAAGCCCCTAAACCCAAACTGTTGTCTACGATCTTCTTTCGTTCGAGAGAAATGATTTGAAAATGAGTTAAAAGAATCCCGTAGATAGTGAAGTGATGGTCATCCGTGTTAGTTACTTGTTTGTATATACCCTCCTGCTAATGGAACAACCGATGAGGTTCGTTCCATTGTGTAGAAGGGAATGAATGAAAGCATGATAAATTTTGAATCTGAACCGTCAATTATCCATTAATTTTTAATCGCATGGACGCGACTCTATAAGTTAGTATGTCGGTCCGTAGGTCAATCGCTCGGATGGTAACAATTTTATTTTTTAAGAAGGTTTTGGCAATAACATCATAAATATTCGGCCGATTTTAATTAAATTTGAAACTCTTATGTAGTTTTACATTTTGTTTCGAATGGAATAATGTCAATGTCCTTCCAAGGTTAGTGCTAGAATTATTAAAAGAAAACTAACTATGGGTCGGATTGCCCCACTTATTGAAAGTTTTGAAGGTCATAAGGTCATAAGTCAGAATAATTGAGAGCACGCGACTTGTGTCTGTTGACCTTATTCATACTATCTCTTTTTTCTCCTCGAAGTGAAAAAAAGAAGCAGAGGAAGAAATAAAACTACCGAGCAAGAGAATGAAGACCAACAACGACCCTAGGTTTCATAACATCCCAAAACACATTTAGGAGCAACACAACATCTCAAAACACATTTAGGAGCAACATAACATCTCAAAACATATTTAGGAGCAACATAACATCTCAAAACACAGTTAGGAGCAATAAAACATCTCGAAACACATTTAGGACCAATACAACATCTCAAAACACATTTAAGACTAACATAACATCTCAAAACACATTTAAGACTAACATAACATCTCAAAACACATTTAGGAGCAACACAACATCTCAAAACACATTTAGGAGCTAACAACATTTCTAAACACATATAGGAGCAACACAACATCTCTAAACACATTTAGGATCAAAACAACATCTCGAAACACATTTAGGACCAATACAACATCTTAAAACACATTTAGTAGCAACACAACATCTTAAAACATATTTAGGAGCTAATAACATCTCTAAACAAATATAGGAGCAACACAACATCTGAAAACACATTTAGGACCAACACAACATCTCGAAACACATTTAGGAGCTAATAACATCTCAACACACATTTAGGACCAACACAACATCTCAAAACACATTTAGGACCAACACAACATCTCGAAACACATTTAGGAGCTAATAACATCTCAACACACATTTAGAATCAACACATCTCAAAACACATTTAGCAGCAACATAACATCTCAAACCACATTTAGGAGCAACATAACATCTCAAAACACATTTAGGTGCTAATAACATTTCGAAACACATTTAGGAGCTAATAACATCTCAACACACATTTAGAATCAACACAACATCTCAAAACACATTTAGGACCAACATAACATATCGAAACACATTTAGGAGCAACATAACATCTCAAAACACATTTAGGTGCTAATAACATCTCGAAACACATTTAGGGGCAACATAACATCTCAATTGCCATAAGGAGAACGGAGGAACATAAAGATTCGGAAACACCTGCAAAAGGCCAATCTCGCAGCTCTAACAAGGTCAACAGACCTAAGTCGCGTACTCTCAATTATTTCAATAAATTTGATAAAAAAGTAATTAACAAACGACCTTCCAAACTTTCAAAAACCTATTGAAAAGTAAAATGGTTAAAATCCGACTAAGTGACCTACATACCGACATAGTAACGTATATGTAGAGTCATGTGCAGCGACTAAAAAGAAATGCATAGAATGAATAGTCCCTTATTTGACACATGCGTATGGCCCGTCTTCCAAATGTAGCCGATGCAGTATCAAGGAGCTCTACCGTTGTTATTTGTTTGTTTTAACATTGTGATTGTTTTTACTATTTGTTTTTAGTCGCGTGGACGCAACTCTAAAAGATATTATGTCGGTCCGTAGGTCAACGGTCGGATGGTAAACATTTTACTTTCAATGTTTTGGGGGGGCAATAACATCATAACTATTCGGCCGATTCTAACGAAATTTGAAAAGCTTCATGTTATTTTACATTCTCATTCGAATGATACGAGTATAATTGTCAATGTCCTCCCAAGGATAGTCCAGGAATTATTTGTCAATAACATTGTAACTATTCGATCGATTCTAAAGAAATTTGAAACCTTTATGTTTGTTTACATTTTCTTTCAAATGATATAATTGCCAATGTCCTCCTAAGGTTAGTCCAGGAATTATTTGGCAATAACATCGTAACTATTCGGCAGATTCTAACGAATTTTGAAACACTTATGTTGTTTTACATCCTCTTTCGAATGATATAATTGTCATTTTAAGGTGGTGTTTGTTTCCAATTTTAAACCCATTTTGACGGGTGTTTGCTCTATGAAAACACCTCGGTCTCTTTACTAATGTAACCGAGCATAGATTTTGGGTGTTCATTTAATAAGCCCCTCTTAAATGTCGGAATTTAAGTGCATGAGCTTGCATTTATTTTTGTTAAAATTCACATGTTATTTACCCCCTCCCCCCCACTCGACAGTTTTATTTAGGGCCTGCTGTTGGTTCGCCGCGTTGCGTGTAAAAACGGGTTTCCTACCTTTCTGGCATCTGCAAATTTATATATATACAAGGTTATTTATGAGTCCATGAGTCTGTAGAATGTATTATTCGCGTTGCTTAATCAAGAAAGAGAAGAAAAATTATTCAAAGTATAAGACTATTTTCTGAGATTTCTCGTATCATCTTGCACAGCTGAAAGATGAGACATAAAAGTTATGAAGATAGATTAAGGGAATTAGATATGTTCTCGCTGGAGACCTGGAGACTACGTGGTCAGCTTATTGAAGTGTTTAAAATACTTCGAGGCTTCGACAGATTGGCCTACGGGGATATTTTCCAGCTCAGCGAGGGTGGAACAAGAAATCACGGCTACAAACTTGAACTGAAGCGATACCATCGTGATTTGTGTGGGAAATTCTTCACATACAGTATCTGTGTTAGATGGAACGCACTTCCGACGGATGTTGTCAACAGTGAATCTGTGACCTGTTCAAGTCAAGACTAGATAAAGTCTTGCTAAATCACCGTTAAGATCCTCGCGAGTGATCTTCGAGGTTGCCAACGGACACCTTCGAGGATTGCACCAAAAGTACCATCCTTGTATGGACCGTAAGGTCTTCTAGGGTACTTATTTTCCTTGTAGCTCCTTGTAGCACATTGACAAGACCGTGCAAGAGTGGTTTGGGTCGAACATAAACTTCTAGTCGAAGAAATTTTAGCCGAAGCAGTCTTCCGGCCTCAATCCCCTCGACTAGAGCTTGTTGACGCAATGTAGAGGGCAAAGCCTGCAATGTCCGCCACAGCAACGTTGACGAGCTGAAGTCCTCCGTCAACCGCGTGTGGGTCAACATGAGGAAGGGCTTCGGCCGCAGCGTGTACGTGGCTTTAAGGTCTCCGCTGGAGCGCGTGCTCGCCTCCGAGGGCTGCTACTTTGATTAATATTACAATTTAAACATATGTTTATATTTTAAAACAATAAAAACTTGTCTAACTGCATCAAAACTATCATTCTATCCTTTGTTGAGGGCATCGTAGCGAGTGTAATAAAACTTTTGCAATACCCGGTGGAGGGAAGAGAGCCAAAGAGACTGTTATCAGCAACTATCTTTCCACATCTACCATTATTGAGTTTAATTCTTATTTCAAACAATGAACCTCCTTCCTTCACCCCGGTCTTTATTGAACACTTTATATCCATCGATGATAAATTCGCCAACAATGTCTATTTGCAGCGTGAAGCCAACTTTCAGTTGTAGCGATTTCATTAAATGTTAAAGTCGGAACCAATGTTAAACTTCCTGAATTTGTGTATGTGCGATTTAGTTTTTCTTTTAAGGAGACATCTCAATTTTCTGAGTTCCCCCGACTTTTCCCAGGTTTCGTATTTCACTCGTCTTGTAATCTTTTGTCTGTATAGTGCATTGCCCACTATGAGTGCTCACCGTTGCACGATTATTTATCTGCCCAATTTCATATCATTCTGGACATTCTTGTCTATCTCTCACCCAAGGCGAGACTTCTTCACTTGATTCAAGTTAAGGGTCCCCAACCCGAAGAGTACCGCGGACCTAATCGACAGATCCGAGATGGCCCGAAGGCCGCACCAATAGATCCTCTGAAAATCACATTATACAAAGCAAAAATCAAAGAATTTATTAATGAGGCACCAGGTGACATTTCTCAGCATAAAGCTTATAAAAATCAGGAGTAATGGAACTAACACTCAGCAAAATGACCCAGGAAATTATCTGGCTGGCTGTACGCAATGTTAATTTCGACAAGTGGCCGCAAACCGCGGGTTGGGGACCCCTGATTTAAGTGAATACCGTCATTTAAGAAAAGGTTGGGTCCTGAAATTCAACTCCATATATATCAATAACGACGAACTCCTTGATAAAACTGAAGCCTCAAAAGGTGGTACACCTTCCCAACCCAACTACACCAAGAGAATCCGGTACTCGACTTGTGTCGTCTTTTACGCCTGTATTAAATCTCCTACTATACTTTCCGTGCCTGTATAGAGCCAACAAAATGTGAAAGAAGGCGTATAGCAACGGAAAATCTTTTTGATCTGGTATTAAACCGATGCGCCATCGTTGCCACAACAAATAATACAATTCTAAGTATTTGATCGAATGTATCGCATTTTTATTCGTCCTCCACATTATCAAATTTGTCTGTTTTGGGGGGTTTGATAAGTGAATCTAAATTCATTTTCTTGATTTCTAACTAAAGTCTTTCCTATTAATTCCAGACCACTTTCGTTTGCGATTTCAGTCCAAAAATCAAATGCATTCAGTTTGAAATTTCAAAGGCCTCTTTAGTCGAGCTCTGTTTACAGCCCCTGGACTTCCTAACTAGTTTAAGAGTATGACACGAATATTCGAGATTGCTGTTTAATCACCGTTTGGGAATTTGAATTTGTATCACGTCTAAGTTCTCACTCCACTCCTAACCCATTACTACGGTTATTCCTTTTGTTTCGACATTCCGCTTCTACCCTCTCGTGTAATTATGACGAATGTATCTAATTTCCTTCTTAAGTCCATCATCTCGTCTTTGTAGGTTGTACAGTCTTGGAGAATCACTTGTATCTCATCACGCACTTACACCATCGCATGGGAAATTTAAGGTTAAAAAATTGAATGAGTAAACAAAATCGTCAAATTCTATTTCCATTGTCACTTGGTTAAAGAAAAATTGCCTTATTTAAGTAGCAATTGTATGACACGTCCTCGTATTTAATAATCGGCATGGTTATTAGCCCTGACCTACCCTCTGAAATCCCCTAAGGAACGCTTCCTTTCATCCTCACGAAGCAAACTCAATTTAACATATTTTGATTTATTTTCTAACCTTTATAACTACGAACGAGTAAATAAAATAGTAAACAGTGGTTCCCACTGTTTACGAAACTGCTTGACATTGCTAGTGTGAACTCTTGGAGGGTTTATCAACATGCAAATCCAAGCGAGACACTCTCTCTGCTAGATGTAAGAAGGAAAATTGTTTTGGCTTATGTTTCAAAGCCTTCTCCATCAAGCCGCAAACGCCCTGACCCACAACGAAGTAGGCTTTTGGGAGGAAGAGTAAATGAAGATATCAGGTTTGATCAAGGAAATCACCTTGTGATGCCAATTCAGACACAATGTCACTGTGCATTGTGTGGGAAGAAAACAAAGAGAATTGGCAGTCGTTGTGATGTTCCACTCCATGATATGTGCTTTGCAACTTTCCACACTAAATAATATTGATGAACTACAGCAATTCACCATGACCATACTTATCAAGAAGGGCCCTTATTATGCGTGAACGATATAATTCTGTTCCGAAACTAAATATTTTCCCTTTTTCAATTTATTTCACTATTTTTTCATTATACCAGTTGGTTTATTATTTTCCATTGTTCATTATTACGTCTACATTATGAAAAGAATTGAAACATAATTTCTTTTTGATATATAGTTTGTTTACATTTTTGTTCTTCATAGAAAAATAGAAATAAACAAATCTGAAACTTTTAACAGTTTTTACCCTAAAAACTATGTGTGACGGCCAATGTCCCCAAAATGGGATGCCATCTTTTAGGCCCAAGATAAGTAAAAATTAATTATTCAATGGTTGTAACGTTATTCTAAGGTCTTCTGGAGAAAAGATCTGCCAAGATAAAATTAAAATTCATTACAGAATAATTATGGCCATTAATGGGTTAACAAGTACAAGGTGCAGCTGTATACACAGAGTATCCCCATGTGTGGCTCTTGAAAGACAAAAGAGATGTAAAACATTTATAAAAATGTAGATAAAATAAATGAATTTTGGCTTCCATTTATGTAGGGATCGTTTTTTAATAGTACTTCAATTTTCAATTAAAAATAATCCTGGAGTATTTTTTAAGGAAAATAATTAGCTCGTTACAGAGTTAAACAAACCGCAAAAACAACAATTGGCCATTGCCAAGTGATATCAACCAAAACTTAAGATAAACGTCTGTCATTTCTTTAATTTGTACTTACACTGATTTCTATCACTTCGAACTTTCCCTATTGTTAGTGGCAGGCATCAATACTTCTATATTTTGTTTCACGTAGTTCACTCCGCCTTTGCCTGCTTGAGTATATCAGAAAGTTAAAAACACTCAATATGATAATCCCAAAGAAACTTCCACGTTTTCAGCCAAGTTTCCGTTATGGCAATCAAATAAAAAAATTTAACATTTACAAAATTCGCTGTTGCTAAAATTGTTTCTGTTACTGCGCGTATTATAAAGCGGTCAAATTTCCCCTACGCCTAATGCTGTGGTTGCGACCTCTATTGCTTCGTTTCCGCGAGTGATTAATTTTGGGTATTAGCATTCTATAAATGTTTTTTTTTTATGTTGTTGCTTAATAGAGCGTTTCCCTCATTTAAATTTAGTTCATTTCGTTAAAATAGATAATTTCAGTTAAATTGGTTCTACTATTTTTCGAATCTGACACCCATTTCGATGCATAGAATTCGTAATCTTTCGTTCATCTAGTTGGGCTTCGAATTTAGCTTAGTCATCGCATAATAATGCTGAGTATTTTTCCCTGTAGTCTGCACTCACATTAATATGATCTACATTTTAGCATTTAAATTTCAATATTTTTTTATTACTATTTCATCGGAGAGAGTATCCGATTGAAAGATGAAAAAAATGGGAAATGAAAAATCAAAAGGAGAAATAAGAGTACATGGAAAAAAGAAGTGCGAAATTAAATAAAAAAAAGAGGAGGAAATTGAAAATGAAAACAAATGAGGAAGGAAAAGATATATATAGGTAAGAAAAGTGAAAATAAGGATAGAATTTACTAGACATCTTTAAACAATGTAAGTATCGGAAGCTTCCAAGGAAACATTCTGACAAAGACCACGATTATTCAAAGAGCAAAGATTTCCGCCCTTTTTTGAGAATTAATTTAATTTTATTTCGATTGATCATCACGAAGGACCGCGGCAGCATCGTACATGCAAGGACGCTATTTTGCGTTTCATGTACACAAAATTTGCGGCTGAGTTCTCGATCCCATTTGGGGATTAGGGATGGGGGGTTGACGCCACTTTGTTGAGGTACAATCCTGATCACTAGTAGATTCATTCATTAATCCCATTCTCTCTTGATATTTTTTACATAATAATAATAAAAGGATTATCGTACCTTCCCTTTTATCTCCGTCGAATCCGACGTTCAACTAGAGTAGAATTTGTGAGATTTTTGGTTTCGTAGGAGAAATTCTTGCAATCGGATTCCTGAACCTCCTATTCGATCACTGCTCTTGTTTCCATCGATTTGATACTGAGTCAACAATTTCCTTATTGTTGGGAATTAAATCGAAACACAGGTAACTGTAAAAACACATGAACATAGTGTTTATTGTACAGTTGTGAGAGTTTCCTCTCCTATTAGTGAAGTTGTTGCTAAAAAAAACAGCCTCAACGATCTCAATAATTACCTAATTCAGTAAAATTCAAATTATTTCATTTTAATAGAAAATAAGGATCATTTTCTCTTGTATATCTTCCAATGATGCTTCGTATTATATATCATATAATCAAGCTCCTATGGCATCCACGGGATCCAAAGGGCCGTAATAAACTCTCTCCACCAGTACTTGTCCTGAGCCATCTCCTCCAATTCGTCATCCCAACTATCTCCTGCCTCTCCCTTCATTGTCTTTATCCATGTTTCCTTCGGACTACCTCTTCCCCTTCTTCCAGCCGCCTCCCACTTTGGTGCATACTGCACATATCGTCCCTCTCGTCTGTAAGTATGCCTCATCCATAGCCATCGCGACAATCTCACATACTCGTCTACCGGTTGTACTTTCGTAATTTATCTAACTCTCTCATTGGTCTGTGATTGCCGTACTATACCACGATTCATGTCCATATGGTCTCACCATACTTTTATAAAATTTTGATCTTAGTGTGTATTGAAAAATTATTATTATTCCACACAGATTTCAACATGCCCACTGCTTGGTTAGCTTTCCTAATTCTTTCCTCCAACTCATATTTTAAAGAACCATCCCTTGATACAATCGTACCCAAGTACTTATTTTTTTAATTCATTAACATCCTGATCATTTATTTTGCACACTATCGAGTTTTCCATATTCATGTTTATTATTTCTGTTTTCACACAAACTTCTGAGGTATTACATAGTGTCTCATTATTCTAAATTGAGCGGCACGTTTTACACTGTCAAAAGATTTTTGAAAATCCACGAAACACAGACACAGTGGCATTTTCATTTATTTAGTTTGTTGCATCAGGTGTCTTACAATAAATATTTGATCATTGCATCTACGATGTTTCCTAAATCCTGCCTGTCCACCTCTCGAAATCTTATCGGCCTCTGACTCCATTCTATTCAAAAGAATCTTACTAAAGATTTTTTAAATAATAGGCGACAATGTACTACCTCTCCAATTTCCGCAATCACTCAGATCTCCCTTTTGGGGAATTTTTATAATCACCCCTTTTTCCACTCTTCTGGCATCTCACCACTATTCCACACTTCATCGAAAAACTTCACTAAAACCTTCGGTATTTTAATATCCTCAACTTTAAACATCTCTGGAGGTATCTTATTAATTCCAGGAGCTTTATTATTCTTCTAATCTTCTATTACCTTCTCGACTTCATCCATTTGTATTTCTCCGGTACCTATATTTAATTCATGCTCTGCTGGTAAAATCTGATCTTCACCAGGTGGGATTGGTCTATTTAATACAGTTTTAAAATGCTCTTTCCATCTGTCCTTTATATCAGAGTCTTTCGTAAGTACTTCACCTTCGCTACTTTTAATCGGTATCCCTTTGTTTTATTTCTTAATTCCAGCAAGTTCCTTGATGTTCCTATAAGCAGGTCTCGTACTTTTTCCATCATGCTTATTCATCTGTATCGCAGTTGGTTCAGCAAGACATCAACAAATTTCCTTTGATCACGCCTTGACAATCTTTTAACTTCTGAATTTAGGCTACTATACCCTGCCCTCGCTAATGCCAAATCTGAATTATCGCTACCCATATTAATTTCACTTCTCTTCTCTTTTTTTTATCATATCCCAACATTTACCCATCATCTAATTCTTCCTTCTCGTCCTCTTTCTGACATCGATGGTATTTTTGGCAGCTTCTTCAAAAGCACTTCTCACTTCCTTCTATCTAGTATTTACATCCCTCTGAAGGTCTTTATCTAAAATTTGTAGCGCTAAAAACCGATTTCTGCACTCCATTTTGAACTCATTCTTTGCGTTTGTATCCGTACTTAATTTTTCAATATTAAACTTGTTACTTGCACTCTTATTGTGATCTTTCTTTTCTAATTTCATTCTGAGTTGAAATACAATTAAATAATGATGACTGCCAACATCTGCTCCTCTTTCCACAGAAACATCCAATATGGAAGTTCTGTGCTTCCTGGAAATAGCAAAACTGATTGATCTGATTTCGATAGTTTCCACACGGTGGCGTCCATGTAGGCTTGTGTAATGTGTATGTTTTTATGCGTAAAAAGTGTACCGCCGATGTCTAATTAATTTTCTAAACGAAAACTAGCAAACATGGTGCCATTTTCATTCATTGTTTCACAACCTTCCTTTACCATATAATCTTCAAATCCTTTGTTACAATCGCATTAAAATCACCTAAGCACAAAAGTGTATCATGCCTCGCTACTTTGATAACCACACTTTATATTTCATTATAAAATTAATTTTTATGTTGTTATCGGCATCATTAGTGGGCGCATAGCCTACAACCAAACTGATATTACCATAAACAGATTTAAAACGTGTGAAAATTAATCGCTCATCAACAGGTCGCCATTCACATAACGCCTTGCTCGCCTGACTACTAAGCAAAATTCCAACTCCCTGATAATGCCTTTCATCATCTCTTCCTCCATTAACATCTATACACTTTCTTAATCTATGAATCCAACGGTAAAGACCATCTTTGTAGAATTCACGGGGTTGTCTCTGGCACCAAGTAATGACCTGCTTTTTTGCTTCATCTAATGATTGAAACCGGGTTCCTTTTAGGTGTCCCTTTAAATTTGGAAACAGAAAAAAGTCAGAGGGTGCTAAATCAGGGCTATAAGGGGGATGAGCAAGAGTTTCCCATCGAAATTCCCGTAGCTGAGATCTCACAGCTTTGGACGAATGTGCAGGGGCATTGTCATGGTGGAACAAGATTTGCTTGTGGAGCTTTCCTCGTCGTTTTTTGGCTATTGAAGTTTTCAGCTTCCTTAAAACTCCTTCGTAATAGCTGGATGTAACAGTTTTTTGTCCTTCTAAAAAGTCTATTAAAATAATTCCCTCCGAATCCCCAAAAACTGTAGCCATTATCTTCTTAACGGACCTCTCTGTCTTGAACTTGATAGGCCCTGCTGCCCCCCTTGGGTGCCACTCTTTTGATTGATTTTTACTTTCAGGATCAAACTGATACACCCAAGTTTCATCTCCCGTTACGAGGCGCTCAAAAAAACTATCCTCGTTTGCTTCAATCTTGGTCAAAATAGCCAAAGAAAGGTTGGCCCTATGATTCAGCTGGTCTTCTCGCAACGCTTTTGGGACCCAACGCGCTGAAAGCTTGCTCAGGCCAAGATTTTCAGTTAGAATTCCAAATGCTGAGCCATGAGAGATTTCACATGCATTGGCAACTTCATCAATAGTAATACGGCGATCTTTATCCACTAGATTCCTCACAAGCTCGACATTTTCTGGGTTAATGGAGGTGGAGGGTCTCCCTTCACGTGGATCATCTTCAACTTCTTCTCTGCCCCCCTTGAAGCGCTTAATCCAGTCGTAAACTACCGCTCTACATGGCGAAGAGTCACCATAAACCTGTTGTAGAGCGTCAATAATCTTAACAGGCTTCCAATCAAGTTTAGTCAGGAATTTAATGTTCGCTCTTATCTCAAAATTTGCCATTTTATGGGTTCAAAAAAGTAACCTTTTTGAAGCACATCTAATACAAAGAGTCTCGACAAATTGAATGACGAATTTTGTAGGAATTGTTCAGAAAACATGAAAGTCGTGTTTGACCCTGTATTTACTTGTACAAAATCGAACATTTCAATAATCTGGCATTTGTCTGAGAACTTTTTGACTCACCTACGTATATGTAACTTGTATTCCCTGAAAACTTCCAATAATTGCTCCATTTTTCCAACCAGAATTAAACTTCGTATATTCCAATTTCCGATTTTTAAATTCCTTTTAGGATTCACAAAATTATTTCTATTAAACCGTGAGATTCTTCGCACCCTTTGTTCATTTGAGGACTGCACGAGACTGAGGATAATTTCCACTGGTTCAGTTCATTAAGGTTTTTGAGGCAAAATATATTTTAAACCCGAAAACGTTGCTGGTATTTCGCGGAAACTCTGTTTTAACTCTGAAGAGGAAGAGCTTCGCAGTGTCATCTCACTAGACTATTTGCTGTCATCCGTTGATGCTGATAATTAGAATTCTTCCGCAGGCCAAGATGCCATCTTGACCATTGGCACCATTTAGTGCTCATCTGCCCAAGAATACCATCCACCTCTCTGCTGCCGAAGGTAGTTGAAGCTGTGCCCAAGCTAGGGAGGCTTACAGGTGCTACACCATGCCTAAGAGTGACCTGGAGATAACTGCAATACAAGGTAACCTCATTCTGTCCTTTAGCAATAACGCCTTGCAGCCGGTTACAGTTTATCTTCTTGTCCATGATATTATATACATAGTTAAGTTAAAGGAAATGTATTAATTTATATTTTTATTATTTTTTTATATCCTGCGTTTTTAGGGGTACACGGGAAGTTTTGAGAATGCCCCCAGGGGTTCAGATGAACAATAAAGCTGAGAACGGCTAATCTACAGGGCTGTCAAAGGCTAATTTTATTCATCTTTATTACCTGGAGAGTATTGAGAGAGCTTAGAGCATTTCCTCTCCCGTGCAAGCAACATACCATCCACGCATTTGCCAGTCAAACTCTTCATTACTTCGAGCTTTACTGAGTACAACTGTTTGACAAAATCACGCGAGTGCTCAAGCGACAAACAGAAGGAGACAGAGAAGTTCATTGAAGGACCTCACTCAAGCACACACACAAAATCCAAGGGATTTGGAGGTCAGCAATGACTAAGTGAGAGGTCAGACAACTGCCACTCTCCTCCTTACAATTTTTTATATCAATTCACATATTCAAATAATTTGGAATGAATTAGTGGTTTCCGCTCACTTGCATAATCTTACATAATCACCTGAAGGCGTAATTTCTGGCTTCTTCGCATCTGGATTCGAGGCTTATCTGAGCCAAGAAGGACCCCAACTGCCTACTGCGTCACAGCTCACCGATATACACTGCTCTTTTGGCAATATGAAGGCTCGTATAATTATTATTATTAAATGAATGTATATATATATATATATATATATTTAGTGTAGTTGGGTAGCAGTCTTTCATAAATGCAAACTTTGTTGAAGACCGTTGTGTATTTCGCCTTAATTAATTTCCTTTCACAACTTTCTCTTCTTCTGACTATCTTTTTTATTCCATCTTGTAGATGGTGGATCACTTGTCCTGTATTCATCTCTTTTAAATGAATGGGTTTGGTAAAAACCAAACAAAGTTTCTGAGCTTTCGATCTTATTCGATCATCTTCGGAGCGTTTTGAAATGTCCTTGTCTCCTTTACCGATGTAATGAGTGGAGTGAGGATCTGACAGACTGAAAGAACGTCTTACGTCTTGAAAAGGTTAGAAGTTAAAAGTAGATAGTTAGAGTAGAGTGGATAGTAATCATAAAGGGTACAGTAGGGAAGTGGAATGAGTAAGAGTTAGTGCAGGTTGCTGGGTGACCAGCTATCACTTGTGTTCTTGTCTTCAACTTTTATATCCTATCATTTGTTCAAATGTGTAGGGGCTCTCACGCCTCTATTATTCTTCTAAGATTATCTTCTGTTCTGTTTGAGTTTTCGCTGTTTTGGGGGACTTTTTTACGCTTTGTTTGCTTTTCTGTAGGGATTCCTATGCTATCTATATATTGGTGCTGAGTTAGCAACATTTAATGGTTTTCCGCTCCTAAAATTTCCTCTATTGATTGCTCTATGCTCTATTGGGATCCCCATCTTCCTTTTTTCTTCTTCTTCTAGAAGTTTTTCTAGTTTGTCCCATATTCGGACCGCTCTTTTATGTAGGGATACATTTACTGGCTCCATCTTTATTTCATGGTGCCGATCTATCTACCTCTTGCGCTCTCTCCTTCTTGTATTTGTAATTAGTAGTACGCCACTGTTCTGTGTTCTCTGTAGTTTCACGTTGTTGGTTTTACTTCGATTGTTGAGTGGAATTGCGGGATATAATAATATTGATTTACACAGAAGGTTGTATACTTTGATTTTATTTTTTGTATTTAGGTTTTTTAACTGGTAAAGTTTCGTTAAGTTAGCTTTAGCTAGTTTGATTCTTTCGGTGGTGTGTTTTAGGTACCCGTTTGAAATTATCTTTAGTCCTAGGACCTTGCCTTCCTTTTGGTATCTGTACCTTTCTTCCTTAAACGTAACTCGTGATGTTTTCTACGTCCTGTAGGAATAATGGTGAACTCCTTTGCGTTTGTCCTTTTCTTCCAACTTCTTTCAAAATTATTTATGTTCTCGTTTTTTTGCAGCAGTGATTCTGGCTGCCGTTGGTGGGTGCCTGTATGGACTATTAACGATTATCAAGATGTTGTCTGCGAATTGAACGTATTTGGTGGTGTCATGGATTGGATTTGGTAGGTCACCTGTATATATGTTATATAACGTCGGACTGAGACATCCTCCTTGTGGAACGCCTCGTTTAATTTCAAATTTGGGTCCTCAATATCCTTCTATGCTGATGAATGCTGTGCGGTCTGTGATGTAGTCACATATGCATTTTGTTAGGTTAGGTGGAAGTCTTGATCTCTTGATCTTGTATTTTATGCCTATTCTCCAGACCTTATCAAAAGCCTTCTGCCCGTCTCTTAGAACCAGATATGTGTACTTTCTCTCATATTTAGCTTTGGCTATTGTTTCCACTATTACGGCTAGTGCCGTCTCGGTACTTATACCTTTCCTGAACCCGTGTTGGTGGCTAGGAATTAGATCATTGTCTTCTAGGTGTTGGCTCAATCTCCTGCCGATCAATTTTTCAAGTAGTTTGGCCACCGTTTCTAGAAGAATTATCGGTCTGAAGTTTCCTGGTTGGTCAGGGGACTTGCCCGGTTTGCGCAAAAATACTATTTTCCCTTTTTTTAGGGCGTCAGGAAAATACCCGGCGCTTATTGTCGCATTAAAAGTTTCCACTATTTTAGCAAGAAATGCATCTGGCGCTCTTACCAGGTTTTCGCGGGATATCCCTGTGTCTCCAGGAGCTCTTTGCTTGGTTTTGTTTAGAATACTTTTAAATTTATCTAGTGTTATTGGGTCTACCCCTTGTTCCATCATTACTGTATCAGAAGCAGAGTGATTGGGTGTTACTTCTCCTGTTTCTGTCCATCTCTTCAACTATTCTAAGTTCATGATCGCGGTCAAAATCTTCGTTTCTTCGGGTTATATGTTGAAAACGTTGTACCAATGTTCTTTAAACGCAGCCTCAATTTGTTCTAGTTCTAGCGCATCTTCTCCATTGTTTTTGATGGCTATTTGTATTATCGGCTTTCTATTTCCTCTCACCATGCTGATATTTTGCCAAAGTTTTGTAGGATTTATCTCGGAGTCTATCCCTTCTATTATCTGGTCCCATCCTATGCCTCTTTCCCTCATAATTGTTGTGTTCATTTCCGTCCTAATGTTGAGGAGGCGTTTTCTATCACCTTTTCATGTACCAACTCGCTCTATCTTTTCTCTTAGGTTTAAATATTTATTTTCCAAATCTGCTAATTGCGGTGTATACCGATGATGTGGTAATGTTCTAAACGTTGTTCTGGGTATATGATTTTTGTCTGTATCTATCAACTTTTTCATCATGTTGTTCAGTGCTTCATCTATCTCTCCCATGGTTGCATCGTTTAAATTTGGTTGCTGTTAATTTGCTCGGTCTTCGGCGTAGCCGCTCCAGTTAGCTTTTTTTAAAGCATTTTTGACTGGGCATTTTATTTGTATAGGGTCTGCGGACAATGTTACCACCACCATTTCGTGATCGCTGATGGTGGGTGGGCCTCTTTCTATCAAATAGTTATATTGGAATTTAAGGGAAGCAAGCCCGATGTCTGGTTTAGTCGCGCTTCTTAAACCGATGTACGTAGGGAATTCCGGTCCGATCCTCTCGACTATGCATCTTGCTATTAGCAGATCTATATTTCTTCCGCTTTTGTTTGGGCGTTCAGGTCTCCTAAGCATAAACTTGTTCATGTTGTCCAAATATCTCCATGAAGTTATATATAGGCACATGCCCTTTCCTTGGGGGTTGATACCCTGCCATAATTATTATATCTCATGTTCCAGTCTTTACTTTGATGGCTAAGTAAGCCTCATCTAATTCTTTCAATCTTGTAAATTCCATGTCATTTAGGACGGCTCTTGCTACTCCGTCGTAGATTATATCTTCAGTTGTCTTTTAGATTGTTGTATAATTAAAGATTTTAATGGGGTTTATTTCTGGATCGATGTTGATTTCATTTAGTAGGATGATCTTAGGGTCAAGTTTGAAGTATTAATTATAATGCGAGTGCCGTTTGGAATCCCAACCTGACACATTCTGACTTACTATTTTAAGCTTTCTTTTCTTTCTCATTTTGTATCTTATTGTTCCAGTAAAGATCCTCTCTCAGCTTTCTTTAGCTCTCTTACGCAGGGGGACTTCGTTCGACCGCTTCTTTTCTTTTTAAATTCTTCTTTCTTTATATTAAAGCATATCTCTTTCGGGATTATTATTCCTCCACTTATTAGACATTTGTGAACTTTGTTATTTGAATACGGGCCTTCGAATTCGTACTTAAAAGTCCTTTTTTTAATCCCTATGATGATTTCCTTATTGTTTCATATAGGTATAGGTCTATCTTCAGGGGCGTATACTGTTAAATTAATGAACTTTTTACCTTATATTCTTGCTGGGTTTGGTGGTGGGGTTCCTCGTTTCCTGCTTCTTCTATTGCTTTTTTTCCTGTTGAGTTTCGGAGCAGCCTGCATTAGCTACAGGTAATTTCACTCCCATTTCCTCTTCCTCTTCCTGTGCTTACTTGTTCCTAAGTTTAGGATCTCTTTGTAACCCTGGGTTGATACTAATCAATTGGATGGAGAGCTCATTTTCACCTGCCTGTGTTTAGGTTTCCGTCGTTGGTGTTGTGTATTTGATGTTCAATACGTCAGCCGATGGCGGGTTCTCCGGGAACGACATAGGTTAAAACCCGTTATTACTTAGCAGCTTGTTAAGTTTCTTGGAATATGTTCCAGTTTCGCAACGTTCATTACTTGAGTATGTAGTATGCACGCCAGTATGTTTAAGAATTTTTCCTGTTTGAGTTCTATTATATTTTTTGCCGGTTCTACTTGTTCCGCTGTTGCCTTAACTACTTTGGCATATGTTTGTTTTTTCTTCTCCTCCTCAATCCTTATCTTCTCTCTCCTATTCTTCTCGATAATCTCTCTCTTAATGGGACAAGCCATAGCCATTGTGCGTTCTCGCAAAAATTCGCGCACTTCTTTTCTTGGCTCTTGCAATCTTTCCAAGTGTGTAAAGTTGAGATGCATTCTGAGCATTTTGTTTCTCCATTTTTGGGACAGTCCCTAAACGTATGTTGATCCGAAGCGAAGCAGCAGAAACAAATGAGGACATTTATGAACTCATCGCTTTTAATTTGGTCCTGGGTTATCTGTAGGTTAAAGGCTAGCAGGCCGTTTTCCCTCGCCTTGCGTGCCATGGTTGTTTCTCTGAACAAAACTTTAAAAACATGGGTGTAATCTTCATTGTTAGTTTTGTTCCTCAATTTCACAACTTCCTTGACTTTAGCCCATTCTTGTCTCTGTTCGATCTTTTCTTTTAATTCCGTTGCCGTATGCTCCCATATCCATGGATCTATCTGTCGACAGTATATGGCCTTTTGGGCCTCCAATTGTGGAGGAACTTTAGCTGCTAGTCCGATTTTCTGGAAGCTTCATGTGGCTTTCTCACTGAGTAAGTTATCCATATCTTTTTCCGTTTGACAAATGGCCACATAGCTGGTTGAGTAGTCTAGAAGTCGGATGAGTACTATTCCTAGTTCTCCATATATCACTTTGAATACAAGAGTGAGTTCCGGTTTATGTATTACTTTTATGGTCCGCAAAGAGACCCTTTTCGTTAATTCCATTCTTCTAATGGAGCTTCTTCCTTTTCTTCGTTTAGCGTTCTAAGGTGAAAGAAGTAAGGAATAGGCAAGAAAACAGAAAGTTAGAAGGTGCGGCTGAAATCCAGTTATTCTTCTGGCTTATTCTGCTCCCGTGTCAGTGAACCCTACCAACCTGCCTGACGCCTAGCCCTAACAGTGTTTGCTCCACTCAAAAAGGATCCGCCGCTCACACGGGTACTAACCCGTCCCGGGCTAAGCTTCGGCCTGCACCGAGTAAGCCGCCCGGTTCAGATATGGCTCCTGTTTTTAAGAGTATCTATGGAGGCTCAGCTTCCCTACCTGACACGCCGTAAGGAGAGGTGGGATAGAGAAGCAAGAGAATATGTCGATGGTCAAGTCTTAGTAGAGTGAAGTCTTGTCAATCAGTCTCAAAATCTTCTTTTCCAGAAGGAAACGATGCACTGAGCTTAAATCAGTTATGAGGTTTGAATCGTTGTCCGAAAATCTTCGTAAGAAAATTTACCAACGTTTGCTATCAAAATGCGAATGAAAGAAAACGTGAGAGAATGATGAAATAAATCCAACACACCGCAAGAAAGAGAAAGCGGAATATTTTTTCTTTCCTACGGTATGTTAGATTTATATATATATATATATATATATATATATATATATACATATATTAATTGCTATAAATCCTGACATTGTTGGATTTATATATATATATATATATATATATATATATATATATATATATATATATATATATATATATACATATATTAATTGCAATCAATCCTGACATTATTATGAAAATTATTATAATTGATTCATTATAAATGATTTTTAAAGAATACAGAAAAAGCACAAGTTTTTAGTTCTTTATTGAAATATAATTTTTCTTACCTGTTATGTTATTTAAATTCTTCAATATAGTTGCTAAATTTATATTGGGAATTTTATTGTTAATATCTACCCCAAACAGGTGATGGTATGATAAATATTTTTACCAAATTTCAGTGCTTGTATTTCCATCTTTTAATAATCATCTCATTTTTTAAAACTCTGTATAGTTCAACGTGTATCAAAATTATCTTCATCCTTGATCATTGTGGTTCTTGAATGGTTAAAATCGATTTTTGAACGTCAAAACGTTATAATTTTTCGCAAAGAAGGAATATCATAAAACATCCGGAAAACTTAAAATACCGATCAGTACAATGAGAAATGCTCTCAAGAGGTTTGAAAAGACAGGCATATAATTATTGGAAATACAACGAATTAAGGGCACAAATCGACCTTATAGTTCATTATCAAAAAAATAGATGGGTGAAAAATCGGGACATCCTACAGATTCTCGTTTTCTGTTAGTTTTAAAACGCCAACTCGTGCAAAAGGCATTTAAAATTTCTCTTTTTAGAGAAATGGATCGTAGTCTAGACGAATGTGCTGCTGAAGAGGGTTGAAGAACTGCAGGATATATATATATATATATATATATATATATATATATATATATATATATATATATATATATATATATATATATATTTGAGGAATCAATTAATAATTTTAAAATAATGAAATCAACTCAAGACCCTACGTCACTCAGGATTTTAGAATCAATATATATCAAGCAATAAAATCCTTATCTCAATAGCGACTTATCTTGCTTATCACTTTCAATTACATAATGTCAATCCAACCAATAATTTTTCCCGAACCCTAGATTGATTTTGTTGCACCAATTTTCACGTGAAATTTAAAGAAATAAACTAATTTACGTTAAGCTCTTAATACTTTGTGGACCTACTCTGAGAATTTTCGTTGCGAAGATCAACTCGACAGAGCATAGTTGAAAGAATTCGGAACTCGAGACTTATGGTATTTATGTCCAGTTTCGTGTAAAAAAAAATTCAACATTTCTGATGCTGTTTTCGGCTATGACTCGTCTCGTCAAAGGAATTTGTTTTTACTTTATAATAATTCCCCCCCTACATAAACCCACCCCTCTATATACGGTTGATAAGGATAGCTACTGTAGTCCGTCATCATTAAACTTTTTATTCCTACTATTAATCCCCCCCCCTATTCACCCGCAAGTGTTTGTCATATGCAGCATGGGAAACATTGCTGCGGCTAACATCTGGAGGATTATACCCCCTCTTGGCTCCAACAACCGTCGTTTACCCTCAATGTCTAACCTAACCTAACCTTCGTTCTTCGAGACTTCGTTCTGCTTGGTCAGCTTTTGTACATGTGAATTAATTCTTGTGTTCATCTAATCGTTTTATTCATGTTTCGTTTTTCTGTGGTTTTAATTTAAAACCTAAACTTTAGTTTTTACACTTTCAATTCATATTCCCTGTTTACAACTTCCTTTTTTGTTTTATAATCCCCGAAGATGGGCGTGTATAGTCATATATTTGCAGAACTTTACAATAACGTGAATTTAATTCAAGATAAATAAACTACACCAGTAAAATTAATTTGATACAGAACTTGTTTTGGTATAATCAAAAGATTGGACACGCAACGATTTATTTACAAATTTGTCACGATTTTAGCATGACAATAGATATATATTAAATTTAATAAATTGCATCGGACACATTATAATTTAGTATTTCTTTAATTAGTACAGGTTCTTTTATGCGTCTTTTATAATAGATATCAGATTCAATTATAAGCTTGGCATTGTTAAAATCTATTTCGTGGTTATATTTACTTAGTAGTTGAATATATCTTGTGGGTCATATTCCCCTGTTTCATATCCCTCCCCCACGGATATTGGTAGATACGTTACCTAAAATTCTCAATTTCACGTATGTATGATTTGAAAAAATATTTTACATGGTTTTTAGGATACAACCTAACCCCCACCCCCAACCCGATTTTCATTTTGTGGTTTCTTCTTTGAAAAACTTTTCTTGATGATGTGATTATAAGACATTTTGTTCTTTGAAGCTAAATTCTTTAATTTTCAAATCTATGGAGCAAAACACAAGATTAAATTTTTTTAATTAAACAATTATTTGAGAAAATCATTAACACTATATTTTTTTCTGAAAAGATATTTTAATAAACAACGGAAACGTGTCAATAAAAGTAATCAAATTAAATTGATTTGGAAGAATACTTTGCAAATGCGATTTGCTCTCCTTATTCTCTTCAGATAATTGTCTATCATCTTTTTGTTGTACAGCTGAAGATGGTAGCATATACATTGAAACGTTATACATATATTAAACTGATTTTACTGATGTGGTTTTCTTATGTTGATAGGAAATGAGTGCATCATTGGGTAGAATTTTCCCTAAAAGGGCCAAGGAATTCTATCCACTTTGGATTACCGGGCCTACCCCACAGGTAGTGTCACTTCCCACCTACATCTGAAGTGTATTGCATACATATATACACACCCACACACGCAAACACGTCTACACGTCATCGTTTCGCTCATAAACATTCCAACTGGTTTGTTGATCGCCCTGAGCGCAGTACGAGGCCGTGGCCCACAGAGCTTTCAAATCTTCCAAAAACTTCTCCCCCCCCCCCAACTCCATTTTTTTTCCATTAACACTCTCCACTTCTGAACCTTTCTTCGCGGACGCTCGTCAAAGAAAGTAACCAACCGGAAAAAAAAATCACTCGAGACAGCTGAGAGCACTGAGGAATGACACTTAGGTTAAGGATTCTAGTGACGCAGAGGAAATTCCGTCATTGCTGATCCTCAACGTGAGGTGAAACCGAGCGAGCGCGTCATGATTGACTGGGGGTGCGACGCGGACTGAACAGATGTGCGCTGAGAAACGGCCTCTCGAAATGGACCTGTGCCTGCATTCGCAGAGTCCTGGAGCTCCGTATCGGAGCGAGTCTCCCTCCCACCCTTCAACCTTTAAACGGGACCTTTAAATTTCTGAAAAGAACAAAAAACTGGAGCGAATAAGTACGCAGAAAAGAGACCTCAACATACTTATAGATATGGACAGGACCCATTTTATATTGGGGGAGACCGGTGAATGGCGCTCCTTGTTGGAGGACGATTGTCTGCCTCAAAAGAAGGATTTGCGCCTGTTCGTTCAATCGTTCCCACAGTGACCGCGAGGTTACTCCGGGAACTGAGTCGACCCTCTTTTTATTTTGGTTTACGTCAAATTCGAGGGGCAACTTTTGATACCTTAAGACATCGACCACATACACAGACCAAACAAGTACAAGGGCAAAGAGCAACTTGAAGCTCCACTTTCGGATACAAAGGCGACTCGATCCAATGGAAGCATGAGCGCAACACAACACACTAAGCCACACACGGTACCCCTTTCACCAAACAGACCCCCGTCGCTTTACACCTATGTGTTTCTTTTCACTACGTTTACTCATTCTTCAGGACCCTCCTTTTGTCCCACAGACCATCCCTCATTCACGTCCTCCAGCCCCCACCCCCCAGCATTTCATCCCACAAAGCATGTTCTAACATTTTGGTCCCTTATGTATCAAAGGTTTCACTCAATGAGATTTCTCGCTTAATTAATCCTCCATTTCATCGCACTCTCTCATACTTTTAATCCCTGACCCTCCTTTTATTATAGGACATCCTTCTTTCATCTATACCTGTTCTAAAACAATGTAAGATCGAAGATTTCACTTTTGCAAACAATACAGCATTGCTTACATCTTCCAGAACACTTTGAAGTACTCTCACTTAGGTTGCTAAGTGAGTGAAAGAAGTGTAAAGATAAAAAGAACAGGAATAGAGAAAAGACAAGAATAACAAAGAATAACAGAAAACTTAAATTAAAAATGTATGGTAGGGAGGAACTACTTTAAAACAACATAGACCAGCAAGTACATACGATTCCAGCCTCATTAAATATGTATTTAAGCTTTGAAAATTTGTTTCTTACACCATTTTTGATCTAATAAAGTAAGAGAAATCCATACATCCCTTAAGTAGACCATTCTTGTAGTTAACAATGTTATGGGAAAATTTTATTTCCTACATTCAAGTGGAGATGATTCTCATTAGTCCTTATTAGATGTGTCGCGGTAAAACCCGATTTCCGCTCTAACATAATCGAATCCCTCCAGGATTTTAAACCCACTCAATAATCTCGTTTACGACGACTGTCAACATATCCTCGAATAAAGCCTCAAAGGATTTGGCCTCACAAGTTGGATGCCACTTCCACAGCATCGTTGCCTCCCTTCGTCAAGCGGAGAACAGAAGTGAAATGCCAACTCCTAGTGAATAGGAGCCTGATACTTATATGGAAGTATAATTGCTTCCATAGGTCGTAAAAACAACACAGGCGCTCAAGGTTACCAGCTTGAAGCCCCTCCCTCGTAGGAGGCAAGGAGTGATAAGCAACAGGCGTGTGCCTTTTCTCCTGACGAGTCAAGATTACCTCAATTTTGAACTCCTGTAGGCGTAAGGATATACAAAAAAAAAACAAAAACAAACGTTCAGTGGAACCAATATGGTGTCTTATCCGTGCGTATCCTGTCGTATTCTGGCGCATCCTGGCGTATCCTATGTCTCCTGGCGTATCCTGGCGTATTCTCCGTATCTTGGTGTATCCTGCGTCTCCTGGTGTTTTCTGGCTTATCCTGCGTATCTTGGAGTATTCTGTCGTATCCTGGTGTATTCTGCCACATCCTGGCGTATTCTGGCGTATCCTGGCGTATATGATTAGGGGAAGCTGTTTTGAGGAGCGCATGATAGGACTCAGGAGCGTGGGTGACATCTCTAGGAAAAACACAGTTCTATCCTTGAGAAGGATTTATACCAATACCACGCTAGGGGGCGTAGGATATAGTATGGTCAACCACGCTGTAGACGACATCCGGGGGAATGCGTGCCCTTCTGTCCCCAGTACATGTAGGAGGATCTTCCACATCATCCAACGTCCTGCAGGAGATTCCTTCATTGGTTTTCGCTTCTTAGTTTAAGCAACTAACAACAACCTTTGTGCCAATACTCCCTTGCGGTGCCATTTTTAAATGGCAGCTGCCATGGAAGATGAAGCTCCCTACCATTAGGCAAAATATCGAAACAATGGTAGGAGGAAAATGGTCGATTCAGTCCACCAAGAAAAGAAAGGAAATTGACGTGAAAAACGAGGGCATTTTTCCTCAAGCGAGAATAATGGAAGGTAATAGCAGATGGACGAAGAACGGGTGACCCCCCGACCCCCCACCCCCACCCCCACCAATCCCCGAATTTGAAGCGCAATAAAACCGATGACGAATCACGCATGAAGTGTGGAAGGAGAGATCTGTCTAGAAAGTGATGAACCAAGACCAAGTGTGACTGTGTAGTATATATATAGCCGCAGACCACACCACCCTAACAGGGCCTGGAAGGTAAACGATAGCTGTTGGAGCTGAGAGAGGATATAATCCTCCAGATGTTAGCCGCAACAATATTCCCCATGCTACATATGACATACACTAGCGGGTGAATAGGGGAAGGGGGATTAATAGTACTAATAAAAAGTTTAATGATGACGGACTGCAGTAGCTATCCTTATCAACCGTATATAGAGGGGTGGGTTTATGTAGGGGTGGGGAGAATTATTATGAAGTAAAAACAAATTCCTTTGACGAGACGAGTCATAGCCGAAAACAGCATCAGAACTGTTGATTTTTTTTTTACACGAAACTGGACATAAATACCATAAGTCTCGAGTTCCGAATTCTTTCGACTCTGCTCTGTCGAGTTGATCTTCGCAACGAAAATTCTCCGAGCAGGTCCACAAAGTATTAAGAGCTTAACGTAAATTAGTTTATTTCCAACGTCCACCACCTTATTCACTGGACCACGAGAGCTTCACTGAATTGCTAAATATAAAATAAAAGCAAGTTTTTGCCTTTATTTTATCATTTATTTGATTTATTAAACCAACTAAAGAAACTTAAATTAATATAACTTGACTGAACTTAAATTAGCCTAACAATCTAAAATGAGCCAACTTAACTCACCCTAACTTAAGCTAACCTGGCCTAACTTATCTTAACTTAACCTAACCTATCTCAGCCTAACTTAACGTAAACTAACCTAATTTAACCACATCTAACGTACCTAACCTAACATAATATAGCCTAATTTCATTTAAACGACCTAACTTAACCTAGCGTAACCTAACAAACCTAACCTAACCCACTTAACAACTTAACCTAACCTAATTGAACTTAATCTAAACGAGATAACAACCGTAGCTAACTTAACCTAAGCTAACCTTACCTAACCTATCTCAATCTAACTTTACCTAACCTAACCCACTTAACTTAACATAACCTAGCCTAACTTAATCTAATCTAACCGACTTAACTTAACCTAACTTAAGCTAGTCTAACCGACCTCACTTAACTTAACATAACCGAATAATTTAATCTAACTGACCTAACTTAACTTAATCTAATTTAACCTAATCTAACTGAGCTCAACCTAATCAAACCGACCTAACTTAATCTAATCAAACCAACCTAGCTTAACTTAATCAAACCAACCTAACTTAACTTAACCTAACCTAGCATATTTAAATTAACTTAATCAAACCGACTTAACTTAACTTAACCTATTCAAACCGACCTAACTTAACTTAACCTAACTCACCGAAATTAACTTAATCTAACTTATCGTAACCTAACATAACCTAACTTAACCTAATCTAACCGACCTAACTTAACTTAACCTAACCCACCTAAATTAACCTAATCTAACCGACCTAACTTAACTCGTGTTGTTGTTATAGACCGTGCACTTAAGGGTGAGTGCCTTTATGGACCCCTATGTTTATTAGTACATTAAACATCAATATCCCTCGAATTTCACTTGCGGAAGATGTCAAAGTCTTCCCTTTTCTTGAATTAGGAATAAAAAGGTTGGGTTTAAATATTTAATTAAATTATCTCAAATTAAATCTTCATTTCTGTGAAAAATCCAAATTATTACGAATTCATCTCTAATTTATGAATGGCGAATGACTCAACGACGCATAAGTTTAATTTCATATTAATTAGTTCCCGCTCGGAGTCACCTTTCTAAATAGCGGTTAATAACGACTCTATTGACTAAATTATGTTGAAATTTAGGGAGCCTACTATGGCTCAGTAGGCTACGAATATCTTCAGATATATGACTACGGTGGTGTGCAAGCAGAGCGTGGTCTTGAACAGCCATTGGTACACACTAAGTTCGTTTTTTACGCTTCTTCGTTTTCTTCTTTGTGGTAAACGAAGACTTATATAATAGTTGTTTATCTTTGATGGGCCCAAATTTCACTTGTGTTTGTTTTTTTCTGTTTAATGTGCATGCACAAATAGAGTCATAAACACAGTATTTAACTTTCTTATGATCACGTGTTTTCACTTCCTAATTGACTATACACACGCGGACTATTTCCATTTGGCAGAACCGTTTCTATCTTGCTTTTTTTCGCCTCCGACTTATATTCTTTCACTTGTCCATTTCTTTACTCACTCTTTTTCCACTGCATTTCATCCAGGCCTGTCAAATATCAATCTACTGGTATTCGTTGGAAATCAATCATGATCAGACGGCGAATCACGTGATAATCTTGTGGACAATCTCTTATTAGTGATTAGCCACTCTCCTGCCTCGCATCTTCATCAGAATGCCACTCTACCATCACTTAAATACACCATTCTCTTTCCTTGTCGAAGTCTCCTTAGAAAGAGCTCGACTTCTACCCGAGGCAGTTTTCAGAAACCCATTTAAAGCTTACCTCCGTTTCCGTTTATCTGTAGACATAAGAAATTGCCTCTCCTTGAACTCCATTAAACTGACCTTGTATAGATGAAAGTTTCATAAATGTGCAATTACTTCTCCGTCTACATCTCCCTTTGATTAAAATAGGGCAAAAATCCATTTGTCATTTACAGCCATTTTCTCTCCATTATCTATCGATATCTATAAATCCCTAATCTGTTCCTATATTCGACCGGGGGAACGTGAGCTGGGTTTAGACATCCGTGAGACGTGTTTTACCTTACATTGTTGTTCACGTGTGAGAAGCAAAAGCCACTTGTTTATCCACGCACCACAAGGAAAGAAGAAGAATATCGTCTACCAAGAAGGGTTGTGATGTAGCATTGGTTAACGAATAATTTATGATAAATATAAGAATTTCAACCTGTATCTTGTTTATGTTTTGTTTTGTTTTTTACTCGGGCAACGCCGGATACCTCACACTGCTCGTTTATTATAATGGACGAGGGAAAGAGAGCCGGGCTCTGGCAAGAAATCAAAAAAAGAGGCTTCAATGCCGCTTCATATACGATAAATTAGAAAGGGGGTTACCCCTGAGACATATGTTTATTATTTATATATATTTTTATTGATGAATATAACTGTCATTTTTTGCTCCATACGAAAATAGAAAACTTTTTCATACCGACCACCCCCTCCCAAGAATTCTTATAGAGACAAAAGTGATATCATGATTATTATTATTATAAGATCGAAAAATATCTTTCCTCCTTCCAGGAATTCTCTAGCGCAATGCCATCGTCCAATTTTGATTATATTAGGGACCAAAGGTAATGGGCAGAGACGTGACCTTCATCGGGTGTTTTTTTTTCGGTTCGTGTCTTGAAATATTTTGGCGAAAGACTTATTTGGTCTGCTTTTTTTTTTACCTTCAACCACAAGAAGGGACCGAGGACAAATCACTCGCTAACCCACCGCGGACGTCCGTTCTAACATTCAAGCTTTTCGGCTCCTCCAGGTAGGGAGTTATATTGAAGGCTTTGAATTTGTCTCCCCAGGCTTATAATACCCTCACCACAACCCATTGTTAGTGAGGGGGGGGGCGTAACGAGGTTTGCCCTGTACTTTTGTTCGTCCCAACAAAGAAATCTGCTTTTGTTACGTAAGTTAAAAGAGCTGCGTTACCCTCTTCCCAAGTGACTTCTAAGTCTTCCCTTAATGTATTCCCTACCGATATTTAAAAAAAAAAAAATCTGCAGCAAATTCTGTCGTTGGTTTTTGCTTTTTTTCAAAAGATAGTCTCTATTATATCTATGAAATAATTCATAACTTTTATTGAGTTTAAATTTCTATAATTTAAGCAAAAATGAAAAAGAAGAAAGTCAGGGATTCGGGAAAATTGACGAACAGTTGGATAAATTTGGCTCTATAAATATGTCTAAATTAGTTGTAATTGAAAGTCACATGACACAGTGATATATAATAGATGTATTTCGATTATTATAAACAAAAAGCCCGTGCCCCTTCCTTCTAGAAAAACACTTGTCTTGTTTCTCACTGGATAAAAACCTACACTTCATTATTCAAAAGGCTTCTTTAATCAACCTTTTTGGGGTTGAGGATGGTAGCTCTGGCGATGAGCGTCGTGGTCATTTTAGCAAAGAGCCCTTGATGACACAAGTTCAAATCCAACTCCTTTATTCATTTTTATATAACGATTAGAATAGTTTGCCCTATTGTCCGTTTCTATATCTCCCATTTTCTTTCTTAAGCTTTAATGGTCCACGTAATTAATTTCCTTAGCGTTTTTCCCGGGTGTGTTATCAGTTTTCATTTCTGCTGCTCTTTAAATACGTCTAAATTAGTTATGTCATCTTTCAAAATGTTTCAGACAAAGATAAGTTAACTATGATATAATTATCTATATGTTTTAGAAATTTTCGAATAGCTTTGAATGACTGCCGCTAGGCTTTGCTCTGCTGTGTTGCCAAGTAATATTTTCATAAAACCTTAGGTTAGAAAATGTTCAACAATTGCAACGTTTAAATAACACTCTTGAACAGAACGTCCTTCACTGGTGAACCGAATGGAAGGGGAAGGGGGAGACCTCCATGTCAATGCATGCACACACGTGACACGTTTGACCCATGCAAAATTGCGTTAGGAAGGGAAGTGCTTATTTATCCTTCATATTTACCTGGATCTTGCACTATTCGATTGCCATTTATTTAAGTCATTTCAATATCACTTAAATGCCAAAGCGTAGTCTGATAGGAAAGAGGAGGAAAAAGATATTAAATCCTATATTTCCATCAAAACCGAATTCATTCTTCAAGAAAGGAGGTATCCCCTGTTTGGTTAAACAATAGGAAAATGTTTTCAATAATGATGAAAGCTACTTTACTGAATAGATGTACTTTTTTGCATATTAAAAAATATTTTACTTCCCTTTAAATAACGAAATTAATTTCGTAACAACCTAATGTCTATGGGAGATGTTTATCTCAACCTGGTGTTCAGACCCTCAATAGGAAAGGTGAACTTCTTTCTTTTTCGTTCGGGTAATCTACTTTACACGTAATATTTGAGATCCTCTTCTCACTGTGGCCCATATCTTCATATGTTCCTTTTGTATACGTTTGCTGACCTGAGTACATTCAATTCTTCCTCTGATTGTTTCATTCCGTCTCATTTTTCACCTCTTTTCATCGAGCGTTCCGGTAGGTAGATGGTGACATTAAATGTTTCAAATGGCATGTGATTGTTGAGCACTATTCTAATGAGGATTCTGTAACTTAGTTATTAACTCAATTGAAGTTTTCTAGTGTAAATTAGGTATTTGTTTTATTTGGGTATATCAAGTCGTAGTATGTTTGTTCTCTTTTGGCGAGAGCTTATCTCTCTTTTGTTTTAGATCTCTTTTGATCTCACTCCGGAGTAATATATGGAGCTATTGCCTGTGTTGAAAAGGCTAATAACTGGTGTTTTTCAAGATTTTTTTTTCCTTATGAATATTATGCAAGTGATCTAATTTTTTCTTCCGTTTGGCAAAATTGATTCTATTTTCTCTTTTATCTCTCTTGGAAAGAGTTATTGATGGGTAAAATGTAAAGTTATAGAACGTTTCTAAGATAATTGTTTGAATTAAGTCGTTCATGAGACAACAGCTGAAAAGAATAAATTAAATATATATATATATATATATATATATTAAATCTCGTACTTAGAAACAATGATCATTTCATTTGGTAAATGATATTTTGGTAAACATAAGGAAATAGCGATCATCAGATATTTCGTTTTAATTTGGGGAATTTGGCCAGGTAGAATTTCTGAGAATATTAAAAAAAAACCCACTAGAAACTTTCATTGAAAAATAGTTCAAAATGGTATTTTGGAACATCTAGAGTGTGTAAGGTTAATCAATGCATCTAACCAGGGTTTTAGAACAAGTAGATCATGCCTAGCAAACTTGGTATTATTTATTGCCTTATGCAACCAAACATTTAAATCAGGGAGAAAATATAAATGCAATTTACTTGAATTTTAGCAAAGCCTTTAACAAGGTGTCACATGAGAGATTAGTTTATAAAATACAAATTAATTAGAACAGTGGAAGAGCTTTGAATTGGATATTTGAATGACTGAAAGACAAGAAACAGATGGTAATACTAAACGAAGTAAAGTGACTGATGGCATGTTATAAACGGAGTGCCTCATGGATCAGTCTTGGGTACATTATTATTTGTAGTTATAGAAATGTTTTGAAGAGGTAGTTGATAGCAAAGTGGCAATTTGGCTCTTGACACCAAATTCAGAGCTGTACCAAAAAATAGACGGTAACTTTAAAATGCATAGTCATTTTAATAAATAAGTATCTTGGGCATATGTGGCCCTGATGAAGTTAAAATTTAAAAATTGAAAATTGACAGCAAGGAAAGGGATAATAAGGAATTTAGCTATAGAAAGGGTGGGAGTTAACTGAACTGAGTAGAGGACTAAAATGACTTAGAAGTGATGAAAGATAAATTATTAAAGTTTTCTAAGCAGTGTATTAAGGCAAAGGATTGGGCAAATAGAGCGCTTTGCTTCATTAAGTATGTGAGTTATCTAAGTAAGAAGATCGTCTTTAAACGCCATAATTCATATGTTAGACCATATCGTGAAGAATGTATAGAGGCATTGTCCCGAGCTGATTGACTCAGTGCAAGGAAGACAACAGAGATGATACCTTCCTTGAGACACCTTGAATATGGGTTAGACTGAAAATAATTAATATGTCCGAATTTAAAAGGGTGAGGAGGGGGATATGATAGAAGGTCCTAATTGTTTCTGAGATAGATAAATTGGATATTGGCAAGCTCTTTGCTTTGGAGGGTAATAATAGGTATATTGGACACAATGTGAAATTTAAAAAAAGGTCGAATGAAAGGGAATATTTTTTTTCACCAATAGAGTGATATTAAGAATGAATTACCTCCAGGTATTGGTAGTCTAAATATAAATAAATGTATTCAAAGGTAGATAAGACGAGTATATAGGGAAGAAATATTATTGTAGCTTGTGGGCTTGCTTTGGAAATATAAAATTGTACTATTATTTACATATTACTATTCATTGGAGTTACCTGATCGGACTTGGAACAAGCCCAGATTGGTGATGAATTGGAGGCATGATTCTAAACGCAATCCCACTGATTTAGTTTGAAGGATGTTAGGTGCTAGGCTCAATGGGCGTTTGATTGATTTAGATGGCCTCTGATTCACCTTTGTTGACCTTTGTTATCCGTTATACAAGATATACCTAAAGTCTGGACACTGGGAATATCATATATGGCATCCTCGTTCACCAGACTGTACCCCTCTTGACTTCTTTTTCCGCGGTCTGTTAAACGAGAGGATCAATGAAAATTAAACATATGAGGCGCATGAAGGAACAGCGCATCATAAATGATTTGTGCTCAAATTGACGGAAATTGAGAGTTGATGCATCGGGTTCTTCAGTGAATCTCGTAACGCGCATCGAACTTTGCCGCCCAAATGCTGAAAATCACATTGGAGGCGTTATTTATTGATATTTCAATCAACTAAAATGTAGTTCCAATTAAATAAATGTAGTTAATACTTTTTCCTATGTACCTAGGATTTAGGCACATTCTGTATTATGTTGAGTTACTTTAAATGTTTGTTCCCTCTCCAAATGCTTCTAATCTTCTTTAACATTCATTTCCTTCACCTGTAGGGAATTTTCCTACTGGTCGATAACTGTTTTTATTCTTCTATCTTAGCATTCTAGTCCCCAATGATCATCTTTGATTGATGGTTTATTTGTGTACGTGAATATATTATTACTGCATAGAAGTCCTTAACTTCATATAAGGAAGATCTTATAGATGTATAAGATTGCAGAGAAAACCTAGTTGCTATTTTAATGACTAGTTTGATTAATCTATCGGATACTTCATTTATTAAGTTTACGTGTCTGAGGAATCATATGAAATTGCTATGTGTGTTGATTCCAACTTTATAAGAGATTGCAGGAGCATTTTTTAATTGCAGCGTACCTACATGAATGCGCACACTGGTCTGCTGAGTGAACAGCCCAACAGAAATGGTGAGATGCTGATGGATTTTGTAGATGAGATGAACTTGGAAAACCTGAATGAAACCATAGCAGAGGGACGAATGTCTAATTACAGACCAGTAAGTTTGACATCAGTGGTAGGGAAAATGATGGAATCTATTATAGCAAGGAATATTAGAGATCACTTGGATAAGCATAAGTTGATAAAAGAATCACAGCATGGCTTTAGTAAGGGTAAATCCTCTCTGACTAATTTGCTGTCTTTTTATAGTAAGGTGTATGAAGCAGCAGATAATGATGAAAACTATGATATTTTATACTTGGACTTTAGTAAGGCTTTTGATCGAGTGCCACACTTACGGCTTCTGAGCAAAGTTAAAGCACACGGGATCGATGGCAATATATTTAGGTGGATTCAGTCATGGCTTGGTGAAAGACAGCAAAGAGTTAGTATAGATGGAGTTAAATCTGAGTGGGGGGGTGTTAGCAGTGGAGTTCCGCAAGGATCTGTTTTGGGTCCCTTGCTATTCTTAAGTTATATTAATGATCTTGACATAGGTATAAGTAGTGACCTGAGTAAATTTGCTGATGATACTAAGCTAGGTAGGGCCATTAGGGCTGATTCTGATGCTGTTGTAATGCAGGAGGAATTGACCATTCTGTCCAATTAGGCCGAGAAATGGCAAATGAAGTTTAACATAGACAAATGTAGTGTACTTAGTATAGGTAGAAATAATCCATTGAATAGTTATAAATTAAATGGGAGAATTTTAGGGAGGACCGATTGTGAGAGAAACTTGGGTATTTTGGTAAGTTCAGACCTTCATCCTAGAAAGCAATGCCTAAATGCTAAGAATAAAGCTAATAGGATATTGGGATTCATTAGGAGGAGTGTAAGCAATAAGAGTGTTGAAGTCATTCTAAAACTGTATCTGGCGCTAGTTAGGCCTCATCTAGACTATGCAGTACAATTTTGGTCACCATATTATAGGAAGGATATTGATTTGCTTGAGTCTGTGCAGAGAAGGATGACAAAGATGATTGGTGGGCTAAGGAATTTACCTTATGGTGAAAGGCTCAGAAAACTAAATCTATATACATTGGAAAGGGGAAGAGTCAGAGGGGAATTGACTGAAGTCTTCAAATGGGTAAAAGGATATAATAAAGGGGATCTGGGTAAGGTTCTTATACTTAGTGAACATGACAGGACACGTACCAATGGGTTTGAAGCTTGATAAGTATAGGTTTAGGAAGGAGATTGGGAGGAATTGGTTTACAAATCGTGTGGTAGATGAATGGAATAGGCTCACTAGACATGTGATAGAAGCCTCCTCTCTGGGTAGTTTTAAGAATAGATTAGATAAATATATTGATGAAGCTGCTAGATGGGACTGACTTTTTTTATGTATATAATTTTATAAGGAGTGGGGAGATTATATTTTGGGGTTGCATGAATGGACATAATCCTCTGGACGCATTTTATGTATATTGTAGATTAGATCTGACGAACTCCTTAAAGGGTCACAATGTTGATGACTTTTCTCTGGTAAGAAATCTTTTGTGTGTTGACTGGAAAAGGAGCTGCCAAGTGTAGGCCATAAATGGTCTTTTGCAGTCTCCTTCTTTTTTTATGTTCTTATGTTCTCTTTTCATGAAGCAAACGGTATAAACAGCCCCCCCTCCTTCATACATTTATATATTTAACATATTTAATCAATCTTTTTAGAATTTATCATATTATTCATAAATATGTATGAAATAATGCATATTTTGCTAATATGTATGATTTTTTTGGTTAATATGTTTGAATAATTTAGGATTTTATAAATGTTGTTTATTTAATAAAATGGTATGTTTTCTAAAATAAGAATTTAACCAGTATTTTTTATGTTTCAGCCTAATGTTATAATAATTGTACTCGTATATTCAATATCCTTCTAAATAAGTAATATAACTAAAATTAAGGAATTTACAGAATCATAAAAAGCAAAAATCTAACTTCTCCATAGCCAAGGGTTATCATAAGTATAAATTGCTAAAATAAATCAAATGTTTAAGATATGTTGTCCAAACCACTATAAAATTATATCAAGCGGGTGGTATCATTATGTGCTATCCACAAACCGCATCATCTGTTATAATTTCGCAAAGAAATTATGTTTAATTGTACGTTTTCTCTTAAAAACAGCAAGAGACTTAAGTATAAATCTGCTGTTTCGAATGAACTTTTGGGGGTTCACTAGAAACAGTGACCTAAACTTAATCTTCCATTAGTGGTGACTAGGGCGTTTCCCAGGGTGCTATAAGAAGCGGGCGGTATCATTTTGTGCTCTATATATATATATATATATATATATATATATATATATATATATAAATATCTCAAAGTAGCGCGAGGGAATGATGAAAATGAATCTGAATCTATTAAACCACATTGAAAGAGAAAACGGAATAATTTTTCCTTGCAGTAATATTTTCATTACCTTTTTTCGTAAATATCCGTGCAGGGAAGCGATTCGAACCATGCACACTGAGGCAGCGAGCACCGCTTTGATCACAGTTAAAAGAATGCCGTTAATACACTATGCGTGTGCATGGTTCGAATCGCTTCCCTGCACGGATTTTTTTCGATAAAAGGTAATCAAAATATTACTGCAAGGAAAAATTATTCCGTTTTCTCTTTCTATGTAGTTTAATGGATTCATATATATATATATATATATATATATATATATATATATATATATATATATATATATATATATATATATATATATATATATATTATTACTACGTTTCGAAAACTACAAGTTTTCATCTTCAGGCTAGAATAAGTTTACTAAAGTTAATACATTTAAAGAAACCATGAAAAGGACAACAAGGCACTGGATTATTTTAAAAGGTGACCAATTATAAAATATCAGTAAAATGAACTATAAGCTAAATTTTTCAAATCTGACTTGGCAATAGTTAAATGTGATTTAAAACGGACTTAAAAAAGTAGTTAATAAATTTAAAGTTTATTTCAGAAATTTGTAAAACTTAATTATTTAAAAACTTTAAGAGAAATTGACCTGGCAATAGTTAAATATAATCAACTATAATAATAAATTTAAACTTTTTTTTAAAATTTGTAAACACTGTAAGAGTAAAAAAACATTTAATAGAAAAATGGGTTAATTTTGGTACTTACTAAAGTGGATCCATCCTAGAGAGTGAATGGTGGGTTTAATAAGGGGCTAATATTTATAGGTTGCAGTAACGCTTCTGAAATAAACTTTAAATTTATTAACTACTTTTTTAAGTAAGTTTTAAAGCAAATTTTTACTAGTTCCAAGTCATATTTAAAATATTAACTTATAGTAAATTTTATTGATATTTTATAATTGGTCACCTTTTAAAGCAATTAACTACTTTTTTTAGTCAGTAAGAAATTAAAAGATGTTACATCCGTTTCTGGTGGCTCTAAGATTTATCCTCAATATTAAATGCAGACTTCACGGCCAAACTCCACACACACACACACACACACACACACACATATATATATATATATATATATATATATATATATATATATATATATATATATATATACCTCTAATATAATATTATTTCTTGTAGTTATCCTTGATAAGGAACTTAATAAAGTTCGAAAGTACTTGGAAACACCTTTTCATTTTTTTCCTGCGGGACATTGCATGCACATATATATATATATATATATATATATATATATATATATATATATATATATATATATATATATATATATATATACACTGAATCCAGTTACCAGAAATGTGTAATTACATTATATGGATGATTCCATAGAGGGATTTATACTTTTTTCCAAGGGTGTATTCAGCTAGTTGTCATCCAGTTCTGTAAGCCTGCCAGATGTCGATGGTAGGAGCTCGTTTGCCTCTTGGGGAATAATAATCGGTATGTGTCTTGTTTTTTTATGGCCCGCGGCTCAAATTGGACAACAGGTTTGGAGATCTAATCCCCTTCAAAACTGCCCACACTATTTGTTCTCTAAGGAAACATCTGTGATGTTTTTATCTCCCCCAGCCACAAAAGGTGTTCGGGCTAAATGCTACGATTTTAATGTCTCATTTTTTTTCAGGACCAGGTTGATATACTAGTGAACAGTTAAAGGCGTTGGGAGCATATAAAGTAAAGTTTTAGTTGAGAAAAGGTTAGCTGACATTGACTGGAAGCTATATGAATATTGTAAAACAGTTACCTGCATCATGATGATTCGTACCGGATATCTAAATGTTGACATCATGACTGGTGCTTAGTGCTCTGTGAACAGTGTAAATAGTGTAAGACGTCACATGGACAACTTCAACGGACAGTTCGTCCGCTCTCCGGAATTCATCTAACAATTGTAGGAAAGGGTGAGGTAAAACCCGAGCAGACCATTCCGGCTTTGGCGAGAGAGATTGGTATTGGATCCACCATTATAAAGCTGGCACTGAATGAAGGCCTTTGTTACCACTCGTAGAACAGGCACAGGGAACAAATTTCCACAACCAAAGCCAAAGAGAAACGTTTGACAATAGCACAAAGCTGAATCATCCTTTCGAGCCTGGAAGGATCTGGCTCCTCTCAGATGAAAAGGACTGATGGCGGTACCATCATACAGAACAACAGGTAGCTTGCCTACAATCCATGTGACGTTCCACATTTCATGAAGAGTAAGTTCCCCCAAACTATGATGGTCTTTTCGGTGTCTCCAGTGAGGGTGGCGTCATGCCACTCAGGATCTTTCAGCAGGATCTTAAGGGCTCACTTCAGAGCTGCTGGAGACTGGACAAACCTTGGCTGAAGAGTCAGAAGTGGTTTTCGGAGAATTTCTATGAATTCACCAGCGCCACTTTCTGGCCTCCTAATTCCTCGGATTTTAATCCTATTGATCACTATGTGAGGAGGAGGGGGCAGTTAAAAAAGAGGCCAACTGCTTTGCTTGCAACGTCAATAAAGAACTGCAGTCCAAGATCAAGGTGTCCGAAGATTTTCCCACGGATACAGTAAGGAGCGCATGCGACTAGATTTGTAGCCGTCCTGAGGCCGAGCTGTAAGCTCAGGCCGTCTTCTTCTAGTAAACTGTTATCTCCTACCCATAATCTAGTTGATATTTAAAAAAAAATTAAATACATTTATTTTTGTCCGAGATATTGTGTTTTTTTTTATGCAAACCGTCAAATTTAGCTCGGATACTTTTTATATATAAATATCGAAAAAAAAGACGAGTAACATATCTTCCTCCATATTGAGAAATGTAGCATTTTTAATATCTTTAACTCTCTTCAAAATTCAGTTTCGACATTAATGAATCAACGAGGCAGACGACAGACTTGGCATTCTTCGATACAAACTGAGTCCAATTATTAAAACGGCTCAAACTCATTCGAATACTCGTACCATTCAAAATGCCACGATTCAAGGCAAACCGCGCCTTGAAATTTTCAATATAAAAAAAAGCCGTCCCTCTGATATGCGGATATTTTAGACTAGATAGAATTGGGTCAAACTGCATTCTTTACCCGATTCAAAGGGCAGACTAATGAAAAGGCCAATAATTGTAAAAGTTTTATTTACAAAATATAAATGTAAAAATAAAACATGGCATGGGCGGTAAATGGAAGGTACGCCTGTTCCATGGTAGCTTAAGTGTGCAAGAAATGTTGAAAAGACGGAGAAAGTATTTAAAGTTTCAGTGTGACTAGCTGAAGTTTCGGGAAAGGTGTTTTCATTGGAATAGAGTTGTGTTGATACAAAGCTATTTATTTACATTTATAAGTAATTAAAATACGTACAGAATTTTGGCATCATAAGTCTACTTTTAAGCCTAAATTTAGCTAAAAACTCTATAAATACGTAATTTTAACAGAGAGTGAGGGAATTGAACAAGGGTAGGTCTCGATTTATAAACCCAAGGTTCTGAGGGCTTTGATATCGATATTGCCGTAGTAGTCCTCGCTGAAAAAGAAAACGATTTTAAAAAAACGAATTTAAGGAGAAAATAAATTAAAGTCAATTCTGAAGCAAAAACATTAAGGTCCATATTCTCAGGGGAACCTACGTTAAAACAATGTATATGCAGTTGGAACTGCAAAATTTTAAAATTATTTTCAAAATATTACCCTATCCAACCATGAAATTATTTGAAATGTGCATAAGAAAAAGGTAAACGGCATTAACAAAACAAAAATTAACGCGGCATGCAGTGTACGAAACCTGTTTCAAAAATAAATATTTTTACTCTCAAAACCATGGATGATGCAATAGTGCATAGTGCATACAATAGAATGGACAGAAAATCAAGAGTCAATATTAGTCATGTCATTTAAGTAAATAAAATTGCTATAGTTTTACTTCATATTACTTTGAAGAACATAAAACTCCTCTTACTATTCTAATTTTCAATTTTTAACAAAACACAGTAAAATCAATGGTTCCAATAATTTTTCATTCTTGATTATACAATCGAATGTAATTAATTTAATTTACCAATATTCTTTAATTACTCATTATATATTTAACATATAAAATGGAAAGAATTCAAGCAAGAGGCCTATGAGGTGCCATTAATTTGCTCGCAAGAATTGCTCAATAAATTTGACCCCCGATACATTTTGTAGAGAGGCCACATAAATTTATTGTAGGCTCTTTTGTATGTCGCTCCAAATCACCAAATTGTAACACAAGGTAAATAGGAAAAGGCTTCTTTTTTTTTTACTCTTCATATTTTAGGTAATATTTTAACTTATAAAATCTATGATTGATCTTCTCATTGAAAATAACTACCCTGCCTTTCTCATCCTTAATCTTCACAGTCTCCTTCTGGTTATTCATCCTTTTCACCTCCTTCTACAATACTTTAACGTTCCCATTATTATCCTCATTCATCTTTTATCTAAATGCTTTATTTGCTGCTTCCTTACTCTGTTTAATCACTCTTTTCACTTTCCTTTTCATCTCCTTGTATACGATCAACCACCTTTCGCTGTTATCCTCATCTGAACTATTAAGCCTTTGCAAGTACGCCTTTTTCTTGTTTTTCTTCTTCATGCTTTCCTTCCTCTTGCTTTCCACTGTACGTTTTGGATCGCTAATCCACCATTAAGAATCTTTATTATTTTTCCATTTCTGATACTTCTAGAACTTTCACTACTTACTGCCACTTCATTAAACTTGTTCCACCTTTGCTCTATCTCTCTGCTCACAAGTATTTTATGTCTTCTACTCTGAATAAGATTGAAATGGGTGAGAATATAAAACTGCTTCAATCAACTTTCACTTTTAATTCTCTCTTTCTTTAAACCTTCCCCACATCTCATCCATATATCAACCAATTTAACTTTACATAGCACATTCATGCGATCAGAGAACCTTATACTCATACCTCTTACCTCTTTCACAGCAAATACATCCTGCAGCATATTCTTCTTTTGACTAAGGACAAATCACTCATACTCTTAACTTCTATTCTTCTCCTTTGCCCAAACCATGCGTATTTAGTTACATCATTATGTTGAAAGAATGTGTTTTCCATACATAAGTGTCATTACAACACATAACTCTGCCATTCTCTCTGGGTGTACCCAAAACCCCAAGTATCCACTCATTCTGTGACCTATTTCTCCTTTCATATCTCCTACCACTATCAACCGTCACCCATACCCGTTATTCCAGAAGCTCTCGTTCTTAGCTTCACTTCTATCATTACAGAACAATACACTACAATTACGCATTTTCACCATAGAAAATCTCAACTTCATCCACATAATTTTTGAGTTCATACTGTCATGCTCAACCATTGCATCATGCAACTTTTCACTCAAAAACGCTACAACACCTACTTTACTTCTCCCAGTCTGAGATCCACCTGATCGCATTCCATGCACTCAAGGCCACACAAACTTTTCATTCTCTTTCATGTTTGTCCCACAAAGAGTAAGCACCTACACTCTCCCAGTTTTAAAATCAATGGCTACCACTCCTCTTATTTCTCACATCACAAATACCAATACCAATCACATTCCAAACACCAAATCGATTCAAACATTGACGCGAATTGACCAGCCTGATTAGTTGATTGAGTATCGCGATCGTAAATAAAGCTTTCAGGGGGGGCGGCTTCGTTTTCATTTTATGATTAAATATGATGACGTGTCAAATTTAATGACTTTAATTTGTTTTCATTTTACCATTAAATATGATGACGTGTCAAATTTAATGACTTTTATTTGTTTTCATTTTACCATTAAATATGATGACGTGTCAAATTTAATGACTTTTATTTGTTTTCATTTTACCATTAAATATGATGATGTGTCAAATTTAATGACGTTTTGCTTCTTTTCATTTCACAATTAAATATGATGACGTATCAAATTTAATGACGGTTTTTTTTTCATTTTACGATTAACTTTCGTTCTCGTTATCGATGATAAAAAGCAACTAAAAGTAGTTTTTTTAAGAATGTGTACTTAGCCCTCGCGCTGTATTAAACCTTGATATACCTTTATAAAAAGTAATAAACTGATAGAATTTATTGCCATGCGGGAAAAGCAAGAAATATGTGGAAAAGTGAGGATTCCGCACCAAGGTCAGAGAGTTACTGGGCAGTGTCCTAAACCCCGTCATTTACCATCTCACTGGAGTATTCTCGCTGTACCTCAAATTCGACCTTATTGGGCCTGAAGTGGCTGAGTTAAATCGTCATAAACAACGTCTCCAGGTTGAACTTGAGCCTGAGTTCTTGAAGGTCTGGGAGCAACTCGTCGGTTAGACTTCGGTGTCGGACTTTGGGATCCCTGTCTAAATTCACCTAAAGCTTGGGCTCGCCGCAGCACATCCACGTCCAATCCAGCGTAATAATCCTCACTATTTAGTGAATAAACCAAATGATGCTTTTGAGAGATTGCGGCTAAACCAGAATCCAATAGTCAGTCTATGTGTCAAGTTGGAAAAGCCTGACTTTTATTAAATTCACGAAACTTGCTTTTACTAAGAGATGAAAACATGCAATTCAATATTCGTACAGTCTTGTTTAGTTTATTGGAAGGAGGAAAAAGTGCAATTTTACAAAGAAAATGGCAGAGGAGCACCTCACTTTATGGGGGCAAAGTAATGATAGGAAGACTTGTGTTTGTGGCTAGTAAAGAATTTTCTCGAAAAAAATTGCGCTTTTTCTTGATTCTCCGGTTCTGATTAGGACCAAGTGCAGGGTATGTTAAGACTCTTTATTGTCTCCCAATCTATATAGAAGTGATTAAATTCAGAAGTCGCCCTTGGTCAAAGTTTGAACAGTACATACGAAGCACCTTGTTTTAAATTCAACTTTATTTTAACTTTTCACTTTCCATTATTATTTTCAAAAAAATAATTCGCAAAATAGGATGAGAAGAAAGAAAAAAATTAATGAGAAAGAACACTAAAAAGTGGTTATTGATACGAAGTGAGATAAATAATATAGTTGATTAAATATGTAAGTTAACTATTGTTTCGTGGATTTGTGAATTTAAAACAATTTGGAAATTCCATCAACAAAAGAGGTGAGGGGTTGAGAAGTGGAATTTTAATTGGATTTGGCTCACTGATTAAAAGATGGAGGGAGGAATTGGAACTTGACTCAACCGATTCGCAAATTTGAAATGTGAAACTGCAGTAGTGCATGATACACTGCAGATAATCGTTCTTGAGTTGGCCAATAAAAGTTCCAATGAGAGTGAAATTCAAACTGCGGTCGTCACAAGCGGAGTAACGGTTTTGGAAAGTGTATGATAATAGAAAACGAGTACAAGACGGAAGTAAAAGGCAAACTTAAATAAATATTCATGCAAATTATTTTAAGTTTGATGGGAAATATTTGTTGTATTTTCAGTATTGTCATGGGCGGAATAGTTTTTGATCTCTAATTATGTATTCAGTTTTTGAGAGAACGGATGTAGTAAATGAATATATTTTCATGCAACATGTTTTTAATACATCCCTGTTAATTTCACATTGTCATAAAATGAAACTATGGAAGATCCAAACTTTAGACAGAAAAACAAGTGGCACAAAGAGAAAATGTTACCCGCTGGGGTCCCAAGTCAGTCCCATGTGGAAATAAGAGTAAGGACTCCCTTGTGAGTAGAAATCCTAAAAGAATATGTGTAACTGTGTAATCATGCGCTTTGTTTATAAATCTATTACTCAACACGGGATTAGTTGTATTCAACTAAAGCACAGGTTAAAAGAGTTAAATGAATTATTAGATTATTTATCTAAACCATATTTTTACCTTGCTAATTGGATTAATTCGAGTTTAGAATACCTTTGCGTTACAACTATTAAAGCGATGTACATGAAGTGCCTCTCGTTGCAAAGCGTTATGTCTAAAATGGATAATATAGCACCAAGAACCAGACTTCTGGATGCTAAGCAGTAAATAAAAGAATAAAGAAGATGAAAGAAACTGAAGAGGATTACTAATGGAAAACAAATAGTTAAGTAAGCTTTGGAATATATTGGATTTGAACGCTAGAAGCAGGAGGAAGATAAGCACTGTGTCAAACTTGTGATGCTGACTGACATAAGGGTAATTTGTGATGGCAGAAAATAAGTTTTTAAACGATTGACATGAAGCTGACACAGAGACTCATTGCTACATCACTAACCTCTAGAAGATATAATTGAAGGAAAAATATTATATCTGTGATATGTTCTGAAAGTCCAACACATTCGGTTAAGTGACCAATGCTCTAGCATACAATTGCATTGCGCCAAAGTAACCATTTTCATTGTTTTACAAGTGGTGTTGCATTCAGTAAATAAAGAAAAAGGTGTGCGATAAATTTATTCCCCCAAATTTGAGTGTATTTGGCATGCTGAGATGAAAGTGCAACAATCATATCACTGAGGTACTTACCATCCTGGAACAACTTCAGGGTCAGTACACTGACCATGACCATCTGTACTACCAATCCGGAAAACTTTGCCGATTGGACATCCGTATTCCCTTGCGACTCCATCCAAGCAAACATAGTACTGCCTGCAATCCTCTGGGTGGGCGTGGCGAGTGAAAGAGCTGGTCTGGACAAGTTCACCGGCGGCTGGGCACACGAAGTCGGCTTGGGCTTCGGCTGTAGGCATTCGGAAGACCTCATCGTGAGCAACAGCGACTCAATTTAAACCGACAAGTTTCAATTAAGGTATCCATACTTCCCGACCACAAATACAGGACTGTTTGAGTCTCTTGGGGAAAGAGTTAACCTAATCATCTTATATAGTAAAGCAATCTCTCTGGGCAGGTTGGACAGTTTATTATCATCTAGAAATAGGCATTCCAGTCTATGGAGAAATAATTTGTCCATTTTGACCCATTCTTTTGACTGCCCCCAATTGTAGCGTACCGAGAAGCGCAGTCGATATTCCGCTCACCAACGGTTATCCAGTGACGCAAGAAGCCAGTCACTACTCGCTTTAAGCTACTTTCACTCCTTATTTATTCATTGCTCCTTTTCCTATCCCATTCTATCTACATAATAATCCAGATGGTCTTTGTTATGCAGTGTTAATTACTCTGTTTTTTTACTCAGTAATTCCTGGGGGTTTTAGGTATGGTTCCAAAGGCTAGAACACTCAGAGTTAACGCGATATGCTAATTAAGTCTCTGCAATTTGATATCCTTTTATTATTCCTTATCGATTCGTTCCTTAATGCAGTCGTTGGATTAACATGTTTTATTTTCATTACTATTCACAGTCACTCTTAATTTTCTTTCTAAACATTCATTAATATTCTGGTAACAAATTGTTATCAGCAGTCGGAGTTACGTTAGGCAGCAGGAATCAGGAATCAGGAATGGATCATTGGAAGATGTTTGGGCCAAGAAAATTATCCTCTCAGAGGAAGATTTTTTAATATATTTATCTACTAAGAGGGGCAGCATGACCTGAGTAGTTTCCCTTTATTTCTTATAAGTTTGGTCTATGTTACTTTTCTATTTGCATATTCGAGTTTCCTATTTTCACGAAATGGGCTTTGTTAATGGGCATCGCAACCACTTACCTCGCTGCGTTCCACATTCGGGTACTTTGTCGCTCCAGGTGCAAATTCTCTGCTTGTGATCGTAGGCAAGACCCGGACCGCACTGGTAGCGCGACCCCTCGCCTCCCCAACAACTCCAGAAGACAGTGCAGTCGTGGTCGTCAAAGAAGATTCCGTATTGGTAGGGACAGTTAGGGGAGGGGATTGCCGCTTCTGAGGGTAGGAAAAGAGAAGCAGATGACAGCTGCCGTTGGGATCACAAAAGGCTTACTCAACTGGATGTAGTTAGAGAAATACACCAGTAATAGCCTCTTCATTCTTTATGCTTGTTGTAGAGTAAGAACCTCTTTTGCTCATTGTCAGGTGTCTAAGGATACCCTTCATCATCTCGTTTCCCAGTTATATCGCTCACACTCGAAATTATTGTTACAGCTTTGTCAGGTGGAAACACCACTTCTGATTTTAACCAAGCTAAGCCACATCGGATGTAGTTAGTCACAAGATGGAGTCCTCATTAGGGTGTCTTTCTCCGGGGCAGTCATATACTGTATGTAACTGTGGTTCGGATCTCACGTTAATCAGTAGATCCTAACAGAAAGAAAGACAACTTAATTGAGTGCAGATCGGTGGAAAAACCTCTCTCTTTCTTTCTCTCTCTGTCTATCTCTGTCTCTCTCTGTCTCGCTTTCTCTCTCTCTCTCTTTCTCTCTCTCTCTCTCTCTCTCTCTCTCTCTCTCTATATATATATATATATATATATATATATATATATATATATATATAGCCTTGGCCAAACTTATGGGGCAGATATGAAAATGTGAAGAATATGATTGAAACTCATTTATTTTATACTTTTCATAATACAAATAAACATTTTTGCGTATATTCTATCAACAATTAATATTTGATGTGTCCTCCTTTTGCTTTTATAACCCCATTAATGCGTTTTTGCATATTGTGCATAAGTGGTTGCGGCAACTTTCTGCCATTCAATGTGTGATACTAACGTTCATTCCTATCTTTTCAGTGATTATCTTATTGTTAACTTACAACTGGTAATTTTTTGTTTAAAATGTCTGCAAATAAACACATTCCTGAAGTTCAAAGAGCTCAAATCATTGCATTGTCCAGAGAGGGATTATTCCAAGTCGAAATTGCCAGAAAATTGAAATGCTCGAGAAACAGTGTCCAACCAGCCATTAAAAGGTACAATGAGACCAATTCTTTCAAAAACCGTGATGGTCAAGGTCGCAAAACGTGAACAACTCTGAGGGAAGAGAGGTTGCTGAAAAGGACATCTCTGGCCGATAGATAAAACCTCTTCTGATGTAGCTGCTGAGTTTCAGGCATCAACAAACGGAGATATCAGGACACACAGTAATAAGAAGGTTATTAGAAGCTGGGCTCAAAGGATGTAAGGCGAGAAAGAAACCGTGGCTGTCTCAGGTGAACAAGAAGAAGCTATTGTCTTAGGCAAAAGAGCATGAAGATTGGACCGATGATGATTGGGCTAAAGTTGTTTCTGATGAAAGCAACTTTGAGGTAGGTTCTCTACATTAGTTTCCAATAACTTATTACTCTTTAGACATTTTTTTTTATACCAAAAATGATCAGTAAAATTTGTATTTCTTCTCAGATCTTTGGAATCCCTGGAGCTGTATATTTTCGTCGAAGAGTTGGGGAAGCTTATGATCCGAGATGTGTTGTCCGAACAGTCAAATTTAGAGATGGCTGTGTAATGGTTTGGGGCTGCATGTCGTCTTCAGGTGCAGGATTGTTTTTCACTTGAGAGGGCAGAATGAATTCCTACACTTACACTAGAATGTTAGACCAGGTAAAATTTTCAATGATGACATACCAGATAGTGTAATCTTCCAACAAGACAATCCTCCATGCCACACATCTAGCTTCTCAAAGAGTTGGTTTGAAAAGAAAGGGGTGACTTTGATGGAATGGCCTCCTCAATCTCTCATTGAACATAGGTGGTCACAAGTGTTCCTCAAAAAGTGAATTAACCGAAAAAAATCATGGAGAGTGGCAGAAAATTGAGCCAACCACCTGTGCCAACCTAGTCTCAAGTATGCAAAAACGCATAAAAGTGGAAATAAAAACAAAGGAGGAAACATCAAATATTAATTATTGATAGAATATACGCAAAAATATTTATTTGTATTATGTCATTTATGAAATAAATGAGTTTCAATCATATTCTTCACTTTTTCATACCTGCCCCATAAGTTTGGCCAAGGCTGTATATGCGTGTGTGTGTGTGTCTATCTGAAGTTTTTTAAGAAGTGATACCCAAAGTGTGTCTCAGTGCCAACTACGGCATTGCGCCTATTTTGGCTTTACTGTGCCATCATTGGATAACAAAAGGTTTTCCACCAGATTCCCTTTACTTATAGTGACATTGTTCAACTTCTGGAATTTATTCTCTATTATTAATTCATTGTTTTATTTTCCCACTTGTGAACAATGCTAGAAAATGGATGCAATCTATACACCCGAAATGCGCTCGCGTAATTGTATACGTGTCCGGATATACAATCATACAATAATGGCTCGTATTCTCATAAGTTACCAACGGATTTCGTCATCGTGAATGTATTTCAAAGTGGTCTAAAGTGTGCCAACCCCGACCAAAGGGGATGCTTTACCGATCTTGTTTATGAAAGTCCCTCCCATCGACAACCCCGCCCTAATTCGTGAGTGGCGGAGGTGAACCCTAAGTAAATCACGGGACTTACGTCTCTCAGGGCGAGTGGAGCAGTCCACGTTGTGGTAGTAGTCGCAGTTCTCGGTGAGGAAATCGGGGTCGGTAGTAGCGAAGGCGAGACCGTTACCGCATGTCTTCAGTGTAGCGACGTTCCCCTCGCAAGCCCAGTATTTGTCGCAGGCCACATCGTGGGGATAGAACCCGTAGTCATGCGAGCACTTATAGTTAGCCTGTGCCCCTGCAGAAGGAAATGTTTAAGTGGAAGCCTGAATGAGGGAAGAGGCACAAATCTACAGGGTGAACGGGTATAAAAACTATGAAATGCAAAGTACGAGGAAATTAGGGGGGTATTTTTACTCTCCTTTACCGGGCATGGGGTATTTTAGTAACGCCCTTTAATTTTTATTTTTTAAGCTCTTGTATCCGAGTGGATGAAGCATTGGACTTACAAGCCGAGGTATCGGGTTCGATTCCCATCAAGAGAAGAGAAAAACACAGCATACATAGGGAGTTAGCCGCCTATTTCCTGTGCGATTGAACTGGCCGCGTATACACAGGTAATTCCAGTCCATTACCAACATCACGCACATAGCCAATCGCAACATCATTGTTTCTTCCTCACTCCTCTTTTTCGCACACATAACGCATCACTCTTCCGCCCGGAAACTAGTCGAAGCGAAACATATCCACACTCCCTTGGCCTGGCCTTCTCCTGGGCCACAAAGTGTTTGTGCTCGTTGATTGGTAACAAAATACAGCACATTCACTCTTTTTGTACCTTCCCCATCAACGAACACCGGATCCTGCCACTCTCTTGCCTGCCAACAATTGTCATTCTGATTATTATGTGAATTTCATTTTATTTGGTTGGGGAATCTCGTCCATGACTGAAGAGAGGAGTGAGGAGGATAATTAACTTCTCTGATATTTACTTTATTCACCGTCTTCTGGTTAGCGATAAAACCCTGGTTGTAAATAAAACCCTAGTTAGAGATAAAACGCTGGTTAAAGCTCAACCCTATTTAGAGATAAACCTTTGTTATACATAAATAACCCCTGGTTAGAGATAAAACACAGTCTCGAGAGAAAACTCTTGTTAGAGATAAACACTGGTTAGAGATAAAACTCTGGTTAGAGATAAACCTTAAAAACACTGGTTAGGGATGAAACCCTGGTAAGAGATAAAACCCTTATTAGAGATAAAACCCTCGTTAGAGAAAACGCTCACAGAGATTTTGTTTACTAATAAAGAAATTGCTAAAATATTTTGATCTTTCTTTTGACTAACAAAGAATTGTTGGGAAATTTTAATTTTTCTTTCCTGAGTTATTTTAATTTGCAACGGCAAATCTTTATACTTATTTGTGACGTCATACTCTGACCTCCGTTCATTTATGACATCACACTCATGTGCTGACTTAAAAGGTCGCGCTGTCTAATGATTGGGGCTCCAGTTGGGACGCTTTAAGAACCGCCCTCACATGGTATCACCATGATGGCGTCCCCATTTTTCCAGACCACCAGTAACGCCACAACTAGAGTTCATTTTCGTAGTGGCCGCACTGAAAGTTGCGTCTCGTCTGAATAGCTCCGTTATTTCTCATGTAAATACGTGGTGGCCCCACCAGCTTTGTCCACGCACGAAAACGCCTCACCAGCCGCAACCACAGTCAATTTAAGGGGCTCTAATGCATGATTCGCTGATAACCGACTGAAATTTGAAGTGGTTTGAACCGACTGAAATTTGAAGTGGTTTGAACCGACTGAAATTTGAAGTGGTTTGGACATGGCAGTTTACACGTTCTCCCGCTAAGAGACTATTAAGTACTAGATTAGTTAAAAATCGTGTTCCGTGTTGTGCTCTTTTTCACATGCTTGCCACGGCCATTTGTTGAGGTTTTCTCTTGGTGTGGAAGTCCTTTTCATCTTTGCTCCCAAACTCTTCCGCCAGAGATCATTCGTCGGTTTCTCCTTCGCCCGCCATTCTTTCAGCACAGTCAGCTCCTCTCATCCCTCTTCCTCTAAGGTCTAGAATATTAAAACCTCTGAGAACTGACGAACTGATCATGCGAGCCGTGTTCACTCCATCAAGGACGTGGCTTTTATCTTTCAGACACGTTCTCAACGCGTTTCGGATGAGTGGCGATATACTTTCAGTAGCCACGGATGAATGCGATAAGTGGGTAGTTATCCATAGAAATTACAAATTTCCCCTATTCTTTCCCTCGCCTTTCTTTCCATACGGGACTCCTTCGATACTTAACAGCCATTCCTCTACTTTCACTGAAAGAGAAGGGCATTGTACCCCACAGATACCCAGAAAGGAGCTCAGTAGAGCAATTCGGGTCTCAGGCATCACAAAGATATTGTAAGAACGTATTATTATATCATTGTCTACCAAGGATTTCCTAATTATCAACATATTTATGAATTACCTATAAATGAGTTCACAAAAAGATCGAAATCTAAGAATTACTTTCGCTGAAAAGCAATTGGAATTGTATTTTCTTTTGTCTACGGGAAATCTACCCGTGTACTTGATTAAATAAGTTTGCTTATAGTTATTCAAATTGTAAATAGTATGCTTTAGTGGGTCTATTAACTCTTCGCATTTGTTATCGTTGGGAAGAATAATTTTTTCGATCGTGGATTATCAGTGTCAGACTCACTGAAGATGAGATTCCAAAGGTTTTCTTGAATGTTCATCCTAAGGTGAAAAAAGTTGAAATTGTTTCAATCACAACTTAGGTAACAAGCCGTAGGATATGAGGTTAGAATTTAGTGTAAAATGCTGTGCCCACCATTGTATGGTTTCATGCCCCTAACAGAAAAACAAACAAACAATTTAAAAGCTAAATTATTGTGATAAAAGAGATCATGTGTATGAAAATAACATGTTTCCCCCTTAACAGATATCAACTTTGGTCGACTATTTGCTCATAGGAAAAGGAACCTACCTATAGGTACAACTTTATTGGAAAAAAGCCCTTCAAAACATTGTTCCTTAAAAGATCTTAAGGATTTAGCAAGTTGTCCCCAATTAGATGTCTAAAGGCCTCTTGAAGCTGGTAAGGTCGAAAGAATATGGGAACAAAATGAGGAAGTCTCCTTCATAGTTTAGTTGTAGAGTGAAAGAAGGATTGTGCATGATCTGTGATTCTAGAGTTTGAAATTTGAACGCGATATCTATGGAAAATTACTGATCTATGAGTATGACGTGGTCAAGTTTCAAGTTGGTCTAGAGAACTAGGTTGTCTACCATTTTTAACTCTTTCTTGAGCTTGTTCATCTACAAGTGAAGAAAATTGGGGCTCTTTTATCTTCGGGTGAGCAAAGTTTAGATCGTACTTCTTGGGGACTGATTTTGGCGTGGCCATGTTGTTTACCAACTAGACCAACGAGTACCAAGTCTACACTTCGCTGTTGAAATTGAGGGGGGCTACTGCTCCAAAAAAACAAATGTGCCCCCATGGAGAACCTTTTACCCCCCCCCCCACCCCCTGTTCAGTACCAGCTGAACTAAAAGCAAACCCGGAGCGTCTCTCAACCTACTGGAACTCGAACTAGATCCGTACTGAATGGCAAAGAGGAAGAGGGAGGGGGGGCATTTTCCTGTTTCCCATTCATCTAGGAATCCAACTCCGGTTTGGATTTGGAATGTGATCAAATAGGTAACAAGGTGCGTTGGGAAGGGGGAGTCGCTCCCTCCTTTCTTCCTTGGCTTCCGGGACCCTGGATAAGCTTGAATCCACGTAGGCGGAAGCTGTCAACAAGAGATAGCGAGAGGAATCACTCTGCAGCTGTGACGTAAGTGTACGTGCTCTCTGGCGTGCGTGCGTCCGTGCGTTGAACACTCTAGGTCGGTGAAAGTGAAGTGATTGCGCGAATGAAACGAAAAGAAAAGAAAATGGACGAACAATTTTAGAAAAGGTCGATGGAGATGACTGCAACGAAACAGCCACGTCTAGAATATGTACGTGTGTGTGAAAGCACTCGCGAGATCCAGAACGAGAGGAGTGATATTGTCCTTCTACGGAACTGCCGCCAATTCGGCCAGTTGTAAAAATACCCCCCCCCCTCACCCTCTTTTAATGACCTTTCACTTACATCTCGCCTATCCAGTGCTTAGATCTGTCGGGGGTAGGGGTAGAAGTGGGGGCAACCACACGCAAGGGCACGTTCACAGCGCCGAAATGACGTGATGAATTGGGCACCAATTGGAAAGGGAGAATGTGGTGCCCACCATCTTGGGCGAGAGGGTCTAGAGGGAACTCGTTCCCCCAACCTTTTATCTTTTAGGTCAAATGCAAAAGGTGAGAACCCTCTTTTAAGGTGAGGGAAGCATTCGAACGCTGTCCTTCTCGAATGATATAAGGAGAAGCAACAGGTAGGACATACCATTGCAGCAAACCCCCTCAATAAAACCTGATATATATATATATATATATATATATATATATATATATATATATATATATATATATATATATATATATATGTGTGTGGGTGTGTGTGTGTGTGTGTATAACTGAATCAAGAAAATATGGAACGCGATGAATATATAAATAAAGTCAACAGCCACGAAGGAAAATGAAACACAGGAGATCAGGGAGGCCTTTCGATTAATCGTCCTTTACAAAGCTTTGTAAAGGCCTCGCAGGTCTCCCGTGTTTCATTTTCCTTCGTGGCTGTTGACTATATATATATATATATATATATATATATATATATATATATATATGGAGAGAGAGAGAGAGATAAATAGATAGATATATAGTACAAAGGGCAAAGAATCTGGACGTGAATGAGCACATGAGACAAGAAACAGAAGTTTTTAAAGGCAAGATAAAGGGCCATTGGAAGACAGAGACCAAGAAGAGCAAATGGCCTCACAATGAAAGCAATCCATACTGAGAAGACAGAAATACCAAACTGCAAGGGGAAAAAAATACCCGGTCCAGGATTATTCAATTCGTTCAATTGATTTGTCTCCTCAGTATGGAGTGCCTTCAGTGTGCAATCCTTTGCTCTCCTTGATCTGCATATGTCTTCTAATATCCCTTTCTCTTACCTTTAAAAACTCCTGTTTCTCGTGTGCTCATTCACGTCCAATTTCTCTTTATATTGTACTATATGGTTATATATTAGTTTCTGCATCATTCTGCCTTAAAAAGGTTTTTGAAAGGCAGAAATTATATATGGCGAAAGTCCTGTAGTAGTTGGTACTATTCACAGGACTTGCAATTGCTTTTTCTTTGTATTCAGATGGAAACAACGACCTCTATATGAATATTTTAAGTGATCTGTTTTTTAATAGTTGGTTGTCTATTGTTTGCACACTGTCCGAGTAATCGCAGATCTATTCTTTAATACTAAGATCGATCTTTGCAGTGATTCTGCTTGTGGGGATCAACACGTTATTAATGAATTTAATTATTCCCAATAAGACACATTTCAGATACATAGAGTAACATGATGTAGATTTGTTACTAAATCTCTCTCTTTCTCTCTCTCTCTCTCTCTTTCTGTTATTACAGAAATTGTATAGAGTAAATCTAGAGTGTAAAATACAGCAGTTGCTCTCCTTGAAGGTGAAATGACTGTCTTTGATGCAAATGTCAATATTGTCATATTTGATCTCTTATATGCAGGGCGCATTCTGCATCTTTCCTTGTTGGAATTTATGTTTTGTTTATTTCTCTTTCCACTCAATTAAAATAAATGTTGTATAAAGTTTCCTTAACCTCTCAACGGTATCAAAATGCATCAATATCTATTTTTATTTTTTGTTTAAAGTTCACTCACTTGTAAAAATCATCAAAATCACGGTTTCCTGACAATAAAATAGAGTCCGACTTAAATATAATCCTATTCATACTTTGAACAACTATCGATGCGTCTTTCCTTCGAATTTTCCACCATTCTTCGTTCTATACACAACCTTCTCTGACTTCCTGAGAACACGAATTTTGATCTAAGAGTCCATTTATCCAATTCCTATATGGCATATTTTTTTCTTCTTTATGTACCCTGCAAATATGCTGCTCTTCCTGGCCCCTTTAAACCGTTTACTCTTCCTGTTATCCACCACAACTGAAGAGTAAGTATCGGCAAACGTCTCATGAGAGCACCTATGTGAGCCTTCGAGAAGTCAATCTCTCGATCAATCGTAGGTGTTCTGTCATCGAGTAGGACTCGGCTTTTAATCGCTCGAATTGCATTATCTCTCCCACACGAATATATGCTTTTCTCTTTCGGAACCACGCACAAAAAGTGATACGTTTAGCTATATCGAAATAGTAGGGGAAGATATCTTCCTGATATTTTCATTTTAATCGGTTTTTCATACTTACATTTGGGAATACAGGAAAGTTACCCGAAAAGAATCGCCATTTTCTACAATCCGAGAGTTTGAAAGACATTTGAGTGATGCCCTCTGATTGTCTCTCAAATATTTGCCAACTTTGAAGAATATATATATATATATATATATATATATATATATATATATATATATATATATATATATATATATATATATATATATATATAAAATGACTGTCTTTGATGCAAATGCATATATATATATATATATATATATATATATATATATATATATATATATATATATATATATATTGTATGTCATTTATAAGGCATATATTCGTGTTTAGGATTGGTTCTTAAAGAAGTTAGGAAGAATAATGCAAGTGAGGTAGTAGGATTATTACCTAGGAAGCATTGAAGTTTCTGAGTCGTTACTCTCCCTCACCCCCATCACATACAAACTTCAGACACTCGATCCGAGAGGGTGGTATCTTTCACACCATTTATTACACTTCAAACTACGTTATGATTTAGGACAGTCGTGTCTGCCAAGACTGCTTAAGCCCATTGAGACCACTTGTTTAACCACTCTTCTCTTATGGTGCACCTGCTGAACCGCTGACCCCGGGCCCATTCAGAGCACAACCCCCAAACCAGATGGCAGGAAAAGCGCGGTACAAAACCATAAGCAAACCATCAGGGGCAATGTATGAATCGATTATCTCCACTACGACAATGAAATGAGGTATCGCGAAGTGGCCAGATTTCGTTACGAGATCTTAGATTTTGAAAACACGAGTCACGAACCAGACTTTTCTCACCTCCCAGGTAACGCACCCTCATCCCCAACACACACAGTTAAAATTACTCTACCACACAACGACAGGAACCATCAATGAAAAAGTGAGGGACGGGTTGAAATGGTAGGGAGTGACATACCAGCAGAGGCAAGAACGAAGAGGAGAATCGCAAGTGAACCGATCATCTTCAAAAGCTAACAATTACTAAAGGCACTCTTTCCTTCCCGCCCACTTTTATAGGGTTCAGTGTCAGAGGAGGTTGGGGAATGTGGGGGGGGGGGAATCACAGTGCCGGCGCATGCGCAAATAGCACTCCAATTCACGGCACTGTGATTGGGGGGAGAGAGGAAGTGAGGCGAAGGTATGTTAAGGAAGGGATATTTTCTATGCTAATAATAGGTCAGTCTGCATAGCGGGAACTTGTCTCCTTTTTAGAATGGCGTATGTGATGGGACGGAAGCGACCTCCAGCGAGGGTAGGAGCGGAGGGAGAGATTAAATAGTACCCGAGAAATAGCGAAAATATATTTTTTAATTAATAAAAAAGGCGAGTCACGTGAGGTTTTCGAAAGGACAGAGTCATAAAGAAAGTAGAGGCGGTCAGAAGATAAAAACTATACAAGGTTCATAACCCCATAACCTTAAAGACAAGTCTAAGGGCGCCATCGGTGATAAAAAAAAACAAGAAAAAAGGGAGAAGAAGCAGAAGAAGAAAGAAGAAAAGGAAAAAGAAGAGAATCAGAATATAACAAATAAGTAAAAAGGAAGAAGAAGAACATGGAGAAGAAGAAAAAAGAATAAAAGGACGAAAAAGAAAGAAAAGGATCAAAAAAGGAAGAAAATGAAGAAAAAGGAGGAAAATGAAGAATAATAGAAGGAAGAAGAAGAGGGAGAAAAGAAGAATAACAAGGAATAAGAAGTAGAAAAAATGAAGAAGAATAAAAGGAAGAAGAAAATGAGGAAGAAGGAGGTACAATGAAGAAGAAGAATAAAAGGAAGAAGAAATAGTAAATAAAAAGGAAGAAGAATAAGTAGAAAAAAATAAAAAAAGGAAGAAGAGAAAGAAAAAGAACAACAAGGAATAAGAAGAAAATCAAGAAGAAAAGATGAAGAATAAAAGAAAGAAAAAAAGAGGAAATGGAGAAGAAAATAAAGAAGAATGAAAAGAAGAATAAAGAGAAGAAAAATAATAAAATGAAGTACAATAATAAAAAAAAAAGAAGTGGAAGAATAAGAAGAAAATGACGCATAATAATAATGATAACAACAACAAATCGAGAATGAAGACCGAGATTGACCAGAATCCCTGAAAAGGGAGGAGTCCCCGCTAGCTTGGAGTTGGATTTCTAACGTCAAGGCAGAGGGTTCAATCCCAGCCAACTCACACACAAACCTTTCTGAGGCGTCATGAGCTGACCGCCCAATGGGCGGATACGCTGATACTCACTCCCCGCGGGATTAAGTAGACCCACAAACATCATAACACACACACACATCGAATCACAACGCCGCTATCACTTCCATCCCGTAATCACAGCGCATCATACCTACTCTCCCTTCTGTTCTGGAACCCTGCCGGTGAAGTACTACTGATCCTGCCGATAGAGTACTCGTGTTCGCTATGAGTAACTCATACCCACATACCCATGCATGCAAAACGGGGTGCACCCCTTGGGACCACGCTGGTTTTTGTCAAAGCCCACAACAGGACTAGGATACCTATCCCCACACCACAAAGACCTGCCCCAGGAGCTTTGGGGCCGATCGGTGATCGTCCTTCTGATCTTTATATGTATTTCATTATCCGGTCAGTGTATCTTGTCCGCAGTGATTATATGAGTGATTGATGGCTCCTAACTATCTAAAGGGGGTGGGGGTAGGGGCAGTGACTTTAGTGGTTATTTTGGGGAGGATTTGTCCAAACTGGGGTCACTGGGAAGGTATGTTTCCGAGATTAATTTTTTAGCATGACGTCATGAGAATTATAATATGAGAAGAGGTGAAGAATTTAGCAAGGATTCATTACCTTACCACTCGTGGGTTCCTAAACTAATCTAACCTACCCTAACTTACCCTACCCTAACCTAACCTACCCTAACATAACTTAACCTAACCTACCCTAATCTAACCTACTCTAACCTAACCTATCCTAACCTAACCTACGCTAAAATAACTTAACCTAACCTACCCTAACCTAACTTAAACTAACCTAACCTTATATGAGTGTTGCTTTTTAATTATCATTTTGAGGAGGGATTTTCAATATTTGGTCATTTGAAGAAGAACAATCTCTCCCCCCTAACTAATAATTTTCTTTGCTAGTGTGCACTAGGAGAGATTGTCTATACTATTTGCTAGATTAATTATCTTAAATTTAAAGGGGATCTAAATTGCATGCTGTTAACTCTTATGTTAGCGCTTGAATTGTGTGGATACACATTTATTCGTTTGAGTTAGGTTAGTTTAGGTTAGGGTAGGGTAGGGTAAGGAAGGGTAGGGTAGGTTAAGTTAGCTTAGGTTAGATTTGGGTAGGGTAGGTTAGGGTAGGGTAAGGAAGGGTTGGTAGTGTAGATTAGGGTAGGGTAGAGTAGGTTAGGTTAGGTTAGGTTAGGTTAGTTTAGGAACCCATGAGCGGTGAGGTATTGAATCCTTGCTAAATTCTTCACCTCTTCTGCCATTATAATTCTCATGACGTCACGCTACACCCAAACTAAGAATAAATACCGATTATTTTACAATGCTTAAGACCTCCGATACCCCTTCATATGCTTGTGCCCCCATGATTCACACAGGTTTAATCTTAATGGAACATAACCCTATGTGCACACCGTCGAATAAACAGTCACAGCAAGGCAAAAAATAAAAATAACTACCATCTTTTCATAACCATCGTATGCTAGTCATGGGAGGGGAGGGGGGTGAAAGACAGGAATGTGCGATGCAAATATGGAAAATACATTTATATAAATGCTTTTTAGGTGATTTATCGCTTACATTATAGCAATCGTGTCTAGTTTACTCACTACCTTTCTTTGCTTGTACAGACGACGTTCTCCTTCCGCTTTCGACCGGGAAATATTAACATTTGAAAAATACTCGTGAGGGTAAAGAATTCCACGATTGTGTAATTGTATTACTGAAATAATATGAGCTATAACCGCGTTGAAGCGCTTGTTTACTAAATTTAAATATATTTGGGCGGATGCGTGATCTATCATATATCTCAAACAGTCGTTGATAATTTATATTACAGAATAATTTTATTATTTTAAGTACATAAATCATTTGTCCACGTAAATCGCCCATTAGCGAGAGATAATGCGTCGAAGGATCGAAATCTTTTCTCTCATGGGTTATTTATTTTTAAAGTAGAATATAAGTTCAATGCACTACATTGCATCTATTCTAACATCAAATGAGGAAGGGGAGAAGAAAAAGGAGAAGAGGAAGAACAACAACAACAATAGCAACCCGCAGCCGAACCAAGTTCCATAGGGCCGAGGTGGGCCAGAATGTTATATACATTAAGAGTTCACAAAGGCCGAGGGTATACCACCTACGTGTCTATAGTTCACCTAAAGATCTATGGTCACATGTGCAGTAGCATTTTGGGTAAAGTACTTTTCCGCTACCATTCACATCATCAGTGGGAGGGGGAAGGGAGGGCAGAAGTTGGCAGAGGTTGTGAAAGAGATGGAGAGTGCAAGAGCTGTATGCCGGGGGCCGGAGGGAAGTCTGGTATTCGCTGTTAACCTTGATAAATTCCTTCCCTTTGCCCCTGGCGCGCTCATGTGCGTATGTGTGTGTGCGAAATAGAGAGAGATAGGACGTAACCACAAAAGCACCTCTTCACGCCATTTAAGCAAAAGCAATGCCCATGTGCGAGACCTTCCTCAATATCCCAAGAGAGAAACTAGAACACGCCAACTGACGGAAGGGCACAACCCCCAAGGACATCGAACTTCAGTAATTGCTGCTTCCGCAGCAGCAACAGGAGTATATAAGTTGCACCAGAATCCCTCGTATGGTTCGAATGGGACTCACCGCCAGAGTGAATGTCCGAGGGTACCTGTAGAAGCAGGGTGGCCAGGCGCCTTTGAATGTCCACTCTGAAAAGCCGTTGACGAGACCCGATCGAGCCGCACCTGAAAGCTGCCCTTAGGATTAATCCCGTTTGCCTCTCGTCACTCTCGCCGATTCCCCTTTTAATTTGTTTTAGGCTGGCGGTCATGATCACTTTGGAGCGCAGCCACTGATATTAACTCATCAAAATAAACCCAAACGTCGCAAAGAGAATCGAATTCAAAATTCTAACTCGTTGAGTCGGGGCTAGAATTGAGTTCATGCTTGGTACTTTCATACCACATCGTGGCACACTTACTAAGGATATAACCGGCCTCAAGGGGGTCAGTTTCAATTTTGCACTCCAATTTGCGTACTTGACTATCGTTCTTATCCGAGACACCTCCCTTCATTACTAATTTTTTTAATTCTTGCTTTCCTGGGTTTTTTCTTTCTAGTTTGCTACCAGGCACTCTTACCCGACTCTACTACCAAGCACCGTGATCACAATGGTAGGTGTTTTTGCTTCTTGTGTCAGTTGCTAACATGCTAGTATGCACTCTATCAAAGTGGCACTCCAAAAGGAAGAGAAATAAGGTAAGGACGACCTTGCGGCAGTCGGTAAAGATGAACCCCTCTTGGGAGAAAGGGTCTGCCCCCGCTCCCTTAAGCCCCTTCTTTTAACCCACCTTCCCCTAAGCCCCCTTCCCTGCCACTAAGACGCTCGTCTTAAATCGCGATGGGAAGAAGGGAAGACGGAGTGAGTGGAGGAAGACGTATACGCTGACGTCCTTTACCCAGTGAGGGCATCATCTCCAAGCTCCTTTGGGTCGGGAGACAGAGGCACCCATATTAGAGATTTTTTTTTTTTTTTTTTTTTTATAGAGCCCATCTGGCCACTACCCCCATATTAGAGAGACCGGGCGGGGCCTAATGCTAGGTCCACCTGGTGTGGCCCTCCACAAAGACGGGTAGGCACGTCTTCGGCCAGCCTCAGCCAGTGAGCGATCCTTTCACTCGGTCGGGGAAAGCTCGCGACAAAGACACGTTTGTCTCTCTATTTAATTGTTATCTGTCTATCGTCCTCCGCGTCTGTCTGTCCCTCACCTGGGCGTCTCCGACTCCTAATTTTGGGAAGGGGAATTTTTTTATGCAAACGAGCAAGAGCTGGTTCCTGATGGATACCGAGGCCGCTTTATTCAATTCCAACCTCTCTCCCTCTCTCTCGCCAACCACATTTCCCTTTCTCTCTCTCATTACTCATTTCAGTTATTGCTTTTGCATCATCGGAACCACCTCCCGACCTTTCGTGTCGCGTTCTAACTTCCTTGCGGACGCCTCTCCTCTCGTACTTCTACATATGTGGCTGGGTGTGCTCACATTTAACTAAATGCAACCTCACAATGTACTGTTTCCTATTTGTCCATCATGAACTCAAACCCTATTTGCACCCCCTCCCCCCCCCACACACACAAACACGTCCTGATATATTTGGTTATGGTGTTGACTCCTGCTGATACGGCAATACTCTTTATTTCTCTTTGAATCACATGAACAAATAAACTAATGCACTTATAATACAGTAATGGACAGTTTCAATGGACTTTCACTTAGAGCTTTCGCACTTACACAGACATACGCACACATCTGAGATCTTGTCTTCAGACTCAAAGATCCTACAGAGAAAATTCCCCCAAAGTTAAGGAATCCTGGACACTTTTTAGCTATTTTATTTCCCGTGCAGAACTTAGTCCCTGGAAATCCCGGGAAAAACTTACGGTAGCACGTTCAATTGGAATGAGGTGGGACAAAACAACCTCGGTTGTTCGAGACCTTAAAGATTAAAAAATAAAATTAAGATTAAATACGATCATTCGATTCCTATTTCAAATCCTTCAGTACACGTAGAGGTGCCTCAGTACGAATGGAGATTATATCGAAAAGTAATCAAATCTTTACGAAAACTGCGTCGATAATTCTATTACACCCCCACACTCAAATCATCATTGCGAATCGTTATCCACTCACACGCATTCTTACCCAGCACATGTCTCTTACAGACTTACCATCAAAAAATCCAAATGAATCTGCACATACCTCATGCATTCACATGTAAACGTATACGATTATTATGTATCTACACCGGAGTATTTCAAGTTTTAGTCCCTTTTTATCAACCATGGTTGTTTAACCTTTGAAATCTTGTTTAAGTTACGCTAGGTGGGGCTGAGGGGGGTGTTCTCTCCCGACGAAGGTATTTCACTGCAGATAGAGGTGGGTATCAAGCTCCAAATTTGGGTTTCAAAAGGGCTATGATGTCACATTAGCGTTTTTTGCGCGTGCCAGGGATGCCCAAACATGGCACTGGGTGGATTATTTTCATCCGGAGTTCTTAATCTTTAGATTACACGGATTCTTTGGCACAGAGACTAGTGGTGACTGACAAAGACCCTAGTAGAAAACAGAAGGATTAGATGCATATAGGAGGGACAGAGAAGCAAAACAAGGAAAGAGATCCCAGAGGAGGGACTGCTATAAAAGGGAGATTGAAAGAAGTTAGGATGTAGCGAGATCCCGGGGGATATGTAAGTGCATACCCACATGTACGAAATTAGGGACCCCCTCCATATGGGAAATACAAAATGGAAAATTTTGGACACTTGAATTGATGTTTGCTTCAGAGGAAAGACGGACGGAGGAATAATGTGGAGAAAAGGGAAGAAGAGAAAGAGTGAAAAGTTAAAGAGAACAACAACAGCCATACCAGAGTCTCAAAGGCGGATTGTACAACCAGAAGACCTGGTTACTACCACCAGAATAGTATGTTGAATGAGCAAAATTGAGTTCTGGTAGATGTCAAGTGAGGGTCTGACATCAGCCACCATAAGGACGTATCCGCTTAGAATATCTTCGAAGTGTAATTTTACCACTAAGCACTCTCCATGTCATTGTATATAAATTTTATAAATTTTATTTTGGAACGGTTGGAGATTAAAGATCAGTTGAGGAAGATCCATTTTATTTTTTACAACTAATTTGAGTCTTGGCCGTGAGCTTTCGCCTTTCTTAAGGCATCTTCAGAGGTTCAAAGCGCCTTAAGAAAGGCGAAAACTCAGGGCCAAGACTCAAATTAGTTGTAAAAAATAAAATGGATCTTCCTCAACTGATCTTTAATCTCCAACCAGATACAAAAAAATGCTGCATTCGCCAGTTGGAACGTTCCAAAATAAAATTGCTAAATCAAAATACAACCTGGTCTTTAACAAAATATGTATAGATGAGACGCTGCTCCCAAAATACACCGATATGTATATATTTATATATATATATATATATATATATATATATATATATATATATATATATATATATATATATATATATATATATATATATATGAGGAATTAAACCACATTCTCCGAAGACAATTTAATTCAGAACAGTTTCGGTGTATCTCACACCCTTTTTTAACTGACACTGGGCAGAAAATATAAGAGAAGCGCATATAAGCATAACACAAGATCCCCTCTTTTTCTCCCCAATCCCCTACTTGTGGCTAATCTGGGGGGGAGGGGTTAGGCCTAAACATATTGAAGGGCTGACATTTAACTATTTTGTTTATATGCTTTCTTATTACAGGATTAATAAGAAAGCATATAAACAAAATAGTTAAATGTCAGCCCTTCAATATGTTTAGGCCTAACCCCTCCCCCCCAGATTAGCCACAAGTAGGGGATTGGGGAGAAAAAGAGGGGATCTTGTGTTATGCTTATATGTGCTTCTCTTATATTTTCTGCCCAGTGTCAGTTAAAAAAGGGTGTGAGATACACCGAAACTGTTCTGAATTAAATTGTCTTCGGAGAATGTGGTTTAATTCCTCATCTTTTCTTGCGATATTGCATTAATTTTCATCATATATATATATATATATATATATATATATATATATATATATATATATATATATATATATATAGAAAGAGAGAGAGAGAGAGAGAGAGAAAAATATATATATATATATATATATATATATATATATATATATATATATATATATATATATATATATATATATATATATATATATATATATATATATCTTCTCTTCCTCTATCACTTTCCCTTTCTATTTATGTTGCTCTATTTTTTTCTTTCTTCCTCTCTTCATCTCACTATTTTCTCTAACTTTCTCTTCAACGTTTAATTTGACTTCTCTCTCGATATTTTGATTTTCTCTTTATCTCCATCTTATTAGCTCTCTTCTATTCTCATTCTTTCCTTTATTTTTCATTCTCTCTCTGTTTTCTCTCCGTTTCTCTTTCTCTTTCCCTATCTTTATCTCATTTACTTTTCTTTCTTTCTCTCCCCATTAATGAATCTATTTCTGTTAATCTCTTTCTTTCTCTCTCTCTCGATCTTTCTTTTTCTCTTTCCTTTCCTCTTTCTCACTTCCTCTTCTTCTCTGTTTCTCTGATCCCTGATTTATATTTCCTATAATCCTTTCTCTTTCTCTTTTTCTTTCATTACACCCTTGTCTCATGTGTTTCTCTCTCTTTCTCTCTCTCTCTCTCTCTCTCTCTCTCTCTCTCTCTCTCTCTTTTCCTATCACTTTACCTTCTTGTTAGTCGCATGAAACTCTACATCTCATTATGTCAGTCGGTCGGTCGGTCTGGACCCGTTTTGCTTTTTTATGCTTTGGCAATAACATCATAACTATCCTTCCGATTCTAACGAAATTTGAAACCCTTATGTTGTTTTACATTCTCTTTCGGGTGATCTAATTGCCAAGGTCTTTCCAAGTTTAGTCCGGGAATTATTAAAAGTTTTGAAGGTCGTAAGGTCACAAATCAGTATAAGTGACGGCTGGTTAGGCTGGTGGGGTTGATGGAGCTGGTGGGGCTTGTGAGGCTGGTGGGGGTCGTGGGCTGGTGGGACTGATGAGGCTGGTGGGGGTGGCGGAGCTGGTGAGGCTGATAAGGGTGATGAGGCTGGTGGGGCTGATGAGGCTGATGGAGCTGGTGGGGCTGGTGGAGCTGGTCGGGCTGGTGTGGCTGGTGAGTCTGGTGAGGCTGGTGAGGCTGGTGGGGCTGATGAGACTGATGGAGATAGTGGGGCTGGTGAGACTGATGGAGATAGTGGGGCTAGTGGGGCTGGTGAGGCTGGCGGGGTTGATGGAGCTGGTGGGGCCGATAAGGCTGGTTAGGCTGCTGAGGCTGCTGAGGTTGGTGGGGCTGATTGGCTAGTGGGGCTGGTGAGGCTGATGAGGCTGGTGGGGCTGGCGAGGCTGATGAGGCTGGTGGGGCTGATGAGTTTGGTGAGGCTGATGGGCTAGTGAGGCTGATAAGGCTGGTGAGGCTAGTGGGGCTAATGAGGCTGGTGTGGCTGGTGAGGTTGGTGAGGCTGGTGAGGCGGGTGGGAGTGGTAGGGCTGTTAAGGCCGCTGAGCTGATGAGGCTGGTGGGGCTGGTGAGGCTGGTGAGGCTGATAGGGCTGTTGCGGTTGTTGGTGGGGCTGCTGCGGTTGCTGGGGTTGATGGGGCTGGTGAGGCTGATGAGGCTAATGGAGCTTGCGGGGCTGGTGTGGTTGGTGGGGTGGTGAGGCTGATGGGGCTGGTGGGGCTGATGGCGCTGAGGGGCTGAAAGCGCTGGTGGGGGCTAGCGTAGGATTCCGGCGACGCGTTCTTATAAAAGACAAACTTACGTACAGAGTGAAATAACACGTTTATGTAGTCCACTTTAGTGTGTACACATTGGGTGTACACTGTAAACTTACATGTGTACTATATTGTGTATAGTTCGGTGAAAAGTGTGGCCCTGTATGTATGGGGAAAGTAGAGACCCACCCCCCTCTTCTCCGGTATCGCCCTAATCCCTTTACGGGTACAACTTTCCCCTTCGCCTCTTTGTATGGCCTATGGGGGAGGGGGCGAATAATCTGCGTGCAAGATCCTTATGTAGCCAATAAAGTGGGAATGGGAAAGGGCGTAAAAATAGAAAGTAAAAGAAATGCAAAAAGGGAGAATTTTATTGGTCATTGTTCTTTTTAAAAAGCGAAATCTAACGGGGCACGCCCCACACAAGGCTGTCAAGAGGTTTCGCATAGAAAAGAATGAATTGAGTGAAATGAACATTAGGTAAACTAGTACTCAGGGGTCGTCTTACGGCCTCTTTCAGGTTCAGACAGAGCTTTTCACGGAGACAGGTGGCCAATCCATCACCCTGATATGGTTGTCTCGGAACCACTGTTCGTTGCACGCAGATTTGTGACATGGAACATTATCATGTTGGAAAATCACATTCTGGGCATTTCTGGAGAGATGATGTGCTAATAGTAGCCTATTACCTCGCAGGACAGTTTGATACTTCTTTGAATTCATGGTGACATCACAAACGGTGAGACGACCGCCTCTGAACTCGACATGCAGCCGCATACTATTACTGTTGGTACGATGTACTCTCGATTCCAGTTACTCCTCTGGCTTCTTGCGGACTCTAATACTGCATGGGTTGAGAATTACTGGAACATGAACTCGTCAGGCCGTAAGACACGTCCCCCACTGATGCCCGGTGAGCACGTGCCCAAACCAGTTGACTGTTTTGTGCAAGCAGTCCGCGACGGACTGTTCTGGTGGATGTATTCACCTGGCCGCCCTCTGTCCATTCATGTTGCAGTTGGACTGCGATTTTCTTACGATTCTGAAGACTTATGCAACGCAGAGATTTGTCGTGAAGTTGCATAGTGAGCCTGAGGTACTCCAGAACAAAGTTTTGGCTGTCTCCATTTATGGGTGATTTTCTTTAACACTTCTTCAAACTTAGAATGTGAACCTCCCACCCTCCAAACGAATCGCCAACAGCTGAGTCCCTCCTCATGCAGTCAACGGACCTGACTTATTCCCTTCTCGGTATAGTTAGGTGTTTTCGCCATTATCATATCAATATCAGATCCTGTCGACATGGAATATCATATTAATTTGCAAATATATGTTATATGAAGACATTTTGACTGTAATATACCACATGCTGATACTAGGATTTCATACATTTTAAAAGGATCACCATTTTAAATAATTAAAAAATGTTATAAGGAAGCTTATACTTTTATTTTGCTTTCCAGATGTATTGGGCATATGTATGAAAAGCTAAACCAACATATTTACACACATACTTATAGCCTTTGTTTTTCGTTTTGCTTAATTTGCTTTAAGCATCGTTTTCTTCGTTTTTCTGTTATGTATATATCGGGGCTTCATCCGTTATTAACTTTCTTCTGCTTCTCTCTATTCCTTTTGTAGGTATATTTGTGTTTAGATGGTAGATATTTTGTCTATTCTTTCCAATATTTTCTTAGCTCCATTTTAATTAATTCTTGCCTATTTCATGGTGTCAGTTATTATTCTTTTTCATTCCTTCTTGTTCAGTGGTCAACTAAACTGCCTTGTTCTAATTGCATTGCATTTTTTGTTCGTTTCTGTTTTTTTGTTCTTCTTTCCAAGATCTTTCAGGTCGTATAGTAGTTTTAGACCTCGTTTAGCTTTCTCTTTTCTGTCTGGTATCTGCTTGGGGTATCCATATGGTGTGAGTTTCATTCTATGATTTTTTTCTTCTCCTGTATATTAACATTATTTCCCGTTTATTATTATTTGTTCGTTTTTTTCCTCCGTGTTCGGATTATTTGGGATTTATGTTTGTTTGTATTTTATCTTCCTGTTTCTTTGGTATTGGTTTACGTTGTCTGTTTTCATTGCACTTGTCACGTCTGCAATCTTGCATTTAAGGACGGTGTGACAGTAAGTTTGGCGTATTGTTTATGAGATGTGCCTGGCTAGATGTTACGTTATCAATCACATCTGGACTATACATAAGTGCGAAAGAGGAACCAAGAACGGTACCACCACCGATGAGCTCTTGTCAGAATGAACGGTGCAGGAGAGTTTTAAACCTTATGATCCCCCTGAGGCGAAAGGAAACAAACTGTTAGTAAAATGACGGTGTTCAAAACAATTTCAGAAAACTAGAGTTTGTACTCAAAAGACTAATAAAGGTGTCCAGGGAGTATACAGTCATCTACCACATTCAGGCCAATTTGGCCAAATTAACCTGGGCCGCTACCATTCCAAGAGCTTTAGCTGGCCTTTATTTCAGTAAGTATAGCTAATGTCATTTCTATATTCCTTTCTTTTCTGAATACAAATTGGTTTTCGATATTTTGTTCATGTTTTTCTAAGTATTCCATGAGTCTGCCGTTTAGGATATTTTTCTAGAATCTTCCCTATAAAATTGGGAGTGAAATTGATCTATAATTTTTTATTACGTTTGGGAGGTTGACGGAGTTAGGTATATCATTTTGGCCAATTCTAACTCGTTGCGGAATTAGCCTTTGTTAAGACTGAGGTTAAATGTTTTAACTCCTATTATGATGTTTTCCGATGCATGAATTATGTTATTTTAGTTATTCTTGTTAGTTTCATTGATTTATGTTTGAATTAGTGTAGCCCACTCCTTATCTCCTCGGTGGTAATATTTGCGGCGGATCCCATATGTTATGTATTGTCTTCTCTAGCTCTTTGTCTTGTCTGGATCCTTTCTATGTGCTCTTAAATATGTTGTTCAACGATTTCTTCAATTTCGTTATTAAAGAATTATTTGTCTTCTAGGATGATTAAAAAGACTTCACTACAGTGATTTGATAGTTCGGCCTTTACCTCCTCTTCTTCTTTTATGTTTCCTCTTTCGCATTTCGGCTTTTTTTTTATGACCGTGAATGACAATTATAGCCCACATGCAGCTAGTAATGTAGCACCTAATCAAACACTAACCAATGTAAAGGGTAGGCATGACATTAAAAAAAGCCTGCTATGTGTATGAAATCAGGTGTAACGATTGTCTGGCGAAGTACATCGTGCAGAGGAGGAAACAACTGAACACCAGTATGAAGAAACGGCTCATTTTCAGCTATCACATCACACCAGAACACCGAAAAGCACAAGATGAATTTGCAGGACACTAAGGTTTTGGAACGATCGGCAATTAATAAGAGCCGAGAACTCATTGAACCATGGTTTTCCGACAATAGCTATCAACAGACACATAGACATATCCGAACGCTACAACAACCTCAAATAATATAATTTTCTTGATTTGTATTTAGAACATCGTCTTTTGTGTGAAAAGAACCATCACTGAACTCAAGTATCTGAAGTGATTGTTTCGATCTCACACCCACGTGTTTAAAGTGGTATTTAAAAAGAATACATATGTCGGACAAGGCTAAAAAAACAGGACCAAAGCTATTTTTCATGATAATTTCTCCTGACCAAATTGAGAAGTACAAATACTTTCATCTTCTGACATGCTTTTCCTGCTACAAGGTGGAAATCACCGGAAAAAAGACTACTCAGAAAAATATGTTCTGAATGCTGTCAGCCAAGTCACGATTGGATGCAGTGCACGACTCAACAGAAATTGTGCATCAACTGTGCACAGGACCGTATGCATGCAGTGCACTCTACGCAAAGAACAACCTGCGTAAGAAAAGAGATGAAGAATAAAAAGCCATCCACATACTCACTTATGTTGCTTTCGCAAAAGCTCAACCTCAAACTACCAAAACCAACAATCAACAGCACCAAATAATCGTACAGCTGAACGACGCAACACGATCTAAAATGCTACCCATGCATCCTACACTTCCACGTAGTGAACTTCACGACCCCGGACACACACAACACTCAACCCAATAAGATGATAAATGCCTACACTCGAACCTTTCGTATTCCTCAACAACCCACAGTCACACAAAGTTCTCTCTCCAGCCTGGGAGTAAAGACAAGCCAGAAACAAACATGAAAATACTCCAACCAATCGAACAGGAGAAGATGGAGGAGGAGCAAGAATCAGATGGTTGCAAAGAGAGAACGTCGGCGCAATCCAAGACAACTCCACTCAAATTCAGCGAGGTGGAAATAAAGCCAAAATGAGACACCGTCGATGAGATAATCAATCAAAAAGTGACACACAAAAAAATACACACTAGACGGAAAAAAATTACCTGACAATTGCCCTCAATAAAAATACTGCCCAAACAAGGACGATAACACTCAATGACGTAACGAATGGAGTACGTAGAGGCCTGTTTGAATAATTCTACTACTCACTCATAGAGAAAGACGCATTAAAGATAGCTTTGATAGAGAAAAGATCGAGTTGTACGACTGTTCCCTCAAATTATATGAACCATCTTTCTTCAAGAAGCTTCGTTCAGGTAGCCCATACAACCTTCCGCAATACCAGAAGCAATAAATCGAATAACAGTAATAGCGCAAAATGTGCAGGGTTCGAAAAACAACACGGATCATCTGTGCAACATCTACAGAGAAATCGACAGTTATTCATCTTCTGTCAGAAACTGGTGTCACTGACGATGAACGACAGATGATCTTTGGGCACAACGTTTTGCAGAAAACTTGCCGGGAGAAAGATTCAAGGGGGCTACGATAATAATCAAGAAAGATCTGCATCACAGAGAAGGAAGAACCATAGACGAGTCCTTCCTATTCACCTTACTGAAGAGTTCATTGGGAGATAGAGAGAGAGGTAAAGGCGACCAACCTTTCCTCCATCACTATTTTCCTATCCATGACATGATCTCCCTATTAATGAAAAAACGCCCAGGACTCTTTTCTGGGGATCTAAACACAAGAAAGAGGATAGTTGGCGACGCTAGGACCGATTATAGATCGAAAAGCCTAGATCTCCTGACCAGAAGAAGCATCACGAGACAAATTGGACCGATGTAAACTTCTGTTTTCACCACCATATCTGACCCAGGCCACTAATACCAAGCGATCATATTTCCATGGTAGTAGCTGCTCCCATCCCAATCCCCGCGCCACCTAGTGTTACTCGAAGGATAACTTGGAAGCGTACAAATAAGCTTTCCATGAGGAACTCACAGACCTGAAAAATGAAATTGCTAACGACCTCGAGGAAGAACTGGCTGCTATCAACAATTGCATCTCTAGAGCAGACACAATAGCCATCATATAGATAACCAGTAAGATTCTGCTCCAAACCTACCCTATACTGGATAGAGTGACACTACCACATAATTTTTCCATGACCTACAGCCACATCCTCATCATCGCATACACAAATTCCATCGACTCAGCAACTCGGAAGACAGCTTAATATAAAGCTGGCGGAAGAACAGCCTAAAGGGGACAGATTAATCGAAAGAATAGACAACTAAAGAACCAGATTTTTTTCTGGGTGACCATCAAAAGGCTGAGAAGGTAAGCAATAGAACAAAAGCAAACGGAAATTGTGCACAATGAAGTGACAGCGAACTCCCCCTGTGAGAAAAAAAGGCCCTTCCTAGAAGTCTGGAAATAAGTTATCAAAATCTCCAATGAAGAAGATGACTACTTGAATACATGTAAAGGAGGAAGGACAGGTTCTCACATTATCAAACGTCACTCGACTACATGGTAACTCACAGGAGGCCAACCTCGTCACTCGTGCAAAATTAGTAGTCTCCTCGTTCCACCCCAAAGCTCTTGGCCTGAATAAAATCACCATTATGTAGATACCCAAATGAGGAATCAAAAAGATTTTGTATCAACAACTGAACCTATTCAGTGCGTCTCTTGGATAGGAATACTTTCCTGGTATCCAAACAAGTTGAAAATGATTCTCATTTCGAAGCCTTGAAAGCCAGCAAACCAGGTGCTGAACTTTAGACCCATTTCATTGGTTGATACAATTGTAAAGGTCTTCAAGAAACTCATTAATAATAGACCTACAGTCCACCTCACGTCACACCCTTAGATGAATGAGGAACAACATGGATTTCGCAAGTAAAGCGTAACTGAGACCGCCATGGTCATAATATACCAACGCATGCCAAAAGAAATCACGAAAAGGCGCATGGTTACTTTCGTCTGCAGAGACGTAAGAAAGGCCTTCGACAAAGTATTTTGTAGCTACTTAACCAACAAGCAAGCTGTCGTCACCGTTGGAAAGCATACAAACGAGGCTTTGAGCTTTTATCTGGAGTCCCACAGAAGGGATGTTTCAGCTCCAATCTCTTCACGATCTAAACGAGGGGCCTATCAAAGCCACTAAATCCACAAACAATGAGCATAAAGTACGCTGATGGTATTTCCAAGGTCGTGGTCCAACAGACGAACTATGAAAAGATGAGGTTTAAAGGCGCGGCTTGAGAAGCCGAAAGGATCTCCAGATTTGAACACGTATGAAAGATTCAAACCAACGTGATAAAGTTTATAGGTGTCACTAGGCTTATAGGTGCCCTGTTTATACGTGAATGGGGATCGGTATATGGATGATGAAAAGGTGGTTTATCTAATAGGGAAGTAGAGGTAAAAGTTACCCAGTTAGTGGGAGCTTGGTCGGTAGTCACAATGGCGAGTGTAGTGAAGAGCCCTCGTTGCTATTGCACACGACGGGTTGCGAGGACCTTTGGCCACTGGGCTTACTTTATACCTTCGTCGAAATGTTTCTGACTCCTTAATAATTCTCCAGAGGGTAATGATTTAGGCTGGGCTTACCGAAGGTTTCCCGGCAATCAGTTTAAAGAAGGACTTCGAAAAGGACGTAACAAAAAAATATAATTTTATTCTTACACTGGCCTATTAAAGGGGCAAGCGGTACGTCAGGAGTACTTTGCGGTTAATAAGTAGGCTTTCTATTCTACGTGAAGTATTGGGTTCAAATGTAACAGGACTTAGGCGAATTAACCGGGTTCCGTAACGCTACCAAGGGAGTAAACGGTGTAAACAAATAATATTCTCTTTCTCTGACTCTGGTTGTCCTTCTGACTGTCTGTGACTATATGTGTGTTCATTCCCTAAGGGGCGTGACCTAGACTTGTCCTTAGGGGGAAGACGCCAGTGGTTTGGTTAAAATTTCTCCTGGTCAAAGTCTGTATTTGCTCAGCTGCTTTGTAGCCTCTTGTTTTCTGATAAATCTTCCCCGAGACGCGAACTTTTGTTTATGCTTGACCTCGTATTGACTCAGGTGTCCGACCTGATATCTGCTTTCCGCGTTCGTACTGTGTGTTCCCACGCGCTACTCTACCGACCGCTTGGCTCATCTCTATTTATACAAATTAGCATATGTAGTTTTACGAGTATTTCATTATTCCCATACAAATTAATATATACAAATTAACATATATATTTTCATCTCCTTATTCTCACCTTAGACATATTATTCCCGTTATTTATATGTAAGTCAATTTGTTCGGATTTGATAAATCCATCGAGCGTCCATTTGTAGAGTTTATCGCTGGGCCTATTAAATCCTGCAATTTGGTGTCAGCAGCGTACCTATTATATAACACGAGCACCACAAGTTTACCGCACCGCAGCTCTGATCAGGTTACAGCGGACCGTACCCCTCGATATATGTATATGTATTTAACTCTCATAGTGACTATTCATCGAGTGTGTTCGTTCTTGTCTTCAGCATTGGCAAATTCGGTATGAGAGGAGACACAAGCATACGAATTGGATTGGCTCACACCGAAATCGACAAACTGCACCGATTTCGAAACCTTGTCGAAAAAAAAAATGATCATAGAATTATTCAGGCCCAAACGGCTTTATCTTACAATCTCGTCTAATACAGCATCAAAGCACAGCATGTTAAGGCTGGAAATTGTACAGAACCGAGGATTCCGATTCATCAACACCACGAAATTGTACGAGTTTAGTGCCTAAACAAGTATGCATGAACAAACCAGGCTAGAACCTGTAAACTCTTTCCTGCAAGTAATAAGCCAGAACATATGGAACAGGCTCCCTGAAATCTTCCCTATAGAGACTCTGGAAGGCCTAGATATGGAGATAGGTGCAAAAGCTGCGTACCGAACGCAAGAACTTCAGAAATCGAGCCGAGGTACACAGGATCTCAGCTGATTCCTGAGAAAAACATAATCATTAAGACCATAATCACAACATAGAACGCACCAAAATAGAATCACAAAAAGATGAGAAAAAACTCTCAAATGACACAACATTATTGTAATAAAAGGTAAAGAAAATATCTCAAATGAGACAAACAAAAATTATCCTAAATGGGACAAAGTAAATATCGCAAAGATAAGAAAAAAATACAGAGAGGGAGATAGCCCGATCGCCGGGTACCATGTAACTCTTCTACTACACTTTCCTTTTCAATATTTTTTTTCCTTCCCACCCCTTCGAATCTACCACTCCCTTTTCTTAACCCCTTTCTTTCTCAGATTATAGATATAAATATGCACGAAATTGAACAAATTGTACCTATATATTTCCAATTAATATAATAACCAAGTATTAGCATTCATTTTGCAAACAAAGTATAATTAAGAAACAACAAAGGAAAGAATAAAATTGGCAATCCAAAATATCCAATGCATTTATGAAAATCTATCTAATATTTGGTCATATAACCTTTTTTGCCCAGTGAAACTTCTAATTGTCTTCGGTATTTCTGCCACAGGTTCAAAGATAAATTGGCTCATTCTTTTTCACACTCTTGTCAGATCATAACAAATTTCTTGGTGTTTCTTCTTTGTATTCTTAATTGTAATTCGCGCCATAAACTTTCAATCGGATTGAGGTCATGCGACTGGCTTGGCCATTTCATAACCATGATATTCATCCTCTGGAACCATGATATTGCTTCCTTGGTTGTATGATTTGGATCATTATCGTGATGGTAGATCCTCTTGGCATCTCCAGAACTCTTGCTGATACCTGGAGATGGTTATCGATAATTCCTTGGTATATCTGAGCAATTTATTTTTCATTTAATGACATTAAGTCCACCATTTCTTGTAGATGAAAAAAAAGCCCCATACGATTATACGGTTCAACCATGCTTGACGGTGTGAAGGGTGTTCTTCTGATCATAAGCAGAGCCTGGCTCCATCCACAGATGACCCTCACTTTTTGGACAAAACGAGTCAGTCTTTGCTTCAAGCAACTACAATATTAAGTCCCTGATGTTTACATGTTTTCTCCAGATGATCACTGGCTAAAATGATAGAAGGTGGTAAAGAAGTCATATATATCTGAGGTCAACATAAAAAAAATCCTCATTGGGAAGAAAATCACAAAAAAAATGAACACATGAACATTGGTCTAAAGTTATCTGGTAAGATGAAAGTAATTATCAGGTAGGAGTATTTAAGAATAACTATTGTATTGTTCTTTTACAAATAATTTATGAAATTTCCTTTTAATATATCTTGATTAAAAAAATATTTAAAAAAATACATTTTTGTGACAACTGCATATTTTTAGCCGGAGAGCTGAAGGAGAATTTCAACCTGCTTCTGTGAAGCATTGAAGTGGTTTCATCATGGCATGGAACAACATGCGTTCATCAAGGCCAGGAGAGATGTTATATGCCAGGGAAGAATGAACTCCACAACTTGAACTACCATGTTGTCACAAGTTTTACAGCCCTCTATCCAGAAATCTCATCCCACAACACCAAGAAATAAAGTTATATCTTAGCAGGACAATATCTCACGTTATACATCCAATCACACGAAGAATTGGTTTGGAGAAATGGGAATCATCCATATATAGTGGTTATCACAAAGCCCATACTTAAATCCAATAGAACACTTGTAGGGAGTGATTGAAAAAGCAAAATAGTACTATAAAGTACAAATAAAACAAGACTGTACGAAAAATTACAAGCTGAGTTGGCAAAGATAGCGTCAGAAATTTGTGAACATTTGGTGAAATTTATGCCACTGTGAATTATGGCTGTAGAGCCGTATCTCCTTTATCGCCATAATGGTGACCTTTTTGTTGTTGTGTTTTTTTATAGTAGGAGGGAAAGATTCATTGCCGGCACATAAACCTCTCTAACTCCCTCCCCCAAGTGGAAGAGAGGGTGTAGAGTGGTTCCCGGTCAAACTCCTTCTCCCTTCCCTGTGAAGGTAGAGAGGAGTAGGAAAAAATTGGACTGAGAAAGGGAGTAAGAGAGTCGAAATTAGATCTATTTATAGGGGAAGCCATCGTGAGAGATGTGGGGTTTCCTCTCTCACTTCTCTGTCCCGTCCTGGCTTGGAGAAGAGGGAAGGAGCCGACCTAGGCCGATCTCTTCGCAGGCTCTTCCTCTCGCGCTCACATCGGCTACATTTTGGCCGATTGAGCGCAAAGTACAGGCGAGAGACGAGATAAGTTTAAGAGAGGAATAGACAAAGATTAAAGGTGAAATGTGATCCTTTTTTAATGTGCTGTAGGTTAATAGTTAACCCTAGTTGTCCTGTCCACAGAGCGGGCGGAGAGAGTGAGATAGGGTAGCAGAGCCAGATTTCTCTGGATGATCTACAGTTTAGAATTAGAATTGCTGTCCCAATTCTATACTTTCTACCCCTTCCCCCGGCCACTTTTTGACTGATATTCGGCGGCCTTTGTAGGCTATTACTCTAAGATACTAGGTATGCTAGCTGTTCTCCATCTTATTCCTTGTGTTACATATCCTCCTGATCCTAACCTCATCTATTAGTTTTCAAGCCATTGTTTTGTCCAAATTCTATCCTTAGTTGTTTGTTTTGTTTCATTATCATTTCGAAGCTCTGTTATTTCTGCTACCGAGCAAAATAAGAGAAGGATTTTCCTTTATTCAAATATTTTCAAAAATATGATGAGTAGGTAAATGAAGTTTCCATGTTACCTACATAAAGGGATCCATTTAATATATTTTTTTAAGATTTCATATAATACAATCGTATATTCAAGAAATTATACTAAATAAACTAACAAAATAAAATACTAACACGTGCAAAATAAGAGAAGGATCATTCACAGAATCGCTTAGCAAGCAAATACACTAGAAACAAAGCAAGATTTGGCAACGATGAACCTCAAAACACTCAATATGAGATGTTGAACTATTTGTTTTCTATTTCTTTCTTCGCAAAGACGAGCACAGCGCCTTACCAGTTTCATGCAAAATTCTGGTGTTATTTTGTTCCATTCTTGCTCAATTTTCATCTATAAATCCGTCACAGTTTAAGGCTGCTGGTCTTCAACTTTGTCTCCAATGACCTTCCTTGAGTATTTCCATTGGGTTCAGGTCCGGGCTCTGAGTAGGTCACTTCATTACTTCGACATCTTTTTGTTCAAAATAGTATTTTACGCGTTTTTCAGTATGGTGTGGCGCGTTGTCCTCCATAGATACTGCTGGCTGGTTCAGAGATGCTCGAAGTTCAGGTATAACATGCTAGTGTACGAGGTTTAGGCACATATTCGCATTTACCGTTCCAATTTTTGCACTAGCGGACCATCTCACTCAGTTGAACACATCTCCCATACCATGATTCAACCTCTTCCATGCTTAACAGTCTTTTTAACATATTTGGAGTTAAGTCTGTAGCGCGTAGAACAAAGCGTCTGCCATCAGATCCAACTAAATTAAATCTACTTTCGTCGCTGAAGTGAATTCTCTTCCAATTTTCATTCCTCCAAACAACATGAGCTTCAGCATATTCGAGTCTTGCCTTCTGGTTATTTATTCTTAGTGATGATTAATTTAGTTGCTGGAGAACGAACTTTTGAACCAGATGCATTGAGGCGACTGGACACTGTGAAAAGGCTCACTTATTTTCCACTATTGGTCTTAATATTTTCGAGAAATTCCTTCTGCAGTCTCGAAGGGATCTTTCTTAGAGAAAGCCTCAGCTACCTTTGCTCATTCCTGATTCTTCTCGATTTCTTCTTTGATATCTTCTGCAGTTCTGTCTCCTAACCAAGGGTCAACCCATCTACAGATGATGAATTTACTCGCATTGAGAGCTGGCGACGGTTGGGTTCGAGTCCTATTAGGCTCAGCTCCTGGATGGCCGTTGCTGAGGCCTCAGTTTGACTAGATCCGCCTGAGTGTGACAGATCGCGGTGTACCCCCTAGAAACCTCTATCAGTCTTTTGAGTCCGTTCTCTAGCTTGACGAAGATTGTCTCAAAAACCTTAGTTTTGTTGGAGGTCTGTTTTTCTGAGCCTCAGAGAGACCAGAAGCTTAACTGATTCTACTGCGCTGGTCATGGCTTGGAAATCTCATTAAGCGGAACAGTGTCCCAGCTCCACCTTCCCTTTCTATCCGTTTCCTTCCCCACAGGTGAGGTAAATACAGGAGGAATCTCTAATCAACCAACCTCTTCCTGTTTAGTCTCTGCCAGGGTCGTCAGAAACAAGAGTTCTTTCCAATCAGTCTAACGACCTTAGAACAGGTCACGTAGGGAAGGGTAACTGGGACCTCGGGCTTAGGCTGCAACTTCTCCCTAAAGCCAAGCGGAAACAAAAGAAATCTCCAATCAGTCCGCCTGTTTTTTTCTCTCCCCTGTTAGGAGCGACAGAAATAAGAGCTATCTCCAATCAGCCCATCTCTTAGTAGCAGATGATTGTGGTAGAAGCAGCACCAGAGTCTTCCTGGTCTCCCTCTGATAAAACACCTAGAATATGTAAAACTGATAAAAGAAATGGTGTTATTATGGATGGGGAGAGTATAATCACAAAATTATGCTTACACTTTCAGACACAAATAAACTTCAAAAAGTAATAGGACCCATTATTAAAACTTTGATCCATATAGAAGATCGTATCAATAGATTATTATCCCAATTTAAGACGGGTAAATATATAGTTGGCGAAATATATAACAAGTTGCACGGATCGGGCTTCATTGCTGGATTACTATATGGGAAGCCTAAAACCCATAAGGAAGGAGTTCTACTCCGCTCCAGTTCTTCCGCATGCAATACACCCTAGTATGGAATATAAAAATTACTAGGGTGCTATTTTGTTTAGGGGACACAAATCAATAATGGATGGTGACGTCACCAGGGTGGCTGTCTGTGAGACAGCCATGCGATCCATGAGTGTGAACGAATAGCTTAAAAACGTGTTTTTCTTATAAAGACAAAACTCCCGATTTTGGTACTTTTTTGGTTATATAACCTAACCTAAACTTAACCTAAAAAATAAATGTAATGGACCGATTGAACCTGATTTAGTGAAAAGGAAAAATAAAGTGGCAGCAAAAATTTATTATTTTAAAGGATATAAATTTCTTGTCTTTATAAATTTGCTGAACCAAATCCAAGCGAAGCAGCTTCGCAGAATATTATTATGGAGTTAGTGGCCAGTCGACCTTTCTGGCTGGTGACGTCACCAGCCATTTTTGGTTTGTGGCCCCTAAACAAAAAAGCGCCATTACTAGTAATCATCCATTCCGAACTTATCTATAAGGACTATACCATAGCTAATTTAAAACTTGTAGATTTGGGCACCAGTTTGGACGCTGGTGACGTCATAATGGTGACGTCGAAAACTTATTCACAAATATTTCGTTAAATGAAACCATCCAAATTTGTATAACACTTTTTAATTCTTGTAAAAAAGTAATCAAGATTACAAAAATCTTCTTAAGTCATTTTTAGAACTGGCTGTCCTAAACTTGTATTTTATATTTAAAGTTAACTATATAAACCTAAATGCTAATAAAATGTTTTGATGAGTCGTATTCATTTATCTTTTTATAATAATGATAAAATGAAAGGAAAACAGTGGGGGTTTTTTTATTCAAACCTTTCAGGCATATACGATAGAGATACAAGGATGGGGGCCCGACAATGCCTAGCCCCGGGGGCACGAGTTGGCTGGCTACGCCCCTAAGGGTAAGGTTCGTTATGTTTATGCCCTCATGACATGAAAGAATATATTAGTTATCGTCTACGACAGGTTTGTGCTTAGAGAAAGAAATGGCTTTCGAGAAGAGATCATTTATCATCATCATCATCATCACTAACTCTATAATTTAAAAAGGGGATTTTCCTGAGTATTTAAATAATAATTTCATCTTAGTTTGGCTATGACTTATGTTTTTTATCAAAGTTATTTCTAATAATTCTTTTATAATATCAAAAAAACAAAATAGTGAAGTTCAGAAATAAATATAAGTATCGAAATTTTGTGAATTATTTAAAACCCAAAGAATTACAAATGGTGAAGTTCAGAAAATTTATTCTTATATATCTTAGTAGCGAAGCGCAAGCTCCCTCCCGTAGGGGGGGGGGGCGAAGCCATTGCCTGGTACACATATAATGGAAATAAAGAAAGTTGTGACCAACACGGGGTATTTTTAGTCAAAGGAGTAATAAGTGGTAGACAGACTAATAAATTTTAAAAAAAGGATAATTAGAAGAAGAGTGAAAAAGATCAACAAAGGAAAACAAAATATTCTTCCTCAGCCCCAATGGTGGAGGGGGCAGGAGATTATAATTTGTATGTTGGAGGAACCAGTTTGTGGGAAATGCATTCATAAGTTCGAACTTGAACCTTAGTAATGATAAGACGAGGACCCAATTTTTACTTTCTCGATAGAGGATTTATGTCGCAAGTACGAAAGAACTCCATTCACTTTCACTCGTCCCCCCATCGTTCGTAAATCCCCACATCTCTTTTACTTCAATAAAAGTAGGACCTCTCATTTCCTTGCTCCCCCCCCCCCCCCTCTCTTAAACGCGGTGTGAGGAAGGGAAACAGACCAAGGAACGAAACTGGTTCTAATGAGAGAGAGTTGAATCCTCTTTGTGGGAGAAGAAATATATATATATATATATATATATATATATATATATATATATATATATATATATATATATAATGCAGGTACGCACATACACAAACATATTGTCTCTTTCTAACTCTCTGTCACTCTCTCTCTCTCCCACACAGTCTTCCTCTCAAACTCTATCTTTCTCAATTTGTACTCTAATATCTGTTAATCTCTCTCTCCATCTCTCGCTCATTCATTTTTCCTCTCTCTCTTTCTTTCTCTCTCACACACACACACGCTCTTTCCCCCTCTCTCCTCTCCTCTCCCCTCCCTTCTCCCACTCGCCCTATATCCCCCCTTCACTCCATCTCCCTACTTTTTCCCTCGCTTCCTCCCCTTTCTTTCAATGGTGAAGAGATTAATACAAATATGACCACGGGAAATTATCGAAAATTAAGGCCCGCCGTGGAAATTGATTGTATGGTGAGATTTGATGGGAACAAGTCGTCAGATAGAGTGATTGGTGGACGTTGAAGTGTAGAACAAGTCGTCGGAGAGAGGCATTGGTGGACGTCGAAGGGTGGAACAAGTCGTCAGAGAGAGCCATTGGTGGACGTCGAAGGGTGAAACAAGTCGTCAGAGAGAGCTATTGGTGGACGTCGAAGGGTGAAACAAGTCGTCGGAGAGAGGCATTGGTGGACGTCGAAGGGTGGAACAAGTCGTCGGAGAAAGGCATTAGTGGACGTCGAAGGGGAGAACAAGTCGGCAGAGAGAGGCATTGGTGGACGTCGAAGGGTGAAACAAGTCGTCAGAGACAGGCATTGGTGGACGTCGAAGGGTGGAACAAGTCGTCAGAGAGAGGCATTGGTGGACGTCGAAGGGTGGAATAAAATCCGTCATTGGTGTTTTGTTAATCACACCTCGAAGGAGACGAAAATTACACGCAGACAAAAGGGCACAATAAGTCGGCCGGATTTTGTCAATGGTTACGGCAGGGACAGTAGCTGGTCCTGAGCCGTGAAGGAGTTCAAATTTGGTGTTGTGGCACAGTTTGAATGGTAGATTTTTAGGTTAGGTTAAAAAATGTCTTGGATGAATTGTCATGAGTTATTGATATATGGCATCGGAACAATCTGGCCACCATAAGGGAGTTGTTTATGACGACGAATAAGGTGATAGAGTTGTTCTCTATCTTTCATCATCACTCTCTCCCTCTCTCTCACACACACACACACACACACACTAGAGTGTGGTTAGTATCTATTAAGGGGAGAAAAAGACCGTCGAAAAGAGGGAAACTACCCGAAAGTGGCGCACATCAGAGGGACAGGAATATATGTCGTCGATTGTGAAGAGAGTGATGCTGCTATAAGACTCACTGGGGCGAAGATAACCTCGACCTTCAGAAGACTTACCTGAAAACCATGGGTGGACCAGGCTTTCCTCACATCTGGGGACGTGAATGTGCTCCCCGTGAGTAAAAAAGACCCCGCAAGTTTCATTGAGATGGCGTTAATCTTTGGCTGAATCTGCCTTGCCTCCAAGAGAACATAACATAGCATGAAATAACAAGATAAAACAAGAAATAACATAGCATACCTAACATAACATAACATAACAAGACATAACATAACATAATTCAATTGGTGCCAAAATCCGAAAGGGCCTATCAGAGGTCATCCGAGTAAAAAACAAACAAAAAACAACCCACCCCAAAATCCATGAACTGCATCCACAAGATTGCGTCCAAAACACTGCTTAAATAAGCATCACCATCATTGATTGACGAAAACTAAATCATGCACACATGGGAGAAAAAATGGCGTGACCAAGTTGAAGGGAGGCGTGAATATACACACACGAAAATAAAGTGACTGAATGCTGCTGAATGTCCCATTTGGTGGCGAGGGTGATCTTAGGCTGATTCTGCCTTGCCTCCAAACCATAGGAGAGCAACGCTTCGCTGTTAGGGTACGTGAGAACCCTATGGAATCTTAGATGCACGCCCGCACATTGTAAATGACTGTGTGTTGAGGTTGTATTGACTCAACTCCCATTCGGAAGAAATGAATGGGATCTGAAGAGAAAGGGGGTGTTGTAATATTTATTCTGTAAGTTTCTTACCCCTGCTCTGGTAGGAGCTTCTGGAGAAGCAAGAATTATGAGGATGTTGTCACATACGTTAGAAGATTTCGACTTGTTGGGATATGAATGGAAAAGCGTTGTTACAAATACAAGTTTATAATACGTCTTTATTGAGGAGGAACGGGACTTGATCCTGTTGTGTGCATCTGGATTTTAATGGAGTAGCAAGTACAGATAAATGTCGTCACAAATTTTCCACACGTCCATAAAGAAATTACAGTTATGTTAACTGTTTGCAAGGATAAACTTTTTAATTTAGACACGAGCTGTTTGAGTCGTCAACTAAGGAAAGCTTTATAGGATGATTTTTGTCATAATTGTTGTGAAGTTACTTTCTCGTTCAAAATCCTGAATCTTCTAGCTCCTTTGTGACCTTTTCCACTATCCTTCTGCTGACATTGGGAAGTATGAAATCGACATGTTTCTCCTTCCGGCACGGATTCAAAGAAGGATTCAAATTCAAATATTCTGCAAAACATCTAAAGCAAAAACGGTTATTGTTTTTAAGAAGAAAAAGACCAACAAGGAAGTAAAAAAAGCGGAAAATTAGCAGTTGAAATAAAATTGCGAACGAATACCGTTTGCTCCCTATATATATATATATATATATATATATATATATATATATATATATATATATATATATATATATATATATATATATATATATATATATATATATATATATATATATATATATATATATATCCATAACCCTATATTTTAAGAACGAGATTTTTTAAAGGTTTGATTTGAATAAGATTTTTTCATTTAGTTCGGTTGTAACCTAAGTAGATTTAAATTTTTTATCAAAGTTATTTCTACTAATTCCTTTATAAGAAGAAGAACTACTACAGAACTACAGAATCTAGGACCAGCAAAGACCCTAAGGTCCGCTCGAGGCTAGTCCGCTACACTAAATCAAAAACTCTAACATGCTTTTTTTTTTTTTTTTTTTTTTTTTTTTTTTTTTTTTTTTTTTTTTTAATACTATCTACTGTACACACTTATCTACATGTGTACATTATCGTGCAATTTTAACTAATCAAACTAGGGGTCGGGGGAGATAGAAAGTTTTTCTTCTCATCTTCCGCAGCCACTTGACTGCTAGTGGTGAAAAGCTAATTTAGGGATAGAGACTACTTATAGGATAGGCGGAAAAGAAATGGGACATCTAAGCTACACATGCAGAGAATCGCCGGCATCATTTTTAGTCATCATAATTTCATATCCTTAAACCTCCGCTCCAAACTCTCTCTCTGCAAGGACGTTTTAAATTCACAGTGCTCAACTACGTTATATTTAAACTATTCAAATGCACGTCGAGACGATTTTTGAACATATTAACCGAAGTGCTATCTACTACGTGGGTGGGCAGCCGATTCCAATTTTGAGTAACTTTAAATGTAAAATAGTTTTGGGCTATACTAGTGTTAAAACGCTTGTTCACTAATTTTAACCCGTGCTGACGAGTATTTCCCCTATGATCCAGTTCGAACAGATTGCGAAAGTCCACGTTTGAGAAACCCTTTAGTATTTTAAATACTTCTATTAGCTGGCCACGTAATCTTCTGCGTTCTAGCGATGGCAAATCTAAAGCCCTGAGCCTTTCCTCGTATGATCTATTCCTCAGCTCTGGAATTAATTTCGTAGCCCTACGCTGCACTCTTTCTAATTGCGCGATATCTTTCATTAAATATGGAGCCCAAAATTGAACAGCGTATTCGAGAAGTGGCCGCACAAGGGATTTATATAAAGGTAAAATTACATCCTTAGATTTGAAGGTGAAATTACGCGCGATATAACCCAAAACGCGATTTGCTTTTTTACACGCATCCGCGCATTGCTTCGAGAATTTAAAATCGTCTGAGACTAATACTCCCAAGTCTTTTTCTAATTTAACCGCGTCGAGGACTTGGCCTTTCATGGTATATTCTACTCTTAAATTATGGCAACCCAAGTGCATTACCTTGCATTTGCTTAAATTAAATTCCATTTGCCACTTGTCCGCCCAATTGGCAATCGAGTTTAGGTCCCCCTGCAATTTATCGACATCCGATCTTACATAGGCACGATTGCCCAGTTTCGTAGAAGGAGAAGAAAAAGAAAAAGAAGAAGAAGAAAAAGAAGAAGAAGAAGTAGAAGAAGATGATGAAGATGATGTAGATAAAGATGATGAAGATGATGAAGAAGAAGAAGATGGAGATGGAGATGGAGATGAAGATGAAGATGAAGATGAAAAAGAAGAAGAAGAAGAAGAAGAAAAAAAAAGGGTGTTCAGGGTGTTAAAATAAAGAGTCTATAAAGGGGATTAAAAAAGGCGGTTAGGATTAGCAAATAAGGCCGTAGGCCACACCCCGCAGGGGTGTCTGTGTAACCAAGCTCTTCCTGTTAAGGAAGAGAACAGCGGCTTGTATATATATATATATATATATATATATATATATATATATATATATATATATATATATATATATATATATGGTGAAACGTCAGAATACTTACGCCGTGTTTTTTGTAGTAAAAACAGTATTAATGGTGTTTTTAGGCATTCTAGTCGTCATTTACGGCTTCGGTTAGGCGCGGAAAGCACTTATTTTTAAGATACTAGCACTCTGAGTACGGTTCTATTTGCAGTGATAGCATCTTAAAAAGAACTGTTTCCTGCGCCAAAACGAAACTGTAAATGATGACTGAAATGACTAAAAACACCATTAGTACTGTATGTTACTACTAAAAACATGGCGTTTGGTTACTGGAAGCCGTAATCGAGCCGAGCTATGGCTTAGTATTATGGTGGGCGTGGAGCCCACCACGTTTTTCACTGTGGATGCACGGATGAAATTCACGTTTTGTCCGTTTTCCTTTGAAGTTAAACGTAGCTTATACAAAAGGCTTCTTGAAATTTCCTTTTATTTGGGGGGGGGGAGGAAGTGGCTGGTTGACTTGTCGTATATGTAAAGCTCCTGAAGAGGGTTGAGGAACTCCAGGAGACTCCTCTAGAGGATTAAAGAACCTTATTATTACCCTTATTACCCTTACCTAACCGCATTGACTAGAACGTTATTGTTCATTCACCATATATATATATATATATATATATATATATATATATATATATATATATATATATATATATATATATATATAAAAGCAAGAAATAATAAACCATAATATATGAATCCGATTTATTTAGGAACAGAACTAGTTTCGGCTTTCGCTCATTATATATATCAACTACATATATAATGAAAGGTATGATCTGCGACTCCAGGATATAGAAGTGGAAAATCAGTTCCGAGTGCTTTCGTCTTTATTCTTAAACTCCTTTTCAAGAAAAGGTCTTTAAGAATAAAGACGAAAGCGCTCGGAATCGTTTTACACTTTTTCTTTGTGGGTGTATATATATATATATATATACCAGGCAACGGCTTCGCCACTCCCCTGCGCTTCGCTACTAAGAATAAAATTTAAAATCTAAAAAAAAGCAGCTATGGTTAAATTTTTATAAATTTTCTGAACTTTACCATTTGTAATTCTTTGGGTTTTAAAAAATTCACAAAATTTCGATATTTATATTTATTTCTGAACTTCACCATTTTGTTTTTTGATATTATAAAATAATTATTAGAAACAACCTTGGTAAAAAAGACATAAGTCATAACCAAACTAAGATGAAACTATTATTCAGATACTCAAAAAAATCCCCTTCTTAAATTATAGATTTAGAGATGATGATGATGATGATGATGATGATGATATATATATATTATCAGAAAGGTAGGTGAAGCCCTGCCTACCCATGCCAAAAACGATAGGCTAAAAACAGAGAGGACGAGGGGGGGAGATAAGGAGACCTAAAAAAATATTAAATGCCAAATACACCCCAAAAATCAAGAGGAGGAATTAGCAGCAGGTACAGAAACGGTAATAACATATAGATAAAATCTCCACAAAAATATCACAAGGATAAAAAGATGCCATAAATTTTACAAACAGCCATACATTATTCAATAAAGCCAAATTAATAAAAATAAAGAAAGAACTATGGGTTAAAATTGTGTAATTTCATTTAAAATAAACCTTTTATCATGGGACCAAGTTTATAGAGACCCGGAGAAATATTAAAATTAGAAATATTAGTAATGAAGGAACATTCAACACTATTGGGTTCTAACATCTGAATAGTAAATAAATTGAGCAGAATTCCAATGAATAGGATCATCATATTCAGATAAATGAACAAACAAAGCCCCCCACCCTCCACTCACTATATTTTTATTATTGTGAAAAAGCATTTTATGCATAATTGTCTCATGCTCAAATACGACCGAAATATTTCTAACATTTCATGAGACGAGGAAAAACGGATAAGGGTTCAGAGAAAGGTAAAACCAGAGAATTTCTTATAATTTACCTCGGGAGGGATTTAAGTACTATAGAACGTGTTTTGGGGGCAGTTTAATTATATAACAAGAAATCTATGAGGGTAACAAAGGATGTGACCTATTTCAAAGATCTTGGAAAACTCAATATCCAGGAATTCCGGGTTGGCAACCTGCAGGCCACGAAGAAAAATTGAAGGAATAAAGAACATTTAACTCTGTCATTATGATCAGAATAAAAGTGAATCTAAGAACCAGAGTTGATAGGCTTGCTGTAGGCAACTGGAAATTTAAAACCGGACGAAGTTCTGTGAATAAAAAGATCGAGAAATGGGACGACTCTATTATTCTCAAGTTCGAGGGTAAATTTGATTGAAAGAATTTAGGTCATTGAGGAAACCGTGTACATCCTTAGAAATAGCTCACAAACACATGATATCCTCTATGTATCTAAGCCAAACAATGGAAAACTCGAGAATAGTAGCAAAGAGACTAATTTTAAAAAAACCCCTCCATATTTAAATTAAAAAAGGACATGATAAGGATTTTCAATTAAATTACGAAAATAAATTAACTTTTTCACGATATACTAATTTTTTGAACTGCAATTGTACATGCAAAATGGTCGGTGTAATATTGGAACGCGTCCAGCTTCAAACGACGAAATTAGTTCCTGAACTTAAAAATACATAGATCATAGAAAGAAAGATAGAGGCACCTCAATTTGTTTATTGGTCTTTAAAATACTAAACGGGTTCGCTAATACTCCCATATATATTGAATCAATAATTGAGCTAGATATCTAACCTGCTACTAGACATAACGGTTTCAAGCTAGTAAACGACAGATGGATAAAATTTCTAATAAAATAACACAAACTCGGAATAACTTACATTCGAATATCGATGCAAAGCATTACGGTAAATATTTTTAAGAATAGAATCGATAAATATTACTTTAAAATATGATCTTAGGCAAACGAGAATTGTGGAACTAATTCTTTATTCTTATACTTTATTCCTTTATACCTGCCGTTTGCCTCTGTCTTCCATTTGGTCTCCTCTTTTTGGATCTAGCTTTGAGTGGATCTAAAATTGCTGGATGGTAAATCTGTATAAAACTAGAAAAGATACATGCAACACTGGTGCCGATGTAGAGTTCTCTATACTAGAAGCTATGTACAGATTTGGGAACCCTTGGGTCTTGGCTCCTTGAGGAAGGCCCTCTTCCACATTTACTGAGATTTGATAAAAAGCATAAAAAAACATTGTAACAACAAACTTTTAAAATTTTAAATTCAATTGGAATTTGAAATTGCCGTAATCTCCTCATGCGCACCAAAACAAGAAAAATTCAAATAATTACACCAGTAAAAAACAAGTTGTACATAAAATAAATCACAACAAAATATTACAATGAGTAAATCTTTGTCTCTTCATATTGCTTCCCTATTTGCTTTGACGCCAGTAAAATTAGCAATCGTGCTATTAATATAGCTTCTGTTCACTATATTTGCCTAAACCGCCATCAGAACCGAGCCATTAAGAATTGCATCGGCCATCCGCTCCAAATGGCTTGAACTTAAGACCTTGGCTCGCTCGCTTAGGTCACGATTAAGACCACACATACGCGCCCGAATGGCAACACAGGTGCAAGAAACGAAAGTGCAGAAGGTCAGAGGATCAATAAATTTAGAATATATATTTTCATTCACATCAGGATATTTTTTGAGGGGATCTCCCTGCCCCTCCCCCAACGTCTAGTTAAGATAAAAATAATATCTTTCGATGTATTTGGGGGAAGGGAACTTAATTGAGTCAATGAGGTCAGCATTAAAATAGATACCCTCTTTGTTACGAGACTCTTATACCCCGTAACATATTTGTTTTTAAAAGGAATTATAGTAATAAAGATAAATTAATCAAACTGGAAATTATGATATCAAGGAGTACGAGCATTTGCCTATAAATAATAGAAGACATGCACTTACAGGCTTTCGTTCAGTTGGAAAAATGGAATGAATCCTCTGCGGCACTAAAAATGTACACACACATGAAAACCACTGCCTTATGCTATAAGTTGGTAGGTAAATTCGCAAATGGGGAAAACGAACGTTGAGAAAGATGATTAAAATTTGCAGAAGGGAAAAACCTTTTCATAATCAATTCCTTTTTCCAAAAACAAACAAACCAAATGGATATTGGTGAAAAAATAAAATACAAATAAATGGAAGTAATTAAATACCTTCCTCGCCAGTCTATTGGATAATCCCTGGGCAGGAGATCATCTGGAACAGTTAGTGACCTATGTCCAGGAGAGAGGAAACGCAATGGAACTTGTGTCGAACAACTTAGGGAAATATCTGAAAATTCCTCGTGTGGAGGATTTGATCAATATTAGGAAGAATTTTATTGAAGATTTGAGGTACATGGAATATGGGTTCCATTTGTATTCAATTCTAGCTCCAATATTAGGTCTAGCAATAAGCAACACTGCTTTTATGGAGAACGTCCTTTTTTACGATGAAGACATTAAGTCTTCCTATTTTCGTTTGGGAAGACCAAGAAGTCTCACGTAAATATGTGGTGCAGAATGACTGAAGGAACGAAATGGAAATTTTAAACTAATAGTAACCAAATTTCTTTTTAGGATGTGGATCCTGCGAGAAATTTCATCATTAAACTTCATATTCCGAGATATAAATTGTATTTTTAAGGGAAGCTGAAAGAGAGTAGTGAGTGATATTTTGTACTGAAAATGGTACTTAAATCCATTAGTAGTGATAAGAGATAGTGTGACTGCAGAAATTGTCTAAAGTGTAATCAAGAGACACGATGAAAAATGCAGCCTTTGCCCACAGACGCCGTTTCCGCACAAGTGAAGGGTTAATCAATGACGTCTCCTTAGGTAATTTACATTAAAAATAAATTAAAAAAATTAAATGAGAAAAAATAATTACAGAAAGTATATATATACTGTACATACTTTCATGTTTAAGTCTGCTGGTGACAACATCTTTTACGTTTATCTACTGTGTGAGCAATTGATTTCTATTTGCATTTACCTAATATTTTGGGGAATTTATACGCTATTCCTATTTCCCTTTCGCTTAACCATTCTTTCGTTGATCTCCGTTGAACTTACCCTCCGCGACACCTTCAAGAAAGAGCTTATCCCCCCCATAACGCCCTCACGCAAGAGCTTACCCTCCAATTAGATAAGTACCGTCCATACAAATTAATTTGATATGATTTGAGATAAAGGGAATGAGACCCCACCGTCGAGGTCATAAGCACCTTCACGAAGGAGGAAGGGGGGGGGGTCTTCATCGTTATTTTCATTTTGAAAGGTTTGGAAAACTGGGGAAAACACTAATTTTGGAAAAAAAATATTAACAGTGATTAAATGAATTCACAGAATTGAACCTCATCAACACATAATTCAGAGGGCGTCCCGCATGATACCGGCCTCTCTTTTACCCCCTGTCATATTCCTGTCACGTCTCTCCCTGCGTTTGTCCTCTCTCTCGACCACCCCTTGTCGTGGGGAAAGAGCTTGCGTGTACCATCGATTTTTCGAGCTATGTCATCGGGGGAAACCTTTATGGTACCCCTGGTAGGGTTACCCATGTCGAATTGGTCGGGAATGAGGTTCCAGACAAAGTGCGTCCATCTTGTACTCTTCTATCCTGTATTCTGTTATTGTTTTCTCTATCCCTTCGACTGATTTAAAAAAAAACGACTACTATCCTTTCAGCCTTATCCTTCATCTATCTAAATTTAAGGACCTGACAGCTACCTCATGCGTCAGAAGAGAGGCTTTGCAACCTCTAAAAATAACGCCAATCGGTGCTAGGCGTTGGGGCGCGATGAATGGGATTAGGGTAAGTGCACCGTTAACCCCTTCCCTGACGCGTAATTACTGACTATTCCCAGTGACCGTTGAGGGGTGCCTCTGGTAGCAACTGTCCGAGGTTAGTTGCCAGGCCAACACAAAGCCTTGAGTCGAGTCTCTTGGTGTGGCTGGATATCCATTGAATGCTACGCCGAGATCCTGGCCGCCCTAAAGGGAACTAGTAGGAGTTTAGTACGGGGCATGTTCCGCTGTTCACCTGGTGCGAAATCGATACCCCCATTCGGATGCTGTCAGTGCTGCTCGGTTGGGAGCCACGGCACGCCGGGCTTGAACGACTCGGTCTGACGAACAGCAGTAAAAGGAGCGTGCCTTCTGACCAACCCCCCTTCTTTTTTATTTAGTGGTTGTAAAGTATTCAGAGATATAAATACACATATTCGGTGTGCAAAAAGGACAACTGGTGCGTGGATTTCCCGGAGGGGTGTTTCGCAAAATGCCGCCCTAGAACTATCTGCACGGACTGCGTCCTAAGGGCAGAACTGCAGAAGCTTAAAGATCTGTTCAAATCTCCTGAGGAAAAACCACGACGACTGGAAGAAAGAGTGAAGATCCTCGAATCTGAGCATGCGAGTCAAATCCGTGATCTCAAAGCCAAAATTGCAGAGATGGCAGCCAAGATATAGCAACAGGAAACGCCCAACGACACAGGCGGCTCCTCTGTTGAGCCCTCAAGCACCGCGTCGACATAGTCAGGCCATCCATCGTACGTCCCAGAGCCAGCTGCTGCTGGGGTTACTCAGGGCGTCAAAAAAAAGAAAAGGAAGAGGAAGAAAGGAAATAAAAAACAGAGACAGTAGAAAAAGTAGATCAAACATGAGATAAAGAGAAACGGCAGAAAAAAACGGAGAAGAAAAAGAAGAAGAAAAAGAACAAAAAAGTGGGGAAGAAAGACAAATCGAAAGAGCCTCTACTGAAAGGGAAGCCTCTGCCTTCTGAACCCAAATTCGCGAGGGTCATCGTGATCGGTGACTTCCAAGCGCGGGATCTACAACCCTTGATAGCGGCCTGCCTCCGCACCAGTGTGAAGGTAAGCTGCATTCCAGGAAGGGGGAACGGAGAAATAAGGGTGGAGGCTGAGAAATCTCAGATCTCTGAGAGCTCAGTAGTTGCCCTGATGGCAAGTGGCAACGATCTCTACCTACGAGGAGGTGAAGTCGGCGCCAGCGGGAAGATTCTGACCACGGTTATGGAAGCAGTTGGCGACTGTGGGCTGAAAACCTGCAGACGTGTCGTGGTCGGGATACTCCCAAGGCGAGGTCCATCCCGCAATGCTCACGAGAGGAACGTCTCCATAAACCAACGCCTGCGAGATCCTTGTACGGCGGAAGCAGTCTTTTTTGTAGACCCCTACCGTACCTTTTACGGGAGAAACGATCTGTACAAAAGGGAAGGAGTGCATGTTTACTTTAAAAGAAAAGCTATACTTGCAAACATGATCCAGGATGTTGTGGAGCGGACCCAAAGAAGTGTTAGGCCCCGAGTAAAGGAGGACGTACGCCAGTACACTCGTGTTACTCCAGGAACGACCTTTTCTGAGATCACAAAGAGGGGAGTTACCACGCCACAGAAAAACAAAGCGGGAAATGGAAGAGCGTAGGGAGTCCTACAGTCAGGGATTCCCTCAAAGTTCTTCTGTTTAATGCAATGTCTATCAGAAACAAGTTTCTTGAACTTCGTGTCCTCGTAGTGACGGAAGAAACAGAGATGGTGGCCATTACAGAGTCATGGATAAAAACTTCAAACTGAGATTTTGAAGGTGAATTCGCGATTCCAGGTTACTGACTCTTCCCAAAAGCTAGGCCTGACAGAGAGGGTGGTGGTGTGATGCTGTATGTCAAGGATACATTCAACTCAACAAAATGCAACATCGTATCCCACCACGAGCTCCTAGGTGTAGACCTAGAAATAGGTCCTGCCAAATACAGGACCCTGGTGCTTTATAGACCTCCTGCCCAACTCATTGAAAAGGACAGGGATCTGTACCAGCTGCTAGGAGAACTTTTCGAAGACAGAGTGTGTATCGTCATGGGGGATTTCAACACACAAGTTGACTGGGCAACCAGAGAACCCTGTGGCGAGAACCCACTTCTCCTAGAATTCGCGGACAACGAGTTTCTGACTCAATGGGTGAGAGAGCCAACGAGAGGAAACAATATTTTTGACTTGGTTTTCATATCAGAGGAAGATATCGTTGAAGAGCTCTCTGTAGGTGAAGAGATCGATGGTAGTGACCACCAACTAGTTAAATTTGTAGTTAAAGTCTCCAAAGTACAGTCCGCAACGCGAGAATCGAGGCAACTTGATTTGAGAAGGGCAGATTTCGTAGGGCTCCGTGCAGGACTGGCTGATGTGACATGGGAAGGGTGCGATAATGTTGAAGACTTGTGAAATAGTTTCAGAAGTAAGTTCATGAGTCTTCAATCACAATTTATCCCTTTAAAAGCTTGCGTCGGTCTTTCGTTCAACCAAGGTGGTTCAATTGGGAAATTGGTCAACTACTGAGAGAGAAGAGATCTGTGTACCGCCAGTCAAAGATTTATGATGAATTTGATGAGTACCGTAGGCTAGTAAGGAAAGTGAAGTCCACTATAAGGGCGGCGAAACGTGCCGAGGAGCTCCGAGTGGCAAGACTGTGTAAACAGAATCCCAAGGAATTCTTCGTTTATGTAAACAGCCGTAAACCAATCCACCGCACGATTAGCCCTTTGGTAAATGAGGAGGGTGCATTAAAGCACTCGGATGCAGAAAATGCAAACCTCCTAAACGACTACTTCTCTTCAGTATTCACTGTTAACAACATCCACTTCCAGTGGATGTTGTTAACAGTGAATCTGTTTACCAGTTCAAGTCAAGACTAGACAGGGTCTTTAAAAGTGGCCGTTTAAGGACGTAAAGCATTTGAACAGAGATGTGCCCGCTCGAATGCTAAGTCCAAAGGTATCCTCTTTGAATGGACCATAAGGTCTTCTAGGGTACTTTCTTTCCTTGTTACTCCTTATTACACTCTCTCTCTCTCTCTCTCTCTCTCTCTCTCTCTCTCTCTCTCTCTCTCTCTCTCTCTTTCTCTCTCTCTCTCTCTCTCTCTCTCTCTCTCTCTCTCTCTCTCTCTCTCTCTCTCTCTCTCTTTCTCTCTCTCTCTCTCTCTCTCTCTCTCTCTCTCTCTCTCTCTCTCTCTCTCTCTCTCTCTCTCTCTCTCTCTCTCCCGTTGCGATCCATGCCACCATGCCCAGCCAAATTGTCGCTTTACTAAATCCGATTTAAACTGATGGAACCCGAACCCAGAATTAGCGGCACATTGGGAGGGTATGGAGGGGAGGGGGTATGAAGGCGACAAGGTCACTTGGGCACGAAATTACATCCGCTGCAAACTGGAAACAGCTGGAGGAGGGGATTTATCTGACAGAAGGAATTTATCCTCAAAATGAGGCCGGGAGTTGGCGAAGCTCCTTAATACCGCCTGTGCCTACACACACGTACATATACTGTTAAAATTTATACCATTTATCGCACTGTACACACGCATGCAATTCTTGTACAATTTTTCCCTTGAACACATTTCATATATATATATATATATATATATATATATATATATATATATATATATATATATATATATATATATATATATATATATATATAAGGTGTCCCAGAAGAAAGTTAACCGTACTTTGAATTAGTATAACTCAAAACCTATTAGAGATTTTTGAGTCTTGCAAACAAAAGAAATTTAACAGCTAGTTATCTATCGATACTGGCAATTTCATTATATTCGCTTTTACGATATTAATACACTAATGGGTTTAGTGGAGGCTATCAAAATTATGTTTGCGCAAGGAAGTAAAATAATGAAACTTTAAAGTTTAAAATCAACAAATATTTTTAAATCCATTTTTAACAAAAATACCTCTTCACATGGGTAATACAAAATTCATTTTTATAATTTTCTAAGCATCGTTTTCTTCCACATGTCTTCCATTTCTTTCCAAGCACAGTTGCGCCTTTGATTGAACAGCTTTTTTGATTAACTTGTGATTTCACGTGTGATACTATCTTTTAACTGGTTGATGCTTTGTGGTGGAGTAGAATACATTTTATTCTTTTAATATCCCCAAAAGAAATAATCGCACGGTGTTAAGTCAGGGGATCTTGGGGGCCATTCAATTCCATGATTTAGCGCGACAATGAGTTTGTCGAACGTTTCTCTTAGTTTTGTTCTTACAGCAAGCTGTCTATGGGCTGGTGCGCCGTCCTGAATCATGGTCAGGTAGGCAGCACCATTCAAGTTATTCTCGTAAAACGATGAGCCGACAAGATAGCCATTCCCGCAAAGTCCGATCCACAGAGACACTTTCTGCTGCCAAATACGTGTGTCAAAGTTGAATGCTGGGGGTTGGTTCAGCGGCGTATATTGCCGAATGTTATGGTTATTTACCTTTCCATTATTGCAAAAGGCTGCCTCGTCTCCAATCAAAATGTTTTCCAAGAAACGAGCAGGTTTATGGAAAAGCCATTCGACAAATTGTCTACTACGAGGAAAATCAGTTTCAAGAAGCTGGTGTCTTGCATCTTATAGAACGAGTTAATTTCAACTCCTATCCCATATTATTTAAAACCACGATGCTGCCCACGTGCATCTTCGATTCGAGGCTTGGAGTCTTATCTCAGCTACCGGATGCCAATGTTTAAACAAGGAGGTTATCGTCCCCCCGTTCGCCCCCATACGCCGACCTCGCCAGATCGAGTTAGGCTTATGAACAGATAAGGCATTGTTCTCCGGCCCGGCTGTGCATTCCCTCCAAGCGTTCACTCCATTTTCCCCGAAGCCAAGGAGATGTCCTGGCTATTTATATGGAAACTTTACCACTAAGATCAGATTGGAGATCCAGATTTTCGTCGCGAAACATCACCACGACCCTCTCTCCCTTTGTGCGCCAATGGACCTCGACCTCGAGATTCACCATCACTTGTCCAGAAGGAGGACAATATTCCTTGAGTGCCAAAGGTTCGAGCCTTTCCGACGCCAAGTTCCCAAGGCTCCCCCCCCCCTGTTGTTCAAGGAGAACAGCATTAGAACAGCCATTGTTCGTTTTGAGCCCTTCGCCAAGAAACGGTTCTCATCCCCCCCCCCTGTTGTTCAAGGAGAACAGCATTAGAACAGCCATTGTTCGTTTTGAGCCCTTCGCCAAGAAACGGTTCTCATCCCCCCCTGTTGTTCAAGGAGAACAGCATTAGAACAGCCATTGTTCGTTTTGAGCCCTTCGCCAAGAAACGGTTCTCATCCCCCCCCCCTGTTGTTCAAGGAGAACAGCATTAGAACAGCCATTGTTCGTTTTGAGCCCTTCGCCAAGAAACGGTTCTCATCCCCCCCTGTTGTTCAAGGAGAACAGCATTAGAACAGCCATTGTTCGTTTTGAGCCCTTCGCCAAGAAACGGTTCTCACCCCCCCCGTTGTTCAAAGGAGAACAACATTAGAACAGCCATTGTTCTTGAGCCCGTAGACAAGAGACGGTTCTCATCCCCCCCTTTGTTCAGAAGAGAACAACCTAGAACAGCCATTGTTCTTCAAGCCGTTCGTCGAGAAACGGTTCTCCTTCCCAAGACGCCTCGTCAGGATCCTTTTATCCCCCCCCCCCCTTCGGCTGGAGCTCGCCAGCGGACCGAAACTCCTTTGCGCCACCTTCCACTGCACCACTAGTGCCAAAAGTTACGTAAGCCAAACTTCACCCTTGAGTATTGATCCCTTTTGTCAATTCTATCCTGTGCTTTATATGGTTTATCGAACCATCCCATCTCTTTAACTCGATATTTGTTTACCTTTTTTTTAATCCTTTAAATCCTCGGATTAGCCCGAGTCTCCACGACCCTTTCCATTCTGTTTATGTCAATATTTTCCGTTTTTGTGTATTGTTTATAGTTATTATTAATAAAACTCTATTTTATTAATGATAGCAATATTATTATCCTTGAGCTCAGTTCCACTTCTTAAGCATATCGAAGATACATAATATCGGCCGCCAGACAGTAAACGCACTCTAAAGATAATTAAGGAAGTTCCCTCAACGAATAGTGTAATATATGGTATCGTCGGGAGTCATTCTACGACATATATATATATATATACTATTTAAATTTGGTATCAGGTGTGTAAGGTTTAACGCTATATCTTTGCAAACACTGGTCTCAGTCGAGTAAAGCATAGTGTTATTCGTTACAATAATAGAATATAGTAGTTCCCTTTTGTTTTAACGATTGCCATCCCCTTTTTTTAAACTTAAGAAGCTGGAGTAGCTCAAGGAACGGTTATAATAATTTGTTTGTTTTTTTTTGTGATTTTAGTCAGTGGTTATTTAGATTGAGAAACCAAGTACGAATAGGTCAGTGCCCATATTTAGGTAGGCTAATTCTATAGAGGCATAATTCTTGTTGCGAGGAATTTTAGTTGGTTGACTAGTGCGCCCCCAAGTGCAAAGATGACTCAGTTTGAAATCTTTAAAGCGCAAGGAGAATCCTTGGGACTTTCCGGAAAAGAACTAATTAAGTACATAAGAGAGGAATGGATAAGACAAGTGTACCTTCACCATCAGAGTGAACTAGCTCGGATTGAAGAAAAATATCAAAGAAAAAAGGTAGAAAGTGAAAGGGAAAGAGTAATCCGACAAGAGGAACGAGAAAGAGAAATACAACGAGAGGAACGAGAAAGAAAAATACAACGAGAAGAACGAGAAAGAGAAAAACAACGAGAGGAACGAGAAAGAGAAATACAACGAGAAGAACGAGAAAGAAAAATACAACGAGAAGAACGAGAACGAGAAAAACAACGAGAGGAACGAGAAAGAGAAATACAACGAGAAGAACGAGAAAGAAAAATACAACGAGAAGAACGAGAAAAAGAAATCCAACGAGAAGAAAGAAGGAAGGATTCGCGCCCCTTCCCAGGAAAGCTGACAAAGTTTCCGAGCCCCATAAAACCCCCAAACTTATTTCCCCAAAACCAACAACGGGACTCCAATCCTCCCGTTAAGACTTCTCCTCCATCTCTCTTCCCGAAGCGACCAACCATATGCTTCACTTGTGGTGTAGAAAACCACATGAGCTGGAATTGCCCCCAAAATTCTAGGCTTAAAAGCGGACCAGCCCACCAAGTTCACCAGATTAATGCAACCCCGGCTCCCCCGGTGGTGCAGACCCAAGCAGAAACTTCTCCCCCTCCGTCAGGCCACCAGGTAAATTTTGTTTTTGGTAAAAGTTCATCGGGAACTTTGAAATATGAAGAGGGCAGCGTGGACAGCTGCCGAGTATTGACTCTCGTCAGGGACACAGGATGTACGTGCTTCATCGTGTCCGACGAACTCCTCCCAGTGGCCTCTAACCACGAAAAATTTGCGGTGGTACATGACCAACTTGGGCGGGCGAACCGATTCCCCGTCGCTAGATGTTACCTGCAGTGTCAATATTATAATGGCTGGGCTGAAGTCAGTGTAGCACCCATACAATTCTGTTCCGTACTTATAGGACAGAGCCCCCAAGTAAGTTTCGACCCTGTGTTTCAGGCCGCCCTTCCTCAAGGCCGAGATAAGAAAGAAGCCCAGGAGCCCGTCCCCATCAGAACCCCGATACCGTCCGATTTCTCGGAGACCCCTAACCAGGACTTTAGGACGGCAAAAGAGGAATGTGAATCACTAACACCCTTAGGTGAAGGCCCCAGACAAGGACACGGAGACTGTCCCTGGACCCCAAGAAAAAAAGAACCCCCAACGCGCCCATGGAAATACCTTCGTAGAACTGGACGAAGCATCGGCGCTTGAAGAGGATTGCCCCGCGGAGTCCCTTAATGTAATCCAGACAGTGTGCATCCAACCTGATGCCGATTACCCTCCTCCTTCCCTTCCAGGCGAGTCCTTGGAACCCTCTGACCTGGATAGTGACGCGCAGCTGACACCACGTCAGAAGAGTCAGCTCCAAGAACTAATTAAATGGAATCACCATTTACCCGCCCTATTAGCTCTTTTCGAGCGACTGCGTAAAAATGGCCTCAGCATTGGCCCCAGCAAATGCCATTTTGCCCACGAACCCATTAAATATTTGGGTTTCAAAATAGGACAAAGCAAGTTAGGTCCCCACGAGAACAAGATTAAGGCAATCGCCCACATGCCCCTCCCGATTACAAAGAAGCCATTAAGATCGTTCCTAGGATCAGCTTCTCCCTATCAGCGATTTGTTCCGAATTTCGCTGCAATTTTGGCCCCCCTATGCCCCCTTCAGGAAAAGAATTTCCCCGATCGTTTACGTTGGAACGATGTCGCTGTTTCCCATTTTAATCAGCTCAAAAGTAAGTTCATTTCTGCCCCCATTTTAAAGTTGCCCAACCCGGAAAAATCCTTTGGGGTTAAGACCGACGTGATCAACGAGGGCATTGGAGGTGTACTCCTTCAATACGTGGATTACAGAACGAGTCATCCAGTTGCATATGCTAGTCGTCAATTATTACCACGCGGAAAGAGATATGCCACTAGAGAAAAGATAGCTCTATCAATTATCTGGGTCATAGACAAATTCAAGCTGTACTTGATATGTAAAGAATTTCAAATAGGAACCGACCACCGTCCGTTAGCCTATATTAGGAATGTGAGACACTCAAACGGCCGCATCCTGCGCTGGAGTTTACTCTTGCAAGAGTATCAGTTTAAAATAAATTAGATAAAAGGTTCCGATAACCAGGTCGCTGACGCACTCAGTAGGAATGCGTTACCGAATAGCGTAGAATAATTGTATTCATAGGATTAGTATCTCCATGTAGGTATATACCGTCTTGTACGACTTAATTTAAGATTCTTTTGTAATATAATTAATTAATGTATATGTCTGAATTTTGTAACGCTCAATGTCTAATTTTTGTATGTATATATATTTGTTCTTATTAATTTACGTATAAATTATTTTGTCCCGTATGTACTAAGTTTATATCATTTCATTGTTCCATGCCCTATTTTTTTTCTCTGATTAAGTTGTATTAAAGGTTATTTTCCCCTGTAATCTAAAGATCAAAATAATCATATGTATTGAGGTAATACTAGTTAGGTGCAGGAAGGTACGGTTGGTACAAGAAAACGAGTTCCCTACAACGGAGCTCTATCGTTGTCCCTTCTCTCTTTTTTTTTAGAAGTGACAACTTCCCTTGGAATGGAGGGGTGTGATAGAACGAGTTAATTTCAACTCCTATCCCATATTATTTAAAACCACGATGCTGCCCACGTGCATCTTCGATTCGAGGCTTGGAGTCTTATCTCAGCTACCGGATGCCAATGTTTAAACAAGGAGGTTATCGTCCCCCCGTTCGCCCCCATACGCCGACCTCGCCAGATCGAGTTAGGCTTATGAACAGATAAGGCATTGTTCTCCGGCCCGGCTGTGCGTTCCCTCCAAGCTTTCACTCCATTTTCCCCCACGCCAAGGAGATGTCCTGGCTATTTATATGGAAACTTTACCACTAAGATCAGATTGGAGATCCAGATTTTCGTCGCGAAACATCACCACGACCCTCTCTCCCTTTGTGCGCCAAGGGACCTCGACCTCGAGATTCACCATCACTTGTCCAGAAGGAGAACAATATTCCTTGAGTGCCAAAGGTTCGAGCCTTTCCGACGCCAAGTCCCCAAGGCCCCCCGCCCTGTTGTTCAAGGAGAACAGCATTAGAACAGCCATTGTTCGTTTTGAGCCCTTCGCCAAGAAACGGTTCTCATCCCCCCCTGTTGTTCAAGGAGAACAGCATTAGAACAGCCATTGTTCGTTTTGAGCCCTTCGCCAAGAAACGGTTCTCATCCCCCCCCCTGTTGTTCAAGGAGAACAGCATTAGAACAGCCATTGTTCGTTTTGAGCCCTTCGCCAAGAAACGGTTCTCATCCCCCCCTGTTGTTCAAGGAGAACAGCATTAGAACAGCCATTGTTCGTTTTGAGCCCTTCGCCAAGAAACGGTTCTCACCCCCCCTGTTGTTCAAAGGAGAACAACATTAGAACAGCCATTGTTCTTGAGCCCGTAGACAAGAGACGGTTCTCATCCCCCCCTTTGTTCTGAAGAGAACAACCTAGAACAGCCATTGTTCTTCAAGCCGTTCGTCGAGAAACGGTTCTCCTTCCCAAGACGCCTCGTCAGGATCCTTTTATCCCCCCCCCCTTCGGCTGGAGCTCGCCAGCGGACCGAAACTCCTTTGCGCCACCTTCCACTGCACCACTAGTGCCAAAAGTTACGTAAGCCAAACTTCACCCTTGAGTATTGATCCCTTTTGTCAATTCTATCCTGTGCTTTATATGGTTTATCGAACCATCCCATCTCTTTAACTCGATATTTGTTTACCTTTTTTTTAATCCTTTAAATCCTCGGATTAGCCCGAGTCTCCACGACCCTTTCCATTCTGTTTATGTCAATATTTTCCGTTTTTGTGTATTGTTTATAGTTATTATTAATAAAACTCTATTTTATTAATGATAGCAATATTATTATCCTTGAGCTCAGTTCCACTTCTTAAGCATATCGAAGATACATAATATCGGCCGCCAGACAGTAAACGCACTCTAAAGATAATTAAGGAAGTTCCCTCAACGAATAGTGTAATATATGGTATCGTCGGGAGTCATTCTACGACACCTTTCCATTATTGCAAAAGGCTGCCTCGTCTCCAATCAAAATGTTTTCCAAGAAACGAGCAGGTTTATGGAGAAGCCATTCGACAAATTGTCTACTACGAGGAAAATCAGTTTCAAGAAGCTGGTGTCTTGCATCTTATAGGGATGCCAATTTAAGTCATGTTTAATAATGCGGTTAAATGACGACTTTGACAATTGTAACCCGTTCTTTCTGACTGATACATGTGGATTTTGAAGAAGTGTCATCTGAACATTTTCGATATTTTATGTTGTTTCTTATGGTTCTCATACGACCCGAACGACCTTCATTTAGATTTAAGCATGTTCCTTGATGTTGGTATTTTTCAAACATTTTTTCAAATTGTGGGCTTGCTTGGTGGGTGCCTACCTGGAAAACGTTGTTCAAATGAATCATGTACTTGTTTAATACTGCCAGTCTCAATAAAGTTTATGACTACAAATACGCGTCGATCTTTTGCTAACTGCATTATTAAAAGGTTTTATGAAAGTAAGCCTTTACACAGAAAAGCTTTGATTAGCTTAGTAAGCAATAATGACGAGAGTTTACCACAGGGTGGTGAAAAACCACTGTAAAATGGCCTAGGCTTTGCTCGAAGAATCGCACAGTGACCTAGCCTACCTAGGCTCCCTACGCTTGTCTTGAAAGTGCACGGTGGCCTAGCCTTCCTAGGCTTCGTTTCATTATTTTACTTCCTTGCGCAAACATATTTTTGATAGCTTCCACTAAACCCATTAGTGTATCAATATCATAAAAGGGAATTTAATGAAATTTCTAGAATCGACAGATAAATAGTTGTTAAATAAAACACTTTTGCAGGACCCCCAAATCTCCAATAGTTCTTGAGTTATACTAATTCAAATTACGGTTAACGTTTTACTGGCACACCTGGTATATGCAGGTTCTATTGAAGTCCACAGCTGTGGCAGCGTTATTGATTTTAACTTGTATTTTCTTAATATTTCTAACAAGTTTCTTAACGGGGTCTTCGAGGCGAGAAAAAACATCCGCGAATGACATTCTTTATTCCTACTCCTTTTCGGCCGTGTTAGGTCATCTTCAGGGAATGAATAGAAATGGAATTATTAAAAAATTGCTACATTTTACATACTATTTCTACGCGTAGAAATACGCTGCCATAGCTGTGGACTTCAATAGAACCTGCATACAACATTGCCTTTTACCTAAACACACACACATATATATATATATATATATATATATATATATATATATATATATATATATATATATATATATATATAGTACAAGAAGAGAAATTGGACGCGAATGAGCAATGAGACAAGAAACAGTAGTTTTTTAGAGGTAAGAGAAAGGGACATTAGAAGAAGACCAGAATCAAAGAGAGCAGAGGGCGGCATAGTAAAGGCAATCCTTTACCGAGAATACAGAAATAACGCCAGGGGAAAAAAGTTTGAAATTCCTGGCCGGGACTCGAACCCGGGTCTACTGATTGCCGGTCAGATGCTCTACCGCTGAGCTACCAGGCACAGTGACTCTACTTCGCCCAAAGCGTTACCCCATCAAACCTAGTATCTCTCTAAGCTAGGAACCTCCAAGGAATTTTCATACCACATTTTCTTACCCGCTCACAATTTAAAGGCTCATCCCCAAGTCACATACAAAGAAGAAGGAGCGAATGCAAGTTCTGCGGGTGATAACAATCACCACAGGGCTTTCGCCATATTTATTTTCTGCCTTTCAAAACAATTTTGAAGACAGAAAGAGCCTTTAAATTGTGAGCGGGTAAGAAGATGTGGTATAAAAATTCCTTGGAGGTTCCTAGCTTAGAGAGATACTGGGTTTGATGGGGTAACGCTTTGGGCGAAGTAGAGTCACTGTGCCTGGTAGCTCAGCGGTAGAGCATCTGACCGGCAATCAGCAGACCCGGGTTCGAGTCCCGGCCAGGAATTTCAAACTTTTCCTCCTGGCGTTATCTCTGTCTTCTAGGTAAAGGATTGCCTTCATTGTGCCGCCCTCTGCTCTCTTTGATTCTAGTCTTCTTCTAATGTCCCTTTCTCTTACCTCTAAAAACTCCTGTTTCTTGTCTCATTGCTCATTCGCGTCCAATTTCTCTTCTTGTACTCTATTGTTATATAGTCTGCAATGCAAGGGTTCTGCACCTTTCTTTCTGTCTTCAAAATTGTTTTGAAAGGCAGAAAATAAATATGGCGAAAGCCCTGTGGTGGTTGTTACCACCCGAAGAACTTGCATTTGCTATTTTTATATAAATATATATATATATATATATATATATATATATATATATATATATATATATATATATATATATATATATTAGGAATATAAAGATCCATGTGATAATTGTAAACTATTAAAATTTCCGGACGTTTCGGTCATTAACAACAACGACCACCTTCAGCGAATTAGCTTCCTATTTCGACTTATGAGCTCAAACGAAAAAAGATGATAATAATTCGCTGAAGATTGTCGTTATTAATGACCCAAAAGTTTGAAAATTATAATGTTTGAATTTTTCACATGGGTCTTCTTATTACTACTGTGGTTCAGGTTCCCAAGGAACGACTCCATCACCAGTATATTTATATATATATATATATATATATATATATATATATATATATATATATGAACTTCACCTTACATACATAGATACATGTACATCCACACGACCGGCCAGTTTTTAAGCTGCTATAAGAACGAACTCTAAGAAGAATGGACGACGCAGAATGGCGACATCGTAGAAATTTTCCAAATTTTCTCTCTTTTTTGTCGACGAAGAATCAGCTTTGACCCACATCTTGTCTATCCCAGTACGGGAAGGTCATGGATCGAAACTTGGCTCTAATTGACCTTCCTAGAAAAGCACCCTCCCAGGAGTGGGGGATGAATGGTAGATAAATAGCGGTGGTTTATTACAAATAAACCAAAATAATTTTAGTTACTCGATGCTCATATGTTGAAACATAAGCACTCAGTGGGGAAAAAGGAAGAAACGTGTTGGAAACCAGAGAATGAAACAAAGAAAATATCAAGGAGCGAGAATCGAGAATGAACAAGGACAGCGGGACCCACATTTAAGTAAAAACGACACGGAGGACGGTGCTTCAAACTTCTCACAGGGAGTTGCCATATTTTATGATATACTCCACCCAAAAGGTACCTCCTTAAACATCAGACGATCGTGTCCAGATCCCACAATATTGCATGTTTCCACCTTTCCGATATCTCCTGCGGTCGTCCTTCGAGTGAATTTGACGCCGTAAAGCGGTTCCTTTTCCTTTCATTTCTCGAGGGCTACCAAAGGTTAAATCGGGCGTCCTTAAGAAAGGTCAATACAGAGTGACGCGGTCAACATTCCGAGCAAAGATCTAATGTCCAATGTAACGGATCTCACATCGCACACTTATATATATATATATATATATATATATATATATATATATATATATATATATATATATATATATATATATATATATACGAGGTGTGTCAGAAAAGAAACAGTACTGGGAGATAATAAAAAATAATTTCAAATCAATTTTCCCCTTCAAAATTATTCCTCTCGAGTCTAGTGCACTTTCTCATCCTTCTCCGCCACGCCTCCATTAATTTCTGTAAGAGTTCTCCGCAGCTCCGTCGTCATGGTCGTCTTGATGACTTCCATCCGGAAAACGTTTTCCCTTTATGACCTCCTTGAGCTTGGGAAAAAGGAAAAAATAAAATCGAGCCATTGTCAGGTGAGGAGGGAGGCTACTCCAGCACGGTGATGTTTTTCTCAGCCAGAAAATGCTGGATGCTCAGGATGTTGTGAGCCCGCGCATTATCGTGGTGAATGAAGCAGCCATGAGTTGTTTTGCCACAGCTCAACATTAGCCCAGGGTTGTTTTCGCTAGATCCAATTTTATCACTTTTTTCTAAAATCTGACTTATCCGAGAGCATTAAAATGTTGACCTCATAGGAAAACGTGCTTGGTATAAATACTGTGTCTTATTTTTCTAACCATTGTGAGTTTGAAAATGTCGAATAGACGAAAGTACTAACTCCAATCCGCCTTTTATTCAGTTTCCTTCCGTGGTACATATTCATATTTATAGTTATCTCGCGCTAACTTTTGTGATATTTCCCATATATATATATATATATATATATATATATATATATATATATATATATATATATATATATATATATATATATATGCTGGATGCTCAGGATGTTGTGAGCCCGCGCATTATCGTGGTGAATGAAGCAGCCATGAGTTGTTTTGCCACAGCTCAACATTAGCCCAGGGTTGTTTTCGCTAGATCCAATTTTATCACTTTTTTCTAAAATCTGACTTATCCGAGAGCATTAAAATGTTGACCTCATAGGAAAACGTGCTTAGTATAAATACTGTGTCTTATTTTTCTAACCATTGTGAGTTTGAAAATGTCGAATAGACGAAAGTACTAACTCCAATCCGCCTTTTATTCAGTTTCCTTCCGTGGAACATATTCATATTTATAGTTATCACGCGCTAACTTTTGTGATATTTCCCATATATATATATATATATATATATATATATATATATATATATATATATATATATATATATATATATATATATATATATATTAATTATCAAAATGGTTAGTTTCTTTACTGAGACTTCTTTTAGGCAGCCTCTCCTCCGCTCATATTAAAAATCATTGTGATTTCATTGATAAACTCAAGTCGCAGACGCTTAACTTCAAATTTAAAATGATTAGCTTCGATGTTGTCTCCTTATTTACAAAAGTCCCCGTGAATTATTTGCTCATGGGGCTACCGGAATCACTTGATCAAATTTCTTTGCCCATTTCTACACATGTTTGAATAGATTTGATCAAACTTTGCATCTTAAACTCTTCGTTTAGTTTTCATGATAAATGGTATCTCCAACGTTTCGGCATGACTATGGGAAACCCTCTCTCCCCGTTGTTGAGTTGTTTGTATATGGAATTTTTTGAGTCCAAGTTACTAGCCCCCATCCTCCCCTAAAATGCTATTTGGTACCGTTATGTAGATGATGTATTTTGTATTTGGCCTATTGAGTGTAGCGTAACTAATTTTCTTGGTGCCCTAAATAACCTCGCTCCCTCAATTAATTTCACTCATCAATTAGAAGAAGTCGGAGAATTATCTTTTTTAGACACCATGGTACACCGTACGCAGCAAGGTTTTAAGTTCTAGGTTTTCCGGAAGCTAACTCATGTTCCGTCTTACATCCATTTTTATTCGAATCATCCGCAAAAAAAACTGAAAAGTCAGCTTTTATTTCTTTGTATTTGCGTTCCTTTAGAGTATGTGACCCAGAATTTATCGATGAAGAGTTGGAATCAATCAAAATCATTAGTAAAAAGTTAAATTATCCATCTTATTTTCTAAATGATTCCCTGCGCAGAGCTAAGCAGTCTTTTTATAGAAATAATACTCATTTACGCGAAATAATATTTTAACGCTCCATTTTAATAAACACTTGTCCCATGTTCCGAAATCATTAAGATATTTTAATGTTAATGTTGTATTCTCTAAGAATTCCATGTTAAAAAACTTAGTAATTAAAAATTCTCCCCCAAATAAAATGGCCTGTATTTATTAAATTCCTTGCAAATCTTGTCTTGGTTTTTACATGGGCCAGTCAACAAAAAGCCGAGATGCGAGAATTAAACAACATAAGTGCTGTTGTCGAACGGGGCAAACTTCAAATGTTTATTCATCAATCTACTTTGAACCATCAAATAGATTGGTTTAAGGCGAAATCCATTATTTTTGTGCCCAATTTTATTGAAAGAAATTTAATGGAATCGGCCATGATCAAATTCTCCCATAACATTAATTTCAATCTAAGTAAGGGAAATTGGATCATGAATAATATTTGTTTACAATATAAATTTAATTTGTTTAATTGATTTGTATATTGTAGTTCTGAGGATGGGCTATTCATTTGTTCGTCAGTTGGTTCCCCCCCTAAACCATTGCCTTTGTTTGTCAATATGTTTTAATGACGTCACATTTCTCTGTTTATTAACTGTTTCTCTATTCCATTGTTCTTCTGCCCCTGATGATGTAAACACGAAGGCGCTTGGGCTTTTTCTGTGTATTATTTTCTTTTGGGATATTTCAAGCATCTTAGATCACGTGTTTTTGGTAATTATTTTTGCATATATATATATATATATATATATATATATATATATATATATATATATATATATATATATAATCCTTTTGGCTTAAACTTCAATATATTGCACCCAAATGTTAATGCGTAACGACGGAACCCAGTCTGCCCCATTTAAAAGGACTTATGGGTATCCGCTTTATCCCACGGTCCTCAAAAGGTCAAGATGTGAAGCCTGCGTCTACTGGTGACCTGACCTACCCGAGGGTGCCCCTCCCTCTCCCCCAATATGATATCTCTCCCCAGCTCTAGATCCAATCGTCGTGTCTGGACTCCATCCCCCCCCCCTCCAGCCAAATAGATCAGAAGTTTAAAACCGCTTTTGTCTGACCAATTAAGGTGCCACTTCTCTGGTTACACTTGACCCTTGCTATTTGGCACTCCCATATTGGCTAACTGATTTAAAATGACCATTAAGAATGGGGAACTAATCAATCGGGTCAATAGCACTTATATAAACAAGGTGGAAATCGCTAAGAAAAAGGAGTAGAGAAGAAAATATAGTTAATTAATGAATAAATTAGTTATTGGATGAATAAAAATTAGTGAATATGAACGAACATAGACTGAAGGAATGCATTGATCGTTGACAGCATAAATAAAACAATATAAATAAAGAAAAACCAAGGAAATAAGTGAACCCTCCCTCTCTTGAACCACTCAAGGACGTATCCAGTTGGTCCAAGGAGGGTTTTGAGGAAGGAAACCCGGATGAGATCCCACAGGGAGTGGGTCAAAGGCACGCAGTGGGGTATTGTGCAAGCATACCCCTGGATGAGGTCAGCGATGCTTGCTATTTCCTTTAAAGATGGAATCCCGTATTCAACATCATTTTTTCTCTCTCATACACGCATACACACACACACACATATACCCTTGCGAGACCCACCCATCCCCGTTGCATCATATGTTGTATGTTTTGGGGTTTTACTCGAGAAGGATTTATGAAATCCGTGTTCTTTTCACATGACGCCACACCCCTTTGCCCTATTTCGGCGTTTTTTATCTTTCCTTAACACATACCTTCTTTTTCTGTTGGTCGGAATAAGAGGCAACGATACCGAGAGAATTACTCGGATAAGTAAACAGACACCGGGAGAAAATATGGTAAAGTTTTAGAGGAGGAATAGGTAGGCTACATCGCTAGAAGATAGGATGGATGAAGGACAAAAGAAATTCCTTACTGGACAACTTTATATACCTAGACCCTAAGAACCATCAACCCGATTGGGTGCCTACAGGAACACTTCATTTTTGTCATGGTGGAGTTTGGGAAAATTTTTCGAAAGCCATTTAGTGATCAAGTCGAGATGTGTCTTGGACAACAAAGGCAGAGTGAGGATAAGTCGTTGTTACTCAAAGGAAGATCCAGAGGAACGAAACGTGGGGAAAGAGAACCACGTATCACATGTGGTACCTCTTGTCCTCCCTCTCTAGTAATGATATAAGCGGATATAAGATATCTAAGTCTCCTTAAATAAGGCTGTGCAGTAGGGAAGATTGATTTGCCTGACATCAGTATAGAAATGGAACGCTAGACCCAGGTGATATATAAGAACACGAAAGATGAGCGAACCGAGAGCTGAGCCTTGCGGAGCGTCAAGAAGCACATGAGTCCAACTCAGCCCAGATACTCGTACATCTCTCCGATAGGAAGTGGCTTAGTACGAGCGGAACAAGTTAAGGGCTTTTTCAGAGATATCGGGGAATTTCCGCAGGTGATGTAGAAGAACAGTATTCAATGCTGCTGCCGAGAGATTGAGAAGTAGCAGAATGGAACGATGGACAAGTGCAGGGATGAGGAACCTGAGGCCTTCTTGACTATCAGGTGTGGCCTTCTATGGCCTTTTGATATATATTTCTTTTTTGACATCGAACATTTTGTCTAAAATTATTATGCACACACACACAGACAAAAGGAAAGGTATGTGTTTAGTGATGTCGCTCCCAGAGATTGGAAGCATTTTTCTTAAATTCAGTGAATCTAAACATAAAGCAACTGCTATATAAAGGCAATGTTTCCGTGTAAGCTACACTAGCCTAGTGGGAGGGAGTGATTTCACGTATGATGCAGGAAGAGTTCCTGTTTCGTCCGCCTCCTCACTGTGGTCTGTGCTACTCCGAATAACTACGTACTCTACTTAGTAATTGTGTTGTCGTGGCTTACTTAATACCGACTTGTTTTGTGAGACTGAGTTAGTTTGCAACAATTAGGTAATGATAAATAATAATACTAATCACAGAAAAAATATAACTAATCTATATTGTTGTTGTTGTTATAATAATAATAATTATAATTGTTATAACATGGTTGTGGATGCAGGTTTATCCATGTCTTGTCTAAGACGGTTTTGTCTGGGTCAGTGTGTGGCTAGCCTTACTAATTCATTATTAACCTTTTTTTTACGGCTTTTCAGGATAAATACATTTATTTTTGGCCCATAATTATGTCAAAAAAGTTAAAACGGGCTTCGAAAGAAGAAAACAGGATCTTTAATGAAGAATGGGAACTGCAATATTTTTTAGTGAATACTGGAGGCAAAATGTCTTGCTTGCTTTGTGATACTGCAATTGTAACAGTTAAGAAATTCAATGCACAGCAACACTATGCTCTTCATAAAGACAATAAATATGCCAAATTAGAGGGTAAGCCTGAAAGATAGCACTGCAGAAACTGAAAGATGGAAAATAGAAGCAAAGACAATTTTTCCACTCTGTGTTACATCAAGGGAATGCTACGACAGAAGCAAACTATAGAGTTGCATATTTGCTTGGAAAAAAAAGTAAGCCATTTAGCGATGCAGAACTCATAAGAGAATGTATTTTAGAAGGGGTAGGATGTATAGATCCCGATAAAGTTAATAAGTATAATGATGTGGCTCTTTCAAGAAGGACTAACATAGATCGACAACATGAATTGGTGTGCAATGTAACAGAACAATTGAAAAATATAATAAAAAAAAGAATATATATTACTCAGTAGCTTTGGATGAATCAACAGATTCCACTGATTCAGCACAATTATTGTATTTTATTCGTGCCATAACAGATGATTTTCAATTATATGAAGAATTGCTTGCTTTAGGCACCCTTAAAGGAAGGACACGGGGGATAGATATTTTTAACTTCAAAGAGCAATGTCATAAAATAGGACTAAATTTTACTAATTTGGTAAGTGTGTGCACTGATGCTGCCCCAGCTATGATGGCTAAAAATATAGGATTTATTGGACATCTTAAGAGAGAAACCCAAGAACCAAATGTACTGATTTCATTTCATTGTATTTTACATCAGCAAAATCTCTGTGCCCAATCTGTAACTTTAAATGACACTTTGCAAAAGGTTATGAGTATTGTTAACTATATTCGAGTAAATGCCTCAAAGCATCGTCAATTTCGAAACATGCTGATGATGGATGACGAAGTAATTAGTGTAGATTTGCCATATCACTCAAAAGTACGCTGGTTGTCGCAAGGGAAAGTATTGGTAAAGATTTTGTCTTTACGAAGGCAAGTTATTGACTTTTTCAAAGAAAACAACAAGTATTGTGATTTATCATATCCAAATTTTTACAGAGATGTTGCCTTTTTATGTGATTTGATGTCAAAACAAAATGAGTTAAACATTTCATTGCAAGGCAGAAATAAATGTATTTATGATATGTGGCAAAAAATTCAGGCATTTAGAAAGAAACTGTTGTATTTCAAGTCCCTTTTGGCTCAATCAAAACTTTCAGAAGAACACTTTCCCCAGCTTACGTAGGTAATGAGTGAAAATGAAGATATCTATGGATATTTTGAAGAATATGAGTCGGTTTTAGACACATTGATAGAAGAATACAATAAAAGATTCAATGATTTTGAAAAGCATAACATTACTGAAACTTGCCTTTCATCCTCACTTAGTTGATGTATCAGAGGCTCCTGAAGAGTTACAAATGGAGCTTATTGAAATGTTTGACAAGAGAGAAAATCCCGTCGAAATTTGGAAAAACGCGACAGAATATCCTCGTCTTCGTGAACATGCATGACGACTGATTTCCTGTTTTTCTTCAACATCCTGTTGTGAATCCACATTTTCGTACTTGACGCAATTCAAGAATTCACTGAGAACACAGTTGACAGACGAGCATTTGGAGGACCCATTGAGACTAAGAACCACTATGTTAGATCCTGATATCAAAATGCTTTCTCAAAAGAAGCAAACTCAAAGAAGTCATTAATTTGTATAAAAAACGTACATGCTTGCTTACTGTATATTGAATATTTGAAAATGTTATATTCTCGATCTTTATATACTATCTTTTTATAAGATTATTATTCCTTTACTTGTTCCTTGAATACAAAGAACCTTCTTTCTTAATTAAAATAATTTGAAAATGTCATGCTTTCGATATTAGTCATTTACTTATTATTTTGAAAACTTCTTACATAAATAAAATATTTGAAAATTCTACCTTTTCAATATTTTTCATTTACATATTACTCGTATAAAAAGTACTTACTTAAATAGAAATATTTGAAATTATTATGCTTTCGATTTCTATAAAACTGTCTTTTTTATTAGATTACTAATAAATTACTTAAGGGATAAAATAACTTTAATTTTTTTTTCTATGCGACCTTTATGAGTGATGATGAATTGTAAGATGGTCTTCATGCACAAAAAGCTTCCCCACCCCTGGACAAGTGTGTTGAGTTACATCAAGGAAAACCGAGTCAGTGTTGGTGGACTTAGATTACCGGAAAATTTCATCATTCTTGAAGAAGGTCATGTGATCCAGAATTTGGCATAGGTTTTTTAAGGACTGTTGAGAGTAATGCGAGTCAAGAGATTGGTCAGTATTGTGCCGGGTCGTTGAAGATTCAGGATTCTTTGTGAAGGGCGAACAATAGCGTATTTCTAATTAGATGGTACGAAATTATACACGAAGGGGGTATTGAAGATACAAGTGAGGTAAGGAAGTAGAGCAGGAAGAATATGATGGTTGAGGCTTTGAACAGACTAGTTCCGAGAGGAACAGGTCTTTTTCGACGATAGGAGAAAGAATAATCCTTGAGAAATGTTGGGTCAGGGAAAATGAGTTTGGGCGTAGGGAATAGGCAAATTACCCAGTGATGAGGAACAGAGGTCGAGGAAAAGGACAGAACGGATCTAAGCTATCTTGTCAGAGAAGAAAGAAAAGAATTCAGCAACGTGGACGAGGGTGAAGAGACTATGGTGTAAGAAAGAGGGACTATCAAAATGCTTGAACTGTGTGCGTGGATTGTTTTTGTTATTAGCAAGGATAGGGCGGATGTGGGCTTTACGGGTAAACTTCAGAAATGCTATTGAATCCCACCCTTTAATTCTGATTCTAGCACTGATACCATAAGAATCGTGTATTTGATTAAGTTTTAAGCAGTTGATTCAAGGACTGATTCTTTCTTTGGTAATAGGAATATTCTTCAATTTGTACAATACTTCTTGTAGTAAAAAATCAAAATCCTTAGAAATTCTTAATGTAAAAACTGAACTAAAGCACTTATTAAGAACATTTTCCATTTCACTTTCACATTTATAAAAGCTACTTCACCTTTTCTCATCGTTTCAAAAATAAACTATAAAAAGAATAAAATATTGGGTCTTTTTCTGTACCACCTCCACAATTTCTCTCAGAAACACGAGGATGCACCTGGGAATGGCGCAGTTTACGCCATGTGGCTGCCGAGAGGCTGTAAACCTAAGCATGAGTCTGACAAAATTAGTGATTTTCAATGCAATTTTTATTCCACTTTAGCCTACATAGCTTAAAATACCAAAGCTGGCCTACCTAACTCATCACCAACCTAAAAAGTGAAAAGGTTAAGCTTAAATTTAATGAGAAAGCAAGATTAGCTTTTTTGGGGGGAGGGGGGAGATATAGTTTGGTTGCAATATCAGCTTTAAAGGGGGAAATGAGATAGAGCTCATATAAAGAGAGAATAAATAAAAGTAAATTACATTTAAAAAATTAAAGAAAACATTTTTGTTTGATTTTCGGCTTGTTATGAGTTAGGTTAGACAGGTAGGTGTTAGGTTAAGTAGATAAGTTATTAATATAAAATTAGGGTACCTAACCTACTTAATTCATCCAAAACGTAAAACAAATGTTTTTTCTTAAAAACTAGCCCCCCCCCTGCCCCTTTGATGAACAATTGTATCACATGACCACACCCTTGCGCCATTCCCAGGCGCATTCAGAGTCTCTGTAAGAAATACAACTGTCGAACAGAAAAACACCCATTTTTTAATAATTCCTTTACTATTTCATTTCAAATTCACTTCAGTCAATCTCAACACTTAGTTATCTCTCCTTTTCGATCCGCAGGCGTGAATGTAAAATGTCTTTCCATCCCCATTAGGTTTAATGGTTTTAAATTTCCTACATGTATTTTTCTCTCAGATTTTTCTAAGAATGCTGTGCATTTTGGTCATCCAACTTTATCCTTTAAAGGACTCTTAATAATCTTAATAGAAATCCACGCCTTTTGGAGTTTATACGTCTAAATTCTCCTATAATGCATATGCATTCATTCATGTTAGCAAATACATGTGCGATGTGTTTGTTTTATTTGCTTTGAATCGAATCCATAGGTTACTAAGGTTTCCAAACAGGTTTCATAATAAATCAGTACTCATGAGTTGCACCTATAAAAAATGACTGAACTAGCATTATGCAGGATCAAACAATAGTACTCTCTTCCGCCTTACTATACTCTCGTAGCTTTTCGTACCTAAAAGACAAACACTCCTTGGAAGGGAGGCAGAAAGACCTTATTTATAGCACCGATCCTCTGAACTTATCTAGGAAGTCCCAAAGTGCTTAACTCTGTGAGCATACAAATGACCATAGTTACCAATACACAGACCTTCCCCAAAGTGGTTCTTGCGGTCATGGTTATGTTGCAACTCGCGGTCCCGTGACACCGACATTCCATCTCCACTCCCTACCTCAAACCCGTCAAGGACAGACTGTTTCCGCCACTCGCGCTCGCATTGGAGACCTCGAGTCTAAAGAAAGGTCTTGAGAAACGTCAGAGACTCGCTCGATACGGGAGGAAGCGCTCCCCGATCGCCTCGGATCTATTCGTCCACAGCTGGAGCTGTCCACCAAAGAAGGGGGCGGGCTTATTTGCGATATATACTCGCACATACACAAATGCATGAATCCACCTAAATACACAGTTGTCAAACTAGGGCGTGATGTTCAGGGGTAGAAAGAGGAAGAAGCGACAAACTATAAGGGTTCATTTTGGCATTCGCAATCGCGTGTTTCATCCTCGTCTTCCACTCTAACCACCCTCTTTTCCCTAAAGTGGGTGAGAAAGAAGTGCCACGAGGGAGTGCAAGAGAAGGGGAGAGGTGCCTAAGGGCCATCTAGATTCGGGAAATAGACAGGGAAGAAAATGCCAGCAAGGTGAAAGGAACGAATTGTGGTTTGTGAAGAGGGAACCAGTTAGCCTCCTTGGATGGATCGAACGGCCGCCGTAAGGACCACACAAGAAGCATTGAAGAACTTATCGCCTGGTTAGTCGCCTTTAAGGTACGAACAAAAATGGGCTCTTGTGATCATTTCCAAGGGAAAGAGCCCGGGTAGGAGCGATTGCAACCCAGCCAGGGATTTGGTCCCCTGTTGGCAATGCAGGATGGAGCCCCAGGGATACAAACCCGTCGTTTGGACCTGGTGAAAGGAAAGTAAGTCAAGATGGGGTTATGGGGAAGGGAAGCGCCCATAGAATACTCCCGTTCCCTTCCTCTTGCCTCAGTACTCACCGCTCCTCACGAAAATTAAGTCAAGGTGAAAAGTAATTGGGAAAAATGAAGCAAAATTAGAGCGAGAATTGTATGTATTACTGTATATATGTATGTGTGTGGACAGGTCTGGAAACTGGGGGCGTGTGACGCCTTTTGAAACTGAGGACAACAAATAGTTTCCATGTGTCGGAAATAAGGAATGAAGAAGAAATATTAGATTATGAAAAAAAGCGCTATTAATATACAAGAAAATTGCTCTTTATAATTTTAAACTACAATTGTCATTTATGTCAACCTTTTTACTCCGTTACATATATATAATATATATATATATATATATATATATATATATATATATATATATATATATAAACCAGATAGTTTTTCTGTTTCTTGCGGTTTGCTGGATTCATTTCATCATTATTTCACGCTCATGAAAGATTTATACATTATATATTCGCCGCGTGTTTACCTCAATTTCTCCTTTGTCCTTTGAATTCCCAACTAATTTCTCTCTCTTTCATAGTCCCGATCGACCTTACCAAGCGTACCTTAAAAGCTTGTTTATTCGGAAGATTTTTTGGTCTTACGCATAGCCAAGGGGTCTGAGGGGCGGTTTAATTGAGATCAAAGCGGTTGCTCGCTGCCTCAGTGTGCTTGGTTTTAATCCTACCCCTTTACGGAATTTTTCGAATTAGGAAATAACTTTTTCCGAAGAAAAACTATTCGTTTTTTCTGTATTTTGCGGTTTGCTGGATTAATTCATATATATATATATATATAATATATATATATATATATATATATATATATATATATATATATATATATATATGCAACAAAGCCCACAGGGAAAATTAATACGAGGATTCCAAATACTTATGAACTTTATTTTGAGTTCTTTATCAAGGAATAACAAAAGTATTGAAAATTGTAATATATATATATAGGGATGATACAGAGGAGAGGGAATGCCCATAAAAAAGAAAAAAAAAACAATCAACAAAATGAATTAATATGAAATGGAAACCTTAGGAGGAGCGAAGATAAATACAAACTAAAATCATTAAATCAGGTAAATTCAAAAGGCTAAAGGTTGACAAGAGGATTAAAATACCGCCTAAACAATTAGGGAGGGAGAAAATCTGAGCGACAGATTAACGTCAGAGGTCAGGATTGAAAACCCAGGGTAGAATAAATACAAATTTCCTAAAGACTTGACTCAAACGAAAATAAATACACAAACATAAACATAAGGCTACATAGATGCACAAAAAAAAATTAAATAGTTTATTAAGATTAATATAAATATTTAGTCTCAAATTAAAAGTTTCGACAGTGTTTTGTGAATATAATTTAAAAAATAACCATCGAGTTTATATAAGCCAGGACTTAAATTAAAATTTGGGAATTTACTAATAAAGGTCGATTCAATGATATTTCGTGAAATTGTATCATTATTATGACAGATGACTTTAGCAGAATTCCAATCAATATTGTGATTAAGATACGACATATGAACATAAAATGAGCTGCTTTCTTCACCACGACGGACATTATATTTATGCTGAGAAATTCGTTTTTTTAAACATTTACTTGATTGGCCAAAGTAATATTTAGAACAATCGATACATTTTACGCAATATACATTAACAATAAGGAAAGGGGCGTTCGAACTTGTTCAGTTCATTTCCTTGATAATGAAATGAACAAGTTCGAAAGTACTTGGAATCCACCTTTCATTTTCCTGTGGGATATTTTGCATTTATTTCTCTACTCACACTCTACGTTTTGAGGTTCTCATATATATATATATATATATATATATATATATATATATATATATATATATATATATATATATATATATATATATATATATATATGCAACAAAGCCCACAGGGGAAATTAATACGAGGATTCCAAGTACTTTCGAACTTTATTTGGAGTTCTTTATCAAGGAATAACAAAAGTATGGAAAATTGTAATATTTATAAGGATGATACAGGTGAGTTTTTCATACACACATATATATATATATATATATATATATATATATATATATATATATATATATATATATATATATATATATATATATATATGAATGAATCCAGCATACAGAAAGAAACAGAAAACAGGCTAATTTTTTCTTTTGAAAAAGTTATTTCCTAATTCGCCAAAATTCCGTAGAGGATTGGGATTCGAACCAAGCACACTGAGGCAGCGAGCAACCGCTTTGATCTCAATTAGACCGAGTCTTAGACCACTCGGCTACGCGGATGACCAGTCTGTTTGGTTCGAATCCCATCCCAGTAGGGAATTTTTCGAATTAGGAAATAACTCTTTCCGAAAAAAATTAGCCTGTTTTCTGTTTCTTGCGATATACTGGATATATATATATATATATATATATATATATATATATATATATATATATATATATATATATATATATATATATATATATTATGTCTCCTAGGCCAAACGTATATCGGGCCGGAGTTTCAATATAAAGGTGAAAACTAAGCAGCTACGAGTATTATTAAAATCATCTCTATTTATTGATTTGGGACGTTTTGAAGACTATCTTCACCATCCTTATTAAAACAAGAGGGTTTGGAGTTAAAATCTTTAATTTAATAAAATTCTAAGAGAGAACATCGTAATTTAGCCTAAATTACTTAGTGCAAGACTAAAAAATTCCATTCATTTAGGATGCAATTTAGAGATTAGATGCTTTTTGATATATACATACTTAAATTAAGTTTTAGTTTTAGGATGAAAATCGATTCTAATATTCATAGTGTTACTGAGTATATTAAAGTTGTCAAAACTTATTTCAGTTTAGGTATATATTTTTATGTGATCTCGTAATGGCGAAGGGTCTGGTTTGTTTAGAACCAGCCCCGATGCTGCTCGATGCAACAATGAATTTACCTAATGGTCAAGATCAAGAAATACATTTATAAATTACAGAGGAGCGGCAAAGGAATGGAATTTGGTCCTTATAGCTCAAATAGGCCCCAATATTATGCCAATATTTTAATACTAAATTTGGGTCGAGATATGGATATAATTTATTTAGTCTTCTTGAGCTCGTTAATAAAGTCGCCCGATTTTTTACCAAAGTATCTGATACTGGTGAAAATAGATAATTTATTTACTGTATTTCATGTTGGATCTTCATGATAGAGAGAATTAAGATACTGTTTAATGTGTTTCTCCACTACTGAGTCAGGGTAGCCATTGTTTTTACAATTTTTTTTAAGAAAGGTAAATTCTAAAATGCAGCAGGTTGTATGAAGAACATATTTTGTAGGCTCGGTGGATAAGGGCTTTTACCGAGGATAATTGAAGGTTTCCTCACAAGAAACTAAAGAAGCTTGTGCGTAATAAACCTGCAAATGTAGATTTCCTATAGATTGAAGTTTCATATATCATGTATATATCCAATACAAAATAACAAAGACTCTCATACATTGTTAAGCAAACAATGGATCTGTTTACATTCTATGCAAATTATTTTCTTCAAGCCTTACCTCTGGCAAACAGAAATAACACCATCAAAATTAAGATTTATTGTCAAACGAGTTTGCATTGCCAAGACGCCTAAACTGATTAGTCTATTCTGACACATAGTTGACCTCAGGACCAGTGGTGGCTCGTGTATAGGCACTGCGGAACTGTAGCACCCCCTATTTCCCCTCGATATTATCGATAGCATCCAATATAATGAATCTCTTTTTCTTTATACTTGTACATTATATAATCCTTAAGCTTAATATCAGTAGCCATCCCCTAGTTTAAAAACAGATACAAAAATCTTTATATAGAACTGTGCGCTTCACAGTTCCAGCGACGTAGTGTTTGGCTGTTGTGCGCATGCTCACATGTCCGAGATAGGAAGCTGCACGCTAGGGAGAGAGGTTCAGTAGCTAATCCAGTGCCGACACTGGTGTGCTAGTGGAAGGTAGTGTTTCTTTTTTACTCCGCGTGTGTTGTGCTTAAAAACGTGCTTATATTCTTGAATGTGATAAAGTGTAGAATTTAACTTATATTTTTCCGTTTCTTTTATTAATTAATTGATTAATTCAGTAATCAAGCTGCTGAAATTTCTCTTGGAAAATAATCTAGATGATGTTCATAGTTAAATTACGAAACTGATAAAAATCCTCTTGACAATTCCTATGGGTACATCAGAGGCAGAACGCTGCTTTTCAATACTGAAAAGAATAAAAAACATTACTAAGAAGCAATATGAATTCTGAAAGACTAAATGCACTTGCAGTGCTTTCAATGGAGAAAAAAATCCTCAGTATTTATCCAGAAATCAAGGAGAATATAATTAATCTTTTCGCGCAAATTAAAACAAGAAGAATAGATTTCGTTTTTAGCTAAGAACCGCCACTGCTCAGGACATTTTTTAATCTTCCGAAAGCACTAAAGAACAGTTCGGCCCCATCAAAGTATTCTGAGAGGAAAAATATTTATTGAGGAATACATAATTTGGAAAAAGGGAATTAAGCTTTCCATTACATAAATTATTAGGCAGATGTAAGGGCCAAGCTCTGACCGTCTCGAGAAGACACGGATCCCGGGGGAAAAGCCCTACTCCAACCTTGAGTATGGTCCTGCTTACCATGAGGGCTTAACAAATATGACACAATTATGTGATCATAGCATAACAAACATGTTCCTACCATGTCATGAAAGCAATTTCCTGATGCCATCTGCAAAGAATGTTCGTAGCTTAGGCGGTAACCCAAACATCTAGAACAGCGTGAATTTTTTGCATCTGAGAACTTTTGTAACAGTGTCACTTATTCACTCTTAATACGCACATGACCATGTGTATTTCCATTTAAGTACATACGCACATCCTGTGAGTTCACTCATTTGTAGGGTAGTGCAAGAGCTGAAACTGAGCGACTATTATCGATCTTGAGTAAACAAGGATTAATTATGCCTCAGTGGATGGGGTGAAGCATACGGGGATTTACTGGGAAGGATTGGGGAGGGGGGGGTAATAGAGTCAAATTATTTTGCGTGTTAGGTTTAGAAGTTTAGGCAATAATTGACAAGGTTTACCAGCAACTGGGGGATAGTGCGTAATGATTTATGTAAATATGAATGCGAAACACTGGAACGTTTCGTATTACTGACACAGGTAAAGTCAGTATCGGGCCTATAAAGAACACTTTAGAAGATAATGAATTGGTAAATTGTTTATGATTGTGAATTAAATGGATGGAATCTCTGAGGCGTATTGTGATTTTGGTCTGACCATCTATTAATCACTCACACTTCAAATCGGCAAGATTATGGTGAGATAAGAATTTGTACCAAAAATAGCACGTTTTACATTACAAAATAGGAATTTCCAAATAAAAATTCGTTTGTAAAGAAATTCGCGTTTTCCCCTGCTGAAGTTACTAGGGGTGGGCGGAATGAAGGAGATCACGGATCCCGTGTTGATGAGAAACTTCTGCAGGTGATGAGATCCTAGATTAGCAGGCAGAGGTTTATGGAGATGACGGAGCGCAAGTTATTCACTGTAGTGAAGTTTGGGAGTTCTCTAGAATGTATTGGTATTTGTGAGAAAAGCGGTGAGCATGCTTCCCAAGCTCAGTGTGGTACCAACATCGTGAAGAGCTGATGAAGTTCAGCGGTAGGAGGTATAAGTCCCCTAGACGTGCTTTTTCTTTCCTCAAGCTTCGAAATTCTGCAGGAGAGTTTCCTCCATTCTTTCGCACCTGTATTTAAATGTCCTTTGTCCTAGAGGTCACTCTTGCTTGTTAATTAGTGTCAAAATACGAGCAGTAGTCTCATCATATGGGCACAGGGGGTTTTGAGATCCAAGATTTTCGCCTTATCTTGGATATGTATGGGAGACCACGGACACAGGAATCTCAGAAAGTCTGATTTAACCGCTAAGGTACAACTGAGCATTTGGAGAAGATATTCGGCATGCAAGTGGGAATGCTCGCTCGAAAGGTGGCATAGTTCAAACTGTAGTCCTTCCTCAAGAGGGGTGAGAGCCCATCAATCACCTAGTAAAATAGTGCACTTACTAGTGATTTTTGGCTTCTGATTGTCATTGGTAAACCTTTCCACAAGGAAGAGGAGCTCCAACTGTGCGAATCATGATGTTGGTGATCCCAATTGGAATTCAGGCAAAGAAAGGGCACTGCTAGAGCTTATCATACCTGCTGGGCTTTCTTGTTGCTCAACTGCTTCCTGGATGATCTTGGGTGGATAAATCCTCCTAAAAAAAATCTGCCTTGTATAAACTCCTGCGTGAGGGGGATCAAGAAATTCACTGGTGCGTCACTAGAATTTATATGTGGAACGAGTACGGTCTTTTGTTTATTGATTTTCCATGCAACAGGTTGAGAAATACAGTCCGCCTTTCCCAGTATTTATTATCATCATCATCATCATCATCATCACTAACTCTATAATTTAAGAAGGGGATTTTTTTGAGTATTTAAATAATAATTTTATCTTAGTTTGGTTATGACTTATGGTTTTTATCAAAGTTATTTCTAATATTTTTTTATAATATCAAAAAACAAAATGGTGAAGTTCAGAAATAAATATAACTATATTTTATAAACGTGATAATTTTGAAAGGGGGTAAATTTAGTTTAGATTTCCTTTTTAAAATGATTATAATTGGCGAAGTTTAGAAAATTTATAAAAATTTAACCATGGTTGCTTTTTTTTAGATTTTAAATTTTAATCTTAGTAGCGAAGCGCAAGCTCCCCGTAAGGGGCAGTGGCGAAGCCATTGCCTGGTTTAGAATATATAAAATCTGCGAAGCAAAGCGAATTGGACCAGCCTTTGAACGAGGCTCTTTACGCTGGTTAGGATGCCATCACAAAGTTTAGTACAAGATGGTGATCAACAAGTAAGTGGACTTGTGATCTACATGATGGAACTTCGTGATGTGGGGTGACCTCCTAACGAGTAAGTTACGTGCTGAAATTAATCATTGAATCGCGGATTAATGTAAATAATAGTAATGACAATAAGGCGTGAATTAATGAAAATACTTTGATTCCTAAGCTTTGATATGCTTGATGCAAGCTAGAACTGTCTGATACAGGAAAAGCCCTTGGGTTAGCGATCACCAATTTTTCTTCAAGATGAAATCAACCACCTAATTTGCATTTTTTGTAAGCTTAATTATCTCCATATTTTATTAATCACTGCCATTCTAATACCATGAACAATTTTTATTCTATTCAACCACCCCAAAAAAGATGAATTCTAAAAAATACATAATCTTTGCTTATGCCGCCTCTCAAACCCCTTTAGAATCTTACGCTAATAGTAATAACTTTAAGATAGCATTTCAATATGATAATACGGTATAAAAATCCTTAAGCAGATTCCGTTCCACAAACCACGACTTTGGGGTGTATCTTATCGCATGTAAAGATTGCGAGAGATCCTACAATGGTGAATCTGGTCATTTTTTTTAAGAGGATTAAAGAACACGGCGCTGATATTAGGAGAAGCGAACTCTTATTAAGTCCTTTCATTCACGTGCAGAACTTTGACCATAAGATCGATTTTAATAATACAAAAATTATATACAGCTCTAATAATTACATTGAAAGATGTATTGCTGAGTCTATCTTAGTTGGTGTTATTGATAAATATAATGTCAGAAAGACAATTAAAATTTAATAAATACATATCTAATATATTCGCCTATGCACGTCCCTTATAGCCATCTGATCACTGTCCAACAGTTAAATTCCTCTTATGTTCCATTATAATATTTTTTATTGCATTGTACCTTTTTATTTATTTTCGTTAGCTCACGTATTTTATATAGCTTATTTGCACTGCATCATTTCATTACCATACAAACGATGAAACTAGTTCTGTTTTCAATAAAATCATATTCATAATTGTGGCTTCTGCTATATAAATATATATATATATATATATATATATATATATATATATATATATATATATATATATATATATATATATGCTTGAAATATCCCAAAGGAAATAATACACATAATAAGCCCAAGCGCTTTCGTGTTTACATCGTCAGGGGCAGAAGTACAATGAAATAAAGAAATAGTTAATAAACAGAGAAATGTGACGTCATTCAAACGTACCGACGAACAAAAGCAATCATTTAGGGAAAAACAACAACTCACCTGCGGAATTACAATATATAAATCAATTCAACAAATTAAATTTATATTGCAAACAAATATTATTAGTGATACAATTATCTAATTTAAATATACCCTAATTTAAATTGAAATTAATTTTATGGGAGAATTTAATTATGGATGTTTCCATTATATTTCTTTCAATAAAAGTGGGTACAAAAATAATTGATTTCGCATTAAACCAATCTATTTGATGGTTCAAAGTAGATTGATGGATAAACAGTACATTTGAAGTTTGCCCCGTTCGACAACAGTACTTATGTTGTTTAATTCTCGCATCTCGGCTTTTTGTTGTCTGGCCCATGTAAAAACCAAGACAAGATTTGGAAGGAATTTTATAAATGCAGGCCATTTTATTAGGGGGAGAATTTTAAATCACTAAGTTTTTCAACGTGGAATTATTAGAGAATACAACATTAACATTAAAATATCTTAATACTTTCGGAACATGGAACAAGTGTTTATTAAAAGGGAGCGTTAAAATACTATTTCGCGTAAATGAGTATTCAATTTTATTTCCATAAAAGGACTGCTTAGCTCTGCGCAGGGAATCATTTAGGAAAATAAGATGGATAATTTAACTTTTTACTAATGATTTTGATTGATTCTAACTCTTCATCGATAAATTCTGGGTCACATACTCTAAAGGAACGCAAATACAAAGAAATAAAAGCTGACTTTTCAGTTTTTTTGCGGATGATTCGAATAAAAATGGATGTAAGACGGAACATGAGTTAGCTTCCGGAAAACCTAGAACTTAAAACCTTGTGGCGTACGGTGTACCATGGTGTCTGAAAAGGATAATTCTCCGGCTTCTGATTCATGAGTAAAATTAATTGAGGGAACGAGGTTATTTAGGGCACCAAGAAAATTAGTTACGTTACACTCAATAGGCCAAATACAAAATACATCATCTACATAACAGTACCAAATAGCATTCTGTATTTAGCCTATGTAAAAAGCTAAAAAAACATCCTATAACCGCAAGTTAGCGAAAACAGAACCTTTTCACAACATAATACTTTTACCTTACCATGATAATTTCTTGTATGTAGTACCAATGTTAAAACAACTTAATATAAATGTAACTTTTAAACACAATTATACATTAAAAAATATGTTAATAAAACACAGCCCAAGGAACGATAATAATGTAATATATAGTATACCTCGTATAGATGGGAATTTATTCTATGTAGGTCAAACTTCTAAAAATATTTCCTTAAGAATTAAGCACCATCAAAATGCAGTATCTAAGGGATATACAAATAGTGCTTTGGGTCACCAGATTAACTGGTCAAAATCAGATACCATAATGTATATAAATGATTTTATTAGCAGAAATATCTGTGAATCGTTCCTAATCTCCAGCACAAAGGAGAGAAATGTAAATATTAGCCCCGGTTTGTTTTCCTTAGATCCAGTTGTATCTTTCTTCCTCAAATCAAACTTGTCAGAGGTCAGAAAAAATCTGGGTAAACATGAAGTAAATTCAAGGGGACTGCTCGTTGGAGGTTTATCACTGAGAGGAGACCCCCCTACGATGATCCTGAGTTTCAATCAATTTGGGGGGGTCTGGGGGGGCACAACCCCCAGTAAATAATCATAATTGTTTATAGAACAATGTTCTAACTTTTTTAACGTTTTTATTTAACCAAACGCGCATGAATATGCATGCGCGGGTAAACGAAACATGCACGCTAAAAAATGCATTTTTTCGAGCGCGCCGCCGATCTTCATGTTTACCAAAATCTAACCTCATAGGAAAAAATTGTTTTGTATAAACACGGCGTCTCTCTATTTTATAAACCATTGTGAGTTTGAAAATGTTAAGATAATGAAAGTACTAACTCCAATCAATCTCTCTTTTCCTTACGTGGTATAACCAAATATTTATACTTATTCACGTGTTACCTCTCGTGATTTTTACCCATTTATATATATATATATATATATATATATATATATATATATATATATATATATATATATATATTAGGTAAGAGGCCATGTGGTATACATGCACTGTTGAAGTCCATAGCAATGGCAGTGTTATTAATTTTAACTTGTATTCTCTTTATTTTTCTTACAAGTTTCTTGACTGAGTCTTTGAGGCGACATGTTATTTCTCCCCTTAAAGACACAGTCAAAAAACTTGTAAGAAAAATAGAGAGAATACAAGGTAATATTAATAACACTGCCATTGCTGTGGACTTCAACGGTTCATACTCGTATATATATATATATATATATATATATATATATATATATATATATATATATATATATATATATATATATATATATATATATAAAGAAAGAGAAAATAGAAGTTCTGCGGGTGATAACAACCACAATATTTTGCCTAATTTAATTTCTTCCTTACAAAAACCTTTTGAAGGCAGAAAGAAAGATGCAGCGACCTTTTATTGCTATATAACAATGCAGTACAAAAGAAGAGAAATTTGACGTTAATGAACAATGAGGCAAGAAACAGGAGTTTTTGAGGCAAGAGATAACAACATTGGAAGACACAAGAGTTAAGGAGAGCAAAGAACGGCACAACGAAGACAATCCATATTGAAAAGACAGAAATAACGCCAGAGGAAAAAAAATATTTCTGCCCGTGAATCTAACCCGTGTCTAGTGATTAACGGTTAGATGCTCTACTATTAAGCTACCATTCAGAGTGACTCAAACTCACCCTAAGCGCCACTCTATCAAATCCAGTATCCCTCCAGGATAGGAACCTACAAAGGATTTTTATATCATGGGATTAAAATCCGGGGAATCAGGAGACCAGGAAGGGGAAGAACTTGGTCTTCATGATACGTGGAATTCGCATGAATTGTAAGAAAGCTATCTGTTGCTCTGCGTGTTGTGAAACTGGTCCTACCACCATTTCTTTTCATCTGAGAAGAGCCAGATCGTCCCTTTCCCAACAGGATGGTTCAGCTTGCTCAGGGGGCTTCTTTGACTTCGTTAAGCGGTTCTCCTTGGCCTTAGTTATCAGAATTTGTCCTTGCGCATCTTTTACGAGGATTATCGAAGATCCTCATTCAAGGCCAGCTTCATGGTGGAGACTACAACACTCATCTCTCTCGCCAAAACCTGCATTCCCTTTTTCGGGCCTTTCATCACCTTCTGCAGTTTTGGGATGAATTTAGAGGTGCAAACAAATTCAGAAAGCCTGGCTTGTACCTTTCTGTTGGCCACGGCCTTGTAGTCTCCGTTGCAGCTGGCCATGTCACGTCTTACAGCCTTTAAAGTGTTCACAGAGGGTTGGAACAGCAGTCCTAATGTTAGGATGTTTTGTTTTCAGCGCAGATCATCATAATTCAGGTAACTATTTTCCAATATTCGCTGGCTTCTGGCCTGTATATCTACGGACAGCCTGACATCGGAGTGAAAAGGCTTATAAACGGCAGAAGAGGTGAACACAGAATCTAAAAAGAGAATCAGTGGATAAAGCAATGGACTTCACTGAGCAGCCACACCCAGAAGTTCATCCTATGAAAATCGAAAAAAAACACTCCACCACCTAAATGCGAAGACAATCAGAATACAAAGACATACTACCTCGATGCCAAACAAATCAACCTGGTCATCGCAGGGAAAAAATAACCATCACCCAGGGCCTTCACTACCCTGGACATCGCAACTGATATACGCAAGGGGTACTTTAAATGATACTACAATTACCCAACAGAGGAGGAGATATTCAAGCATGCCCTGCTGGAAAAGAAGGTGAAACTCTACGACTCGTCGCTAAAGTTTTACCGGCGGGTTCTGAATAAAAAGCTTTGTTCCAACAGGCCATACAGCCCTCTTAAATACCAAAAGTCCCCGACCAAGTCCATAAAGTAAATATGGCCCCAAGAAACAGACTGATAATTCTTGCACATACGTTCAAGGATGGACTAACCATAAACACCAGCTGTTTAACATCTACAGATAAATTTATCCGGATATTTTACTTTTCACCGAAACTAGAGTAAGAGACGACGACCTCATCAAGATATTCGGGTTCAACGTCATGTAAAAGAACCCGACTGGCGAGAGATTTGATGGAGTGGCAATTGCGGTAAACAAGAACAAGAACGCCAGAACAAGAATCGCTGGCTACGCTATAACGGACAGGCGGGGGAAGAACTTAGACCTGCTTCTGCATATGGGGAACAGCGGGCTAGCATATGCTAACTTTCCCTTTCACCACTGTATTTTGCCCCACCCCCTCACCCCTAGTGACCACATCCCTATTGTCATTACCTTGGCTACCACGCCCATTCCTACCCCGACGCCATCGAGGAAGAATTTTGCAGGTGCAGACTGGGATGCCTACAAAAGGTCTTTCCCGGAAGAAGTTGCCGAGATGGAAGGTGACACGCGAGAACTGATAAGGAAGAGGTGACCAACATATTCAACAGCTTTGGGACCGTGGAAGGCTTAATCCACACCACAAAGCACAATGTCTTGTTCCGGACGCGCCAAACTCAAGAGAAAATCACCCTGCAACAGCGATTATAGCAGATTTACGACGACATCCGGGCTGCTGGTTACCTGAGCCCAATGAATTTTATGATGGCCCAGCTGCTTAGACAACAAGTGAATGCTGCGCTATTACCGGAGATCAGATAAAAGTGGAACCGTGCGATTCACAACTTGGATATCGAGGACAATCCCAGAAGATTCTGGAACACCATAAGCAAGCTGAAAGGATGACCAACATCAAAGGCTGACTCCCCCATAGTGCACTTTAACAAATGCGCCAGGACTGTACAAGAGAAAGCCGAACTGTTTAGAGAAGTCTAGAGCGAACTTTTTCGCATCTTCAAAGAAGAGGAGGGCAGAGTTCTGGAGCACATTGAGAGGCACTACAGGAGGTTCAATCCGCACAGGACCGCAAACCTTAACACGAGAGTGCACCCAGGAAGGTATGGCGATCTCCCAAGAAGAGCTAATTGCAGAAATCTCCAGCTTTAGGCAAAAGGCTCCTGACCTAAGCTTTATAACAACAAGGCACTTAAAAGAGACCCCAGTGAGGAAGAAAAAATCAGACTGATGAACCTTTTAATGCCCCCTAGCCACCCCTCCCTAAGATTTGCTCCTGGTCCCAGGATTATTTTTTAGTTAATCATGTTTAGATAGAGAGCTCCATTGACTTTATTGTCGTAAAGCAACCACCATTAACACCCATTCCCGTATTTCCCAATTCAAAGCGACACTTTGTAAATAGCCAGATCAAAGTTGAATTTAGTGAGTTCAGTGGTACATACTGTCAAACTTGAGATATTCACTTTGGTCAAACTTCAGAAAACCCACGTCGTATATTTAGTATTATAAAAGTACTAATGGTCTTTTTAGGCATTCCAGTCGTCACATAGTGTTGCGTTTTTGCGCGGAAAGTACATATTTTTTAGATACTACACATTGATGGGGTTAATATTGAAATTAAAATAAGTCAGCCTTACCTTCTACTGGTGTGATCAGAAATCATGAATTTTAGACATTGACAAAATTTAATTCTAACTTAATTCACACGTTGGCAACCCTGGAGAGAAGCACTTATAACAGCTTTGCTTTCGATTGTAATGTCAAAATCTCGTTTGTCTAACACTCGTGCAGGAGGCGTGTGGCTTTTGAGTATTTAATTTGTTAAGCTTTAATAGGACTTTTTGATCATTCCTCGGTTAACTTTATAGACTTTTGTAGAGCTTATGACCTCATTTTGAAAGCGAAGCGTTGCGACAGGTGTGGGAACGAGGCGAGGCTACGCCGTGTTTTTGTAGTAAAAACCGTATTAATGGTGTTTTAGGAAATGTAGTCATCATTTACGGCTTCGGTTTCGCACGGAAAGCAGTTATTTTTAAGATAGTATCACTGCAAATAAAGCCTTACTCAGATTGCTAGTAGCTCAAAAATAAGTGCTTTCCGCGCCTAACCGAAGCCATAAATGAAGACTAAATTTCCTAAAAACACCATTAGTACGGTTTTTACTACAAAAACAACAGACCTAAGTCGCCTGCTCTCAATTATTCTAACTTATGACCTTATGAAAATATGACCTAATTACGATGTTATTAGCGCCCAAAGTTTCATTGAAAGTAAAACGGTTACCACCCGACTGACCGACCTACTGACTGACATAGTAACGAATGGGTTGATGCAGAAGCCATTCCACAAGTCTTATTCGACGAGAAAAATCAGTCGCAAAGAGATGATGATGGAGGTGCATCTTATAAAGATGTCATTTTAAATCTGCGATTAAAAGAATATTTGGATATTTTTGTTTTATTCTTTCGGGCAAATATATTTTGATTTTTAAGGGGTTTTTTTTAACATCTTTAATAAAGTCATTGGTCCTTACTGACTTCTGAGCATGAATGACTAGTGTTTAAACTTAGAGAAGTACCCTCGATTTTGTACTTCTGAACATTGTTCAAAATGGTACATTTAGTTAACATGATCAACAGACCTCAGTCGCGTGCTGTCATTTATTCTGACTTATGACCGTACGACCTTCAAAACTTTCAACAGGTGTGGTAATCTCACCCATAGTTAATTATATTTTCATGATTCTCGGAATAACCTTGTGGGGACCTTGGGAATAATATCATTCGAAAAAGAATTTAAAACAACATTAGGATTTCAAATTTCGTTAGAATCGGCCGAATAGTTATGATGTTATTGAACTAAAACACATTGAAAAGTAAAATAGTTACCATCCGACCGACGACCTACGGACCGACATAGTAACTTATAGAGTCGCACGCGACTTAAAACTGCCAGGCTGAATAACGCATATCGAACAACTCCAGCCAGTTAAAATGTTTTTAATATTCTTCCAACTTATGACCACGAATACTTTTTATATTAACTGTCAATGTTCTTTTAAGAAAGTAAATTGTATTTCATTTCTCTTTACTTTATGAAGGTGAAACTTAATCATTTAACAAATTCTTTTCTATCTAGTTAAACCTTTAGTATCAATGGTTACACAGAAAAAAAATTAAAGTAAAAACTAATCGACTATTAGGAACTTTTTGGTAGATTTACCTGACTTGCGCAAACGTAATTTTGGTTAACTTCACTAACTTCAATTCACGAATCGCCATTATTACAGCAAAGTGGATGAAAATTTTATGAATTATAGAAAGCTTTTTGACATATCAAAAAAGTTTACACAATGAAAAAAAAGATCGCGATTGCAAATTCAAATATAATCACTTAAATTTCGGTTCGCGTTCTCGTGGGACACTCAATATGCGGTCTCTTTTAGATTCGATATAAAAATAATTAAAAGATAAACATAATTCAAGTGCAATTACACACATAAACAACTAATATAATTTAAATGCCTACATTTTAACGTAGATTCCAATCCCCGGATACCTTCAGCGAGTTCATTTGAATGGAAAATCTATCCGACGACTTACCAAACCCAGATGTAGTTTAACCGCTATAATTGGAAGTAGTTTGCACTCATAGTTTGAATTTAGGCATTAATTTAACTTCTCCAAAACTTCCTGAGTAAGGCATTCAACGTTTCTCATTCTCTTCAGAACGAGTCTCCTGGACATCTATTGCGCCTCGAGTTACCATGTAAACCACAAGACTGCCTAAATGCACCTGCAATATTATGCTCTGCAGAACAACACCAAAAAAAATCATTTTATCCAGGAACTATGAGAAACCGGCAGTCTTGGAATTGGTCTTGATCCAAGTAAAAAAAGTATTTTCCTGCCTATTCTCTCGTGTGTCTGAGCCAAATGACGCAAGGAAAAAATAGTAATTAATAGTCCATATGTGGGGAATTTGACAGCCGGGTAGAACTTCTCAAGGTTGTCCTACCACACTTGTTTAAAAGAAGTGGGTAAACAAGAACTTAGGTTATGAGAGACGCCAAGGCGAGTGCCACCTCCCTGCATCATAACGAGACGCGAAGTAATTGGCGTAACGGTAACGGATGCCGTCAGTGCCAAAATGAGGTATCATGAGGGTCGATTCTTTCATTCCGCATTCTGAGAGAAGGGAAGAAGGTAGCAGAAATGCGCATAGACAGCGGGGTAAAGGTGTAACACATTTTTGGAGGGAATGGGGAGGACATTTTCTCTCTTTCCCCGGAAATTAACATTTTTAGGTGATTGCAGGTGATTGTATGACTACGAAATCCCACTCAAATCATCCATTCGAGGCCATTGCGATACGATCAGTCAAACTCATTGATAAACTTGCATAACCATTTCGAAAATCTATTGATAAATGGGGGTTGGGGGCTTTTTCCTACTACTTCGGGTGTTTAGACAAATGGGTCAAAAGTGTATGCCCACTGTAGTGAATTTCCTTCCTTTTTTTTAATAAACGCGTCCTGAATCTCATAAAGTCCTTGCAATTTTTATTTTGGACACGTAGACCTAGATGATGAGTCTCCATTGATGAATATCTCATTGGTTCTTTGCGTTGTGGCATAAATTACCGACCCAAAGAACCTGGGTGAAAACCTCAAACAGCCCCCATCCCCACTACCCCAGCTTCCCTTGCCCTTTATCTGCCCTTTGCCCAAAATACCCGCACGCACCTCCTCCCAGCGACAGACGAGAACAATGTGCTTGTGGTCCCTCCCAACTGTCGGGTATCGGAACATCAATGGCGTCGCCATGACCACCAGCATTACCACAAGAGTCGTCACCACCACAAATAGTTCCACGTTGCGGCACTCCCATACCCCTTCCACTCTTGGCACCCGGAATCACAGGGACATTGAGTGACACGCCCCTTGAACCCCTATTTAAAATCTTTAAGGGAGAACCAAAATGATTGACACCAGTGCCAATAAGCCTGGCAACACCCCATTCCTGCTTGCCAGTGTCCGTTGTAGCTTAATTTCCTATCCTTAGGAAATCTAAGTTCGTAATTCCGGGGTTATCAGCTGCCTAGTACGAACTTGTATGTTTAGGTTTTGAAAGACCCTTTTTAGTTGCGTGGACGCGACTCTATAAGTTAATATGTCTGTCCGTAGGTTAATCGATCGGGTGCTAACCATTTTACTTTTCAATGAGTTTTTTGGCAATAACACCAGAATTATTTGGCCGAATGTAACACAATTTGAAACCCTTATGTTGTTTTCCATTCTCTTTCGAATGATATCATTGTCAAGATCCTCCCAAGGATAGCCCGGGAATTATTTTGTTTTGACAATAACATCGCAACTATTCAGTCGATTCTAACGCAATTTGAAACCCTCACGTTGTCCATTCTCTTACGAATGATATTATTGTCAAGGTCCCCCCAAGGATAGCTCAGGAATTATTTTGTTTTGGCAATAACATCGCAACTATTCAGTCGATTCTAACGAAATTTGAAACCCTCATGTTGTTTTACATTCTCTTTCGAATGATATAATTGGCAAAGTTAATCCAGGAATTATTGAAAGAAAACTAACTATGGGTCGGATTGGCCCACTTGTTGAAACCTTGAAGGTTGTAAGGTCATATGGTGATAAGGTCATAACTCAGATAATTGAGAGCACGCGAATTAGGTCTGTTGACCTTGTTATTCTAAATTTTAGACCGGAGGAGGTTTTCTAGAGGCGATCCATCTTCACTTGTGTCTCTTCTCAGCTTCGCCCCCATTGGTCGCGCCAAGCACGACGACGGCCGTAGATTCCCATCCCGGTAGGCGCTTCCTCACACGCAGAGGGGAGAAGGGTCCTTGGGGGATGCCTATATCGGTTAGACAGACTCGAACATAGCATGAATCGTGTCTTAAAGTGGCCCCACCGAACCATTAAGTTCCAGTCCTCTAATCCATGGCACCTGTTCGCCCGCTTTATGTGTTTTCATGGCAACAAAAGAGAGCTAGGGGGTTTATGGAGCCGTCTGACGGCGTCTCCAGGGGGTGGCTCCTCTTGCTGCCCCGCTGCACGTGAAACCTGGATTATTGGCGCGCCCTCCCGGCCCCAAAGTTGGGTAGCAGATTTCCGTCCTTGATCGGCTCCTTGGGGTTGATTGGTTGATGCTATCTGATTTTTCCCTTTCTTCTTCCCTAACTATGAGCCTCGCTGCTTCATTAGCCAACCGGAAAAATACATCTCGGCGATTTGTTGACCTGTTGAAAATAATATAAGCTGCTTCAATCATTCGTCTGTCTTTAGTTCTCTTCTCTAAATCCTTGCAAATTACTCTAATATCCCTTCCATTTGGCATATGACCATACTCATCGAGTTTGATGCCCTGTGCTCCAATATCCCTTTTATGCCCACTAATCTTTCTGTCAATGTATGGTCCTGACAATTCATAATTCCTATGATCGAACCCTCTACAAGCTATTTGGTAAATAGTAGCTTTAATTTTTAGCTGTAAATTCCTATGCTTTATTATCTCTGTGGGGGCCTCTGGCCTTGAAGAGCGCATTATAAGAAATTTAGAGCTCTCTATTATTATACCTGTTCTTCTAAATGATCTCTCTAATTTCTCTGTTGTCATGGAGTGTGGCAGAGACACGTACTTGACCTCTCTTAATAATAACTGGCGGGTTCATTGTCTTCGCCCGAATCTGTGAAGGTCGCGTTCTTACTCTCTTCGTTATTTCTATTGCCTTCCTACCGAATTTTAGTAAAATTTCCTCTAGATACTTCAGTTTCATGAAAGCTTTCTTAATGTATTCAAATTCATCTTGTAAAAGGCTTTCACTACCTATTCGAATGGCCCTTAAATAAAACCAAGTGACTACGCCTGTCTTTTTTTTTTTTTGTTTTTTTACTATGTCGCGATATAAAGTAAACAAAATCATCCGTTTTTCTGAGTTTCCTGCGGACAGAAAATTTAGCGCTTTCGTTACCCCTGTTGACCAGTGTGTCCAGGAAAGGAAGTTTACTCTCCTCCTTTTGTTCTAAGGTAAATTGGATGTGGCTATCTACCTCATTCAGCAGTCTTAATTAATTTATTATTTGCATCAGTATCCACTAAAATTACGGACCCAAGTAAATCACTCCCCAAAAGCTCTCATTAATTTTTCCCTCTCTAAAACCTCCATAAACAAACACGCCATGTTGGCAGTAAGAGGCAATCCCATGACAAGCCACCCGTACTCCCTGTATTCCTCTCCCTCAAAAGTGAAAGCACCGACTCTTACACATAAATATATTAACTAAATATAGCCTATATTATTAGTAGGTAAATCAGAGTCCTCCAGGTTAGCTACCGCCTTCTTTGCTGCATCCAAAGCACCATCTGCTGAGACATTAGTAAATAACGCCTTCACATCAAAGCTGACAAGTTTCTTTCCCCTGAGATTGATTTCCCATAATCTACCCATAAAGTCCTCGAAATTTCTCAGATGAGCTTTACTGATCTTATGTAACATTTAAGACAGCGGTCTAGCTAATATCTTAGGAATCTTATAAGGAGCTCTGCCAACGCCCGGTGATAATCCTGAGTGGGATAATTTGCTTGCGAGTTTTTGAAAGTCCCCAGATTTTAGGATGTCGGGGTTTTTCCTCTCTGATGTTCACTAGTTTCTTACCTTTTTCGGGTTTTCTAACTTCCTTCTAAAATAACACTGCCTCTTTTTGGCACTGTCTAAACACTTTTTCGCATATGTACTAGTATTCATATTGTCTCTTTCCATGTCCCTTTTTCTTGCCTTTATGAAATTCTTCTTTCTTGTTTCATGTGTCAATTCCAGGCGGACCTTGAGCTGGTTGCATGCCTTTCTCAGGGAGTCCTTTCCAATTGATGGCATTACCTCTCCAATGGTGGCCACAAGTCTGTGGATCATGGTGTGGGACGTTGTTGAACAATCACGCTTCTGTTTTTCTTGCCTCATGTGCAGAGCAGAGTCTTGCTGTAAAACGTGAGGCTTTCCTGCGGCTACTTAGTGCATTCTTCAATCTCCAGCTCCTCAATGTAAATGCCTGCATTTATCTTGAAGCGGTGGAGGAAGATGTGAAGAGGCATTAAGTAGAACTCACTTTTGAACACGCCCAGAATCATTAAATAGGCAGGAAATTTCCTCTTCGTGATCGTAGGCATTTCCGAAGTGTCTTCGCACAGCCAGCGATCATTCTGTCGGTTCACCTTCCTGCCTTGCACGGAAAATTTTCCATCCTGCGTGACTTCGTTGATAATTGTTTGTATCTTCACTTTACAACTTTCCTTGCTAGTCTGCGTGAGAAGCTGGTACCTATTCACCATATATGAGTGGTATCCCAGGTGTTGGTGTAATGCTCTGTGAATGTTTATCTTCCTCACACCCATCTTCTTGGCAAGTTTGCCCATGAACTAACCAGGGTCCTCGGAGACCTTCTTCCTGAATTGGCGACTAATTTATACTTCCTGGATGAATCAGAGCGACGCCTGTAACACTGCTGTTGGCTGTAACTTCGTCCTCATTCTCGACTTATCATACTTCTGTTTCACTTTGTAAACTAGGTACCGAGAATAGTCAAAATAATTCACAATCTTGTTCACCCTTCTCTCGGCACTGAAAGCCACGAATATGGCGTACCGTTTTTCGATTTCACCTGGCATTCTCAGGAAAAAATATGTATGCCGTTACCCGCATGAAATCTAAACTCTCAGTGAGCGTGTCCAAGGTCAAGTAACGTGCACTGTAACTCCATTCGACTAACTGTGTAACGATCCTCCTCACCCGTGACATCAGGCAACCGCTTGCCGTCCCAGTGGAGAAAAAGAGGGCCGTCAACCGTCAAGTCTTCCTACTCCTGGATGCGGCAACGAGACCGCCGCACGGAGCTTCGTGATAACGTCAAGTCCGACAAGTTATGGCCAAGGGCCGATGCTACGGCTCCAACGACGAAGACACCTTTTCGTTCAGTAAGGTTCACGCGATCCAGAGCACCTGCAACTGCCGGATCAATGAAGATGTTCTTCGTCCTTTTTGGCGCCAGTGCTGTAGTTTTCGAAGTGCCTGGAGTCGGATGGTACTCCTCGTCTTGCGATTCCGAAGATTAGCAGGAAGTGGACGAGGGAAGTGCAGCAGCCGCTCTCTGGGAGGACCAGTCCTCCCTCTCCTCGTATCGTCATCGTCGCTCTCCGTCCTCTTCCCGGCTCCGTTTTCGGCCTTCTTTTCCGGCTGTGACCATATCCTCTCCTGCCATCCTGCAGAAGAAGACGTCCTGGAGCTTTTACCAGTAGAACTCCCGGTCCTCTTCATTTTTCATGGTGGCGAGGGCGTCCCAGATTCCAATGTTAAAGACTTCGACGAGGGTGCTCTGGAATACAGCATCCTGGTCATTATACCCTTACGTGGTCTTCATCCTACTCTTCTTTCGAGTCTAGTACTCAAGGTTCAGCTTCTTGAGGAAGCGGATGCAGATGTCGATCCGCTGCATCGGAATCCTCGCCCTAATCCAGATCTCCATGACAGCTTAGACTGTCTGCCTGGCGGCCTCCCGCAACGGAGTATTCGGCGGATCACGGATGGTTTGAAGGTATCTCAAAGTCTCCCCACATGTCGGGAGACGGGAGGTTGAGAACCTGTCTAGAGGGTCATAAATCAGCAGCCACTCCGGATCATTTCGTCGATTCATCCTGGGAACAGAGTGGGATAAAACAATCATGGAGAGCGCGGACAGTAATTACGTGCTGAATCGCATCAAATTTCACACAGGTGTCTTGTACCGAGAGACGAACAAAAATAACTTCGTGGAGGAAGAATTCCTAAACTTTGAAAAATCACCTATATGGGATGGACCAGTCTAATATATATATATATATATATATATATATATATATATATATATATATATATATCCTCTCTAGTACGCGTGTTCAGCCACTAAAACTACAGGGTGAACCTTGAAGAGCGGAAATAAGGACTGCGTCGTATTGATCGGACACAAAAAACCCGATTTCCTTGACGCCCGAGTCTCATTCCTTAAAACGATAGCTTCACACATTCTTAGCACCAAACTTTATCCGCACATGTACACTAAATTCCCACACAAATGTATGTAGAATTTCCGGCTGCATCTTCTATTTTCCCGTTCCATGCTTCATTCACGATGACAGATGGCCGCTCACGAACATTCACACTAAATCCGTTCTCCCCACACGGGCTTAACCCCCACCCCCAAAACACTCTCGTAAGCACAAATACCAACGGAAGTACACCTTGTACTTACCTGTCACGCCACATTCGCGCGTCCATTTGTGCGGAAAAAATGGCAGTTTCACGTAGCCAACTAGGAAGGGAAAAAAAAATAATGGCGCCCTTTTCTCATTTTCGCGGGAAATTTTGTGCCCTCCAGCGAGGTCCAAAAGTACGAAGCGACTCAAGGTTAATTAACAACGGGTGTCTCAATGGCACAGTGCCTCAACAAGAAAGTGTCACATGAAAGCTGACTCCCCCCCCTCCCCCCCTCCGTCGGCCTTGATGCCAAAACTGTGACCTGTCAAAGTCGATGCTCAAAACAAGTTCGAGACATGATTCTTCGATTGGTAGGCTTCATCCATAGTCTTTTTTATTGGTAGGCTTCATCCATAGTCTTTTTTATTGGTAGGCTTCATCCATAGTCTTTTTTATTGGTAGGCTTCATCCATAGTCTTTTTTATTGGTAGGCTCCGTGCATGGCCGTTGAGGGCGCCGTAATTTCAGCCCAGCAATGACCGTACGTCTGTTGATTCAAGGAGAGAGGGAGTAACTCATTTATTACGATTGTTTTATTATTATTACTCTGATTAATATTCTTCATTCTTTCGGTTTTTCTTTCTCTCATCTCCTCAGTAGTTCCTCCACAAGTGCCACATCCTGTAGGGACCCAATGTTCCCCTCAAATACCTATACCATTTAACACTTTTCACAGTGTGGTCAAATGCACATCAAAACTCCAGAAATTACCCCCCACCCCAACCCTACCCAGCCTTTCTATGCCCAATCAGGCATGGCCCCGGGTCAGGGCTCATCCTCGGAAAGGAGGCACGGAGCAAGTCCCTTACACACACACACACACACACACACACACACACCTCTACATTAATTACACATACTTTCCCCCTCTTGCTCCTCGCTTAGCCCCAACACACAATCAATTCACCTTTTACTCAGCCAGCCACCCCTTCGAACACACCAACACCCCGAGTCCATCTCATCCATTCATCCCAAATGCTCATAGTAGCCCAGAACACTCGTTCACATTCTCTTTCACACCCTTCTACACACCCAGTCCCTACTTACTACATCCTTCATTTGAACACCTAGTATCCCTCTCGAATTTCCCACCTCGCTCTCAATCGCGATCACTCCTTCGCTTTCTATACCCCCGTCTCACTCACATGCACTGACCTTAGCTCAGTACCTTCAGGCAGCTCCCAGATAGTTAAAACCTAGCCCTTGTTCGAGGGCAAAACAATATATTCCAACACACTCATTCCTATTCTCACACCCCAAACTGCACCTCATTGCTTTCTGCATTCATCCACAATCTCATCGTAACACTGTCCCCGTCAAAGGCTTCAATCAACACTTCGAAACCCTTCCCCTCTCAGCCACCAACAACAGGTCATCAACATATGTAAGCCAGTGGCGACTCCGGTACTCGGGTTGTTCGGGTTTAGCCCGAGTATACATTTAGTAAAGTGAACGTGCAAGCTGATTTCATTTCTTCCAACACTGAGTTCAAGTAAGTAATTGCAGCCAATAGCTCGGGCTCCTTTTATTGAGCCTGGTCTCAGTTCATATATTTTCGTTCAGCGTCTGGCGATCGTCTTAGAGGTACCCTGTGTTGAAAAATATCCTTCGGAGCAGATGTTCTCTCGACATCGTTCACACGCACTTGACTCGGGCTTAAAAGTTACAGCCCGAGTTGTTATCTATAATCGTAAAAATAAAAGTAATTAAAATTCAATGGTTTTTTTAAACAATAGATTTCTATAGAGATTAGGATTTAAATTCCAATTTATGAAAGGTTTCCACTCTACAATATTTTTAATCAACTCTGGCTAATACAAACATACCTGGTAGGTGTAAAGGTCTGCAGTGTGCATTACATCTCTTACCTTCTTTTATACATGTATCTTATGCGAAATCTGTGATGAGCCCGAGTGACGCTGATGACCTGGAATCGCATCTGATGTCAACGTATATAGAACTCATCCCTTCATACTCCTTATCATTCTACCGTGTCACTACTCCACTTCCACTCGCACATCTTCAAGCCTACAATCCAAGAAGATATTAAACAAATATGGCGATATCATACACCCCCTTCCCTTCCAAACCATTGACATTGGCTGTCTTTCACACAAACGCACTTCTTACTTCCAAAATATATACCCCTCATACCCTCTAACAGTTCACTACCTTTTCCATAAACTCCCATAACCAGCCATAATGCCATTCCTCCAGATCCACGAGCCTTCCATGCACTTTGCAACTTCCATCCCTTGCTTTCTCACCCAGCCCTTTCACTACAAATAATTGATCACTCCACTCCAAACTCGCCTTGCCTATCCACTACTAATCCCTAGTTTATTCTTCTGATGCTTCCAATCAGATTTCTTCCATACACATCTCCTATACTACTCAAGAGACCTTTAATTCTTTCATTCAACTTTCTCTCCTTCACCCTTATAGAATGGTAATATCACATAATACTGACATTGCTCAGGCACCTTTTTCCCTTTCCAATGACTTACAACACAGCTTCCACACCCATTTCATGACACAACCACTGCCAACGTTTAGCATCTCAGCAACTATATCACGAATTCCAGTTGCCTTCTAATTTTTCAGACCTCTCACAGCACTAATAACCTTTCACATGCTTATATCTCCAAAATCACATGCTCGTCATTTTTCATTCTTACATACAACTCTGCAAAGTGGTTCTACTCTTTAATTTTGAACTTATTGCTCACAAGTACCCTGCTATTATTTCCCTTGATGTTCCTCAGCTATTATTCTCTTACTTTCTCACTTCCTTACAGAATAGTATCCTGTTCTTCTCATGATCCTCATTCTTCTTCCATCCAAATCATTCATTTGTTGATTTCTTATTCTGGTTACTCAGCGTTTCATTTTTCTTTTCGCCACCTTGTATGAATTCATTAATCCGCATATTCCTGACATTCTTAGCTGCATTCTTAAGCATTTGTAAGCATGCCTCTTCTTTCCCTACATTACACGTTTAACATCGTCATCCCACTATCCAACATTCTGTTTTCTGTTTCTAGCGTACCCGCATACAGCCCTTACACTACCCAATGAAATTTCCTTATATTTACACATTTTGTCTGTCCCCATGTTTACATTTATTTCCCCACTCTTTGCCTCATACACTCTCACATACTCCTTCTTTTCTCTCTGATTCAATCACTCATTTTTTTTTATCTTACATTCCTTTTTGACTTCCCTCACATCTTTTTAATCTAGGCTCCAACCAATTTAACCTTTTCTCCCTTAATATTGTGACGAGATAGTCTCATACTCATATTCTTTCTTATTCAATACAAATCAATCAGTCTCTTAACATCTCCTCCTATCCTTTGTGCTGAAAGAAACTGTCGGTCATACACAAGTTTCCCTCACCACAGAACCTTACCACTCTCTCTCCATGTTCATTCTCTCCAGGTGTACAAAGGCTTCCGCTATCCACTCTCTCATCCTATCACCTTATTTGTCCATTCATATCCTCTACAACCATCAACCGATATTCATTCCTAATTCCATCCACAACTCGTTCCAAGTCATTCTAGAACTTTCTTTTTCAGCTTTACTTTTATCATCACAAGAGCCATACCAGAGGAGTTAGTAGAGGAGCGGTCGCTCTTCCTGAGCACCTTCTTAAAAAGAGGAGACCTTTCAATAACTTTGTAAATTCTTCTAGTTCCCTAATGTGATAAAAGTCGTATATCAATATTTTGTATTAGATTTTTTTTTTACTTTATCGCAAAGTTTTGGAAGGACTTCCTAGAATCGTAACTTATTACTTTATTCGACCAATCTACGTGTTTTAACTGGGTGTTGTCTCAGGTTATGTGAAGATGGCCGCTGGCATCCAAGGAACCAAAACAAACCGTGACGTCATAACCTCTCTGACGCTAGACAGTCTTTATTTTCTTCTAAAATTAAAGGACAACGGCAACGGGGGAGGGTGGGGGGAGAAGGTATCACGCAGAGAGATCTTTAAGAAAGGAATAAAAAAATCAGATGAAGCGAAAATAATGGAATATATAAAGCCCCAGATCCTCATGCAGGCATTGAGGCGAGGAGGGTGAACAACTTCGGGTAATGAGGCCATGAAAGGATACCGTTTGAACAGATTTCAATTGTAGCGGGAGAATTACCCCAAATACACCATTTGCCCTCTTACAGGCGATAGGAGATGTAGGGAAATGAAAATAATAGTGGAAGGATGGCCCGAGAAAGAGCACCAGTTTCTCTTGATGCGTCGGAGTAGGGAGGGCCGCTATTCCACATATTGGGTGTAATATTCTACACAGAAAAAAAACTTGTGGGGGGGGGGGCTAACGCTGGATGATCAAGTGGAGTTTCGTTTGTTACAGCAGCAACCAAAGGTTTTTTGGACCTCGAATATTTTTGGAAATTAGATAATTGCAGGGTCGAGAAGTTTGTATCTGCATAACAATATTGAATATTAAAGTGAAATAAAGAGGAATAAATGTCACTAGGTTGCATATCCCCCAAACATTCAACAAAAAATAACAAATACAAAATTTGCCAAAACATGTAACATCAGCAAGAAATAACAAATAGTTGATGAAGCTCTGTGAAAATTACAGCAACACCAAATTGATACAGGAAGCTTAGTAGTTTGTCGAGAGTACTCCTGATGAGCGCATTTATTCATCGAGCCATGCTCTCCATGAGGCGCGACACATAAAGGGTGTGGTGCTGTCCAATCCTCGGTGATAACTGGCTTCAGTTGCTCATTGGAGTCTGTCTGACAACGTCTTACGGCCTTTTGGGGGTTCTGTCAAAGGTTTTCTTCTGGGTTCATATGCGGACACTGAGGTGGCCAGTCCCTTACCGTGATATTGTTGTCCAGGAATTACTGCATGATGGTTACAGGCTTGTTAGATTTGGCATTGTTCTGCTGAAAAATCCCATTCCGGGCATTTCTGAAGAGGTCTTTAGCTGAGGGCAGCGTGTAATTTCTCAGGACAGCTTGGGACTTCTCGTAATTCATGATGCCATCACAGACACTAAGAAGACCCATCCCTGAATTGACACGGAACCCCATACTATTACAGAGCAGCCACCATACTTTACTGTTGACACCCTGCACTTTCGATTCCACTACTCCCCTGGCCTCCTGCGGAACCTAACGTTGCCTAAAGTCGAGAAAAACTGAAACCTGGGTTCGACTGACCATAAGACACGTCCCTACTGACGCCTGGTGCAGTTTCGGCGAGCTCTTGCCCCGGTCAGTCGACGTTGCTCCTGCTGAAGCTTGATCAGCGGCTTCTATGGGCTTTATATGACTTCAAGCCGTGTGAAAGCAGACTGCAACGCACTATTCTGACGGATACATTAACCTTGCAGCTCCTACAGGAGCTGCCAAGTGTAGGCCATGAATGGTCTTTTGCAGTCTCCTTCTTTTCTTATGTTCTTATGTTCTTATTTATTCAGGTTTCACCTAGACTGCGGTTTTCTTGTGATCCCAAAGACTCATGAGACGTAGAGACCTGTCGTCACGTTGCGTACTGACCCTGGGTCGCCCAGAACGAGGTCGGTCTTGGATTTCCCACTGTATCGGATCCGCTCCCACACTTCTGCAACACCGGAATATGATCCGCCGACTCTAAGGGCTATTTGTCGACAACTGAGACTCGTCGTGCAGCGTGTGCATCAGACTTATTTTCTCAACGGTATAGTTACGTGTTTTCACCATAATCGTATTATCAGATTTTGTCCACATAGAATATCATATAAATCAACAAATATGATGTGTGCTGTATGAAGACATTTTGAGTGTAACATACAGCATACAGTTCAATAGCATCCCATTTTAGATATTTAAAAAATATACGCAGGCTTATGCTTTTCTTTTGCTTTCCAGATGTATTTGGACACATTCATGCAAATTTACACCAACATATGTATAGGCATACCCAGAAATAAGAACAATTCCAGGTGTCCGAAAACTTTTGGTCGCGGCTTACATATATAGGTTTCATCTATAATTACTGAAGCGTGAAATTAATGACTGGAGCTTGAAATTATGTATATTATAGCTAATGAAATATTTCACGTAATGTAAAAGGAATTAGCGCGTATTTATGCAACTCGTTAGTTGATAAATGAAATTCAAAGATGAGCCAAAGATCTTTGGCCAAAATCAAATTATAATAATATGTTCTCGCTATACACTGATACTCTCTGTTGTGGCATAAACAAATATATAATATGGTACAACACAAAAACCTCATAAAATGCCTGCATATAGTTTACTACTCTAGTAGTACCCTAGTAGGCTACTGTTGATGATATATTGCAAAGGCAAATTTCAGTTGCTTTTCACTTGCGGCCACGATTTAGATCTAGGCGTCGCCCTTTTTTCAAAGGGAAAAGTTCAATTGTAGCCATTTAGAGCCATGAAATGACCCATATGACCATGGGACATATGGTTATTCAACCTGGAGATTTCAAATCTGCCATCGGATTTGGCGCTGAGTGGCGCCATCTAGTGGCAAAAGCCTCATTCAACAATGAAAACCTTCAATGCAATAACCATTTATCATCTAATCACAAAACGCCGCAAGTCATTGGCGGGACTTTTCTTCATTGTCGTTTTATTATGACTCTAAAATTGCGTATAAAAACTATCGTAAAATTTTATTTTCAGTAAGGAATACCATGACAAAAAAAACAGTAGGAAGAAACAATCTGGGTGGGATATGAAGAAGATGAAAAGAATAAAGACTTGCTACCTACCTTCAGCCCGGATTATAAAGACGGTACCTGAGATGGACCCCTGTAAAGACTTGCAACCTGCTTCCAGCCCGGGATATAAAGAGGGTATATGAGGTGGACCCCTGTGAAGCGTTGCTACCTGCTTTCAGCCTGGGATCTAAAGAAGGTACCTGAGGTGAACCCCTGTAAAGACTTGTTACCTGCCTTCGGCCTGGGATATAAAGAGGATAGATGAGGTAGACCCCTGTGTAGACTTACTACCTGCTTTCGGCCTGAGATATGGAGAGGGTACCTGAGTTGGAACCCACTAAAGACTTTCGAATACCTTTTTTCTGGCTAGGGACTGGTGACAGCCTCTTAGCCAGTGTCGCCAATTTAGCATTTTTAATGCCAGATCGGGCATTTTTTTGACTGATCTAGCAGCAAAAAAAATAATCTGGCATCTAGGAGGAAAAACAGAATGAAAAAATAGATATTTGGCATTTTTTAGCATTTTATTGTACTTCAATTAAGTTTACCTTGTGATCATAATAGGGAGAAAAATAAATTGAACATGAAAAATCTTTTGGCCATTGGTACTGACATTGCCAGCGTAATAACATAACATAACATAATTTCACGGATGACAAAAGCCACAAGGACCTATCAAAGGTCATCCACCTCCGTTAAAACCCACCCACAAAAAGCACCATCACCAGGGGAAGACAAAATCAAAGTCCCCCAAAATATAATATAACAGATGACAAAAGCCACAAGGGCTCATCATAGGTCATCCGAGTCAAACAGCCTCTTTTTTTAAGGCACCCAAACTCCCAGGAAAACTTCATCCAGAGGATTGCGTCCAGAAACAAGGGTATCACCAATCAAGGCTTGTCAAGAACTAAATCATGCAGCTATAAATATATACAAACAATATTAATATATACAAAACTTAGGAACCATCACAACCTTCCACCCCATAAACTCATTCAACCTACTCTTAAATACATTTAGATTTGGACTACCTACTACCCTCTGCGGCAATTTGTTCCAGAAGTCTACCACTCTATTGGTGAAAAAATATTTTCTTAAATCCAACCTACACCCTTGCTTTTTAAGTTTCAAGTGGTGACCTCTAGTCTGATTTCCATCATCTAACTCAAAAAACTTGCTAACATCCAATTTATCTATCCCGGAAAAAAAATTAAAGAGCTCAATCATATCCCCTCTCACACACCTCCTTTCGAACGAGAACATATTTAATACCCTCAGTCTATCTATATATTCAAGGTGCCTCAGGGAAGGAATAATCTTTGTTCCCCTTTAGTTGCACTGACTCAAGAAGGTTAATATCGTGTCTAAAATGTGGGGACCATGCCTGTATACAGTACTCTAGATGTGGCCTAACATAAGAGTTATAGAGTTTAAGAATATCCTCCTTACTTTTGTAACTGACATTTCTCTTAATGAAACCCAGCACTCTATTTCGTAGGGATCAATAATGGTGTTATCAAGAAGCTGAAAGATGAAATTCCTAGATTGCTTTTGTTTACATGTGTGTGCCACTCACTACAATTATCAGTGTCCCATGCTTGTGCTGCAGCTCTGCCAAGAAACTTAGAATTATTAGTAAGTGAAACTTATAAATGGTTTTCACAGAGTTCAGTGAGACAATTTTTTTACAAACAGCTTTTCCTGACCATTAATCATAAGGAACCATTGAAGATCTTAAATTCTTGTACAACCAGGTGGTTGTCGATTGAACCAGCAATCAGCATAATCTTAAGCCAGTGGATTGAATTACAGACTCATTTTCAAATAGCAAGTGTTAACGAAAGATGTTACACTGCCCAGCTACTAAACTATATGTATTGTGACCCTCAGAATCAGCTTTTCATTTTATTTCTGCATCCAATTTTAAAACATGTTCAAGAAGTTAACAAACTTTTTGAATCAAATACTGTTGATAAAACACAATTGTTTTCTGACCTATCACATCTAATCAAATCTATTGCTAACATGTTAGTATTACCAACAAGCAGGATTGACCCTCTAGATCCTAATGCCAATATTGAAGAATTTCTTGATCCGAATCCACAGCTGGGATATAGGTTTGAAAAAAGGCTGACAGAAAATTCAAGTTTCTCAACAAACTGACATCCGCAAAAGAGCACAATTTTTTTTTTTTTTGCCTATACAAAGAGCTACATAATAGTATGCCAGAAAACATAAATATCTTGAAGAACATCAACTTATTCTCAGTACAAAATACCTTGATTCATTTTAAGAATCCCATCATTCCTCTACTAGAATCATTTCATTTAGATAAAGTCATCAATTGAGATTCAATACAATAGCATCCATTTGGTTAAATGGACTAATATTGAAACTACTGAGGGGTTTTGGTCTGAAGTATCTGCCTATAGAGATGCTTCTTGGGTAAACCCATTTAAGGAAGTTTCCGAATTTGCTATAAGTCTGTTAATCTTGCCAAATTCTAACGCTAAAGTAGAGCGGTTATTCAGCAGCATGAATATCGTGAAAAATAAACTGAGAAACAAAATGCAGCTGCCAATGTTTTCAGCTATTCTTGCAGTAAAATATGGCTTAAAGAGACACAACAAATGCTGCAAAAACTTTGAATTGCCAAAAGTTGTCATCAACAAAATTGGGACAATTGGAGTCTTATGACTCCAGTAAAGCTCCAGAAGAAGATGTGCTGTCTGCTTTCCCAAATTATGATTACATTTTCTTGGGAGTTTAATTAAAAAAGCAATTGGTGAGTAAAATACTTTTTCGGCATTTTCTTTGGTATAAACAAATATTTTTAAGCATATTTTAGCATTTTTTCTCTAACAATCTAGCATTAAAGGATAAATGACATTTGGCCACACTGCTCTTAGCTGCTACGGCTGCGCTTGCGGTGGAATTGGAGCTCCTAGAAGACATGATCACTTCAGCAGACTATCGTCCAGATGATGAAGATAGTACCTTAAGACTATGTGCGATCATTAACACATGTGTGAAATACCCAATGGATCCACACCTGTTTTGCAAAACGCCTGTAACACCTGATCTCGCACATGGTCTTCTTAAGTTAGGCCCTTACAGACCAGGTCTTAAAGTTTTACAAAAGATAAAGTTGGACAGCAGCCATAGGAAGTAAAATCTCATGCGCTTGGCATTCCAAGATGTATTCAAAGACGTTGGTTCTCACATCTCTGTCGCCCTTTGTATAGAAGACATTTATTGAGCTATAGATTGGGATTTCGTTGTCATAGCGATTGTCAAAGTTTAGGTTCTTCACATACAAATGAAATCAATTTTTGGAACTTATTAAAAAGTGTTTTGGCCAAAATATTATACATTATTAAATCAACCTTTATTACAGAGTGATCGAAATGCTACATATATCTGCCCCGACATAGAGGATGATCTGATATCGTCCTTATCAGCCTTGGTTCTATCGATGATGTCAGGGGAACTGATCACTTTTCTTTATCCTTGCGATATGGAACAGTAAATGGTGATCGAATGCAACGGTTCATACAATTCTGTGAAATACCTGAAGCAAGAGCTGAAGATTTCTTTAAATATTCATTTTTCATCAATTAAAAACACAGGGTTGTCAATAACTGTGCGTTACAGTCATTCTTACAATGTGGCAAATTCCATGTTGAGTGATATCTGGTCTCCAAACAAAGATTACCTAAGTTACACCATATGCACTCACACACTAGTGTGTACATAATTTAAATTTATTTCTAAATGATGCATTAAGCTCCAATATTTAGTGGTAACGTTAGTTTCGAGAGGTCAGTAAAGTATCTATAAGAGTAAGGCATATCTCACCTTCCTACCCAAAATTTATATCCCATCGTTTTTTTTAGTGTTGATGAAATTTGTATGTGATTTTAAATCATTTTTCAACTTTATATAAGTAAACATTGACGGAAAGGAAAGGAAAGGTGGGAGGAAAGATAGAGAAAGATTGCCAGTCCCCTCCCTCCCACTCCGGCCATCCTGAAATGACGGGAGGGAGAAGGAGAACCGGCCCCCTCAGGCCTCCCCTCCGCCCCTCCAGAGCCCTAGAGGGGCTACCGAAGGAGCGAGGAGGAGGCCACGAAAGAGAGAGAGAGAGAAGGAGAGGAAGAGTAAAAGGTAGAGATAGCAAAGGTTGAAATAGCGTAATAGACTCGAAAGTTGACCTAGTTGGTTGGTGGGCCTACAGCTTAACGTGGGTTCCGAACCACGGTGTGTAATGTATCCTTTTACTATTCATTCTTTCTACAGTGCCTCTCTCCCACGTATGCAGTGTTTAGCCCTTTAGATGTGAAGAATCGAAACAAGTGTAAGAAGAAGTGGAAACAAGTAATAGGATTGAAATTGAATGTTATGGTGCATGGAAGTCATGCCAATCTCTATCGTTTTAGTATTGTCTTAGTTTTGAAATTTGGTAGTTTAAGTTAGTAGATGTCTGAAGCTCAGGCTTATCCTTCTTTGTTGTTTTGTGATTTGTTATATTGTTGTTCTGTTACGAGGCGTTCAAACCGTTGTTGTTCTTCTTCCTTTTTACTAGTGGTAAAAGTTTCTCATAACTCTTTTTCGTTGTTGTTAATTTATAAGTCTTCTGAGTCTGATAAAACAGTAATTAATTTGCTATTTACTCTCTCTTAACTTTTTAAGTTATCGCGTGAAAATTTCTTTCTTTTTTTAGGTCGATCCTCGATGTATATGTGGGGAAGAGGTGATTGGCTTCTCCCTCCTCTCTTTGGGTTATCAAATCAGTGATTTCCTCTCCTATTTCCTGATGCGATTTCTCAATCAGTTTCTTGGCTCTTTCCTTTATTATGTTGTTCAGTGGTTTCATCTTCACTTCTCTATGTAAATCTCGTTGTCTTCTTCTGTCTCCTCTTCTTGTGTTTGTGATTACTGATACTGCCTTGTTTTTAATACTGTGCAGTTCAATAATTCTACTGTTTGAAATGGTGTACATAGGGATCACTGGGTATACCATTGCTGACTGGATGATCTCTTGGTACATTACTTGTTTGTCCGGTTAAGGGATTTGAGCCTGTATAATAGACCTGGTCCCCTTCTTCCTTTTTCGACTCGTTCTTTTACGTGGTTTGTGTATCCTGTCTTGGTAATCGTTAGTCCTAGTACTTTAGTTTCGTTGGTGTAGTCGTGTCTCTCCTCTTCGACAAGTGTTTCCTCCTGTAGATTGGCACGATCTTTTAAACTTATTTCTGTTTGTACTTATTGTCTATTGTCTTTCGTATACATTAATCCTTCTTATTTCCTCTGCTGCTAAATAAATGATAATCAAATGGTACAAGGCCCGATAAATATGTGAGATTAGAAAGAACTTCTCAAACCCGCTTCCAAAATGGAGATTTAGATTCTTCGTTTTTGTTCAAGTATTCTTTTTTGAGGGATAACCATTTTAAGCTCAAATAAAAAGTGATGCTTTTGATCCCTCTCTATTTTCGTGTCGTTTTCTCCATTTTCTCAATTCGAAGTCTCAGAAAGAGATCATATATGAGATTTTCAAGAAATTTATATCGGGTTTTTTTAAGAAGTAAAATCATTTTTAACGTAAAGAAAAATTATTTATTCAGCAAAGTAGTTTACATCAATAATTGAAAATGCTCTTCCATAGTTTCTTCTGGTTCTCAAGAAATACTCGTATGTATATAATTTTAAATCATTTTGCACCTTCATATAAGTAAACTTTGACGTTTAAGTATTGTAATAAGTTAAATAGATGGTAAGCAAATGGTACAAGGCCCGATGAATAGGTGAGATGAGGAATAACTTCCCAAACTAATGAAATAATTTTATCTTGGATCAAACGTCCCACATGTGGGCCAAATTGCCATGAAGGAGGGGCATAAGAGGCAACTCTTTCGGTTGGCCAGTAAAGAATGTCTTTTTTCAAGAGCTTCATTTAAACATTTTAATAGTGGGCATTTTGGTATGAAGTAACTGTTTGTTTATTATTGAGGAACTCATCATGAATAATTCATTTCACACCCCTAAGCTTTCTGCTAGTGGAGTAATTTTGCAGTAAATAACTCAAGTTTTCATATATCGTAACTATTTTGTCCAGGAATGGTTCACAGGCATTTCCAACCGATAAAAGTGAATCAATGTTCTCACGTTGCTGTTCACAAACACCATTTTTTGTAGCTTAAAAAATCCCTAGGCATTGCTAGCTTAAAAATACTTGTACACTACTGAAGTCTAAATCAGGCCTAGATAAATGATATAGTTCTCTTTTTACAGTTTACAGCAAATTTTAACCACTTTAAACAACTCCAAGAAGTAGTTTTCTTCTAAAAACATTAAAATCTTGATAACCGAATAAAATTCGCCTCTTTCTAGAATCTTAGTAGAGCAAGTCGGTCGAAAATTACATCAAGGACATTGAACCGTTCAAAATGGAGATAGATAAGAGGGGGGTAGGAAGAAACGAGGGTGGAGAAAGGAGCCACGTTGAAGTACCTGTTTCACCAGGTTCCACGCAGTGAGGATAGGAATAGCTTGTGTATCAATTTTTCTGGTTGAAAGGAGGTGAGAACAAGTTTAAGTGAATGGCAGTCGGAGGTGGGGAGGGGCCGAAAATCAACTCTCCCTTCTCCGGTGACCTTCTGTTTTACCTCGCTACGATCGCCTCTTTCCTCCATTAAGGAAGGATTGGCTTTGAGGCTGGGGGGTAGGGGAAGAAACCAGAAAATAAAAGGAAGGTCAAAAAAGAGCGTAGTGTAGAAAGGCCGCTTAAGGGAATGTTAGGATTAGAGAAATATATCAGTGTACAGATGATTAGATTGGTGGGAAGACGCTTTGGGGAAAGCAAAGACAAACAAATCACGAGCGACAGACCAAAAAATCCCAGATCGAAAAACAATATAAAGGCAATATCAAAAGAGGAAAGTTATAATCTGAAATCACCGACTGATAAATAGTTGGGGTTTTTTTTTGTATTTCTCTAATCTTTCTTCTTCTTCTACTTCAGCTTTTTCCATGTTCATACAGGGGCACCATTACTACACTAGGGAGGAGGCATTCCTTTCCTGCCTCGTATTCAAAATAAACTAAGCATTTGTTTCGTAAATCCTCTATTATTTATATAATGTGCACTTCATTTTTTTGTGACATTAATTTGTATTATATTTGATATTAGTACTAAACTTTTCTTGAGTTGTTCGAAAAGTATTTCAGGTTTCCAAGTATCTCTGTAATTCCTTTACCATTATTGACCTTATGGAAACCTGTTGTATTAGTTCAATGTTAAAGATTCTTTTGAAAATGGCTGCCTGGTCATTATTTGGCAGACTTCGGCAAGATCACCACTTTAATGATCTTGAAGATCAAAGATCAGATCACCAAAAAAAGCGATCTTGAAGATCAACATCAGATAACCAGGAAAATATAATCTTAAAGAACTAGATCCAGATCGTAATTTTGAAGATCACTTTTTAAAATCACTTTCATTTGAATTGAAAAAAAGTTGCCATCTTGTAGAGTAAACAAAAACAATTTAATTTGTCACTACCCCTGAAAACTATAACTCTTAATACTTCTCTGAGGGCTGGAGCAATACAAGCATTGCATTACTACACATTTACTAAGTATTAAAATTGATTTAGTTGATCAAAATGATTAATTTAAGTTTCACATTTCAAGTACAAGGGGTCGTAGCTATAAGATGTATAAGCCTTACTCTCATTCTAATCAACGTAAAAAAAATTAGTAGTGAGAATAATAGATGATGGATTAGTTTTGCTGAATCAGTGGTCAATTCTCACAACGTAAACACTTTTAAGAATACTCTTTTACAATTAAATGATTAATAAATCAGACTTTATTTAAATTGAATAAAAGTATTATTTAAATAGAGTTCACATGTGTTTAATATTAAAAAAGTTACATTAGGCACCTTAATAAATAATATTTATTTCTAACAAATGTTGATTTCTAACAAATTTCAAAATTTCAAGGCAAATAAGTAGCATCGACACATTTTTACTATCGTCATTTTGCGATCCTTTCTTATATTATTTTTTATTCCTTTATTTATTTTTTTACTATTTTTGCTGTAGTTTTTCTATAGGTTTACTCGTAACTTTGATTGTCTTTTGGCTTTTTTTGCATTTAATATATGTTATGTAGTTTCACCTGAGCTCACCACGCAGGATTGACGATTCCCTTTTTTTTTTGTTTTTCAAGTGGTAAAATTAAAATTTAGTTCCAAAGGTGCAATCCTGGTGTGGGACCACCCCACTTGGATGTATTCAGTGTGAGAATAATTTTCAATAGAACTTCTACTTCCTAAATGTTGCATGGACCACTAGCACAGGGGGGTACTATAAAATTGCGACAGCAGGCAACAACTTTCCTCAACTCTAACTTGGACCCCTCATGACAGCCTCACACAAAGCGAGGTCCCACTTAATTGTGATAAAAGGCTTTCTTTCTTATTCTCTCAAGCGGTTGGAGGTAACAGAGGTCATCTGCTCCCGGGAAGCTATAAACAGCAACAACAATAACATTATGTCCCCTGATCTAAACAAAGGAAATTGACGATTTTCCTTTTAGTTTTTCAAGAGGTAAACCTAAAACTTTGTATTATCATAACTTATCAGCAAAGAAAAAAACTATTAGATGATCTACATATAGTTTTTACTTCTATTTTTTCTCAATTCTCCTCTCACCAGGGCCATAAGCCATATCAATGAATGGTCAGCATATATAACTAAACCTTTTATGTAGAATTTAATTTTAGTTGTAATTTAGTACGCAATTAATGGAATTACAAGGGTAAAAACAGCAAGTTAAGAGTTTTAATTTAGTGTTCAACCGCTGTAAACTTTAGTTTTCAGCAAAACCTATTGTCTAAAGTTACCATCCGAAATGCGGCATCGTTTGGGGCTATGAATCATGTCAGCAAACGCAAACAACCACTGATGCAGAGGTATGTGCAGTGGTGTTATACCTCTGGAAGATCTTCTGTATAGCAGGATACCTATCTAAAGAGTCGATTGTCTTACTGGTTTCAAGTCTTCCTTATTTGTTAGGAGCAGAGAATGAGCCGTCCATACTTTTGAAGAAATCAAATAATGAGGCAAACTATTACCACTGCTGTCAGAATTACACTTTCTTACATCCATTTGCAGCTTTCCTATTGCTTGAGACTTGATTGATTCATGATCGCCGAAATTAAGCCTTTCAACATTGATATCCATCTGCATAAGTTTGAAATACGGATGAGACACAGAAGCCAGGACGGCAGCAGTTACCTGGGGGCTCAACCGCACAAAAAAAATATAAAATAAGTCACTAGAAGTGAGGGAAGGAGACAGCCCTTTAGCATTCTTTCTCTGCTTGTAATGCGTTGAGGGCTACTGCAATTGATATTAGAACAGACAAATTTTCTGAAATAAATTACAATTCATTGTCTTTGAGGATATATAGATTCAGTTCTTCAAGAGCTACATTCATATCGTTTTTATGTTTATATATTTAGTTTAGTGGGTCTTACATTGAGTTCCATCGGGTGACGCATAGGTAGCTAAATTGGACGCCAGTTATTTCCTGTATTTTTTTATGCTGACTTGGGTTTACCAGCAACATTCCACAGCGCCGAACATTTTTTCCATTGGAAAATGCTTTATCTTCTTTAGTCCAGGTTAATTCAGTCTTTTATGTGCGTCAGTTGCTGCTACCAAGTTCAATGTGTGGAAATCACATGAAATATGGGATGATAGTTTCACTGACATCTTCCCATACTCTCCTCAATCCTAAATCTTCAGAAAACTTGCCGAAGATAACCTTTTCATCTAAATCTTTTTCTCCATCATCTTCATCAATGTCGGCAGTACTATCCTGAACACGAACACCGAACTCTCTTTAAATCATTTCACCATGTTGATGCATTGTCAGTGACTGCAGATACAACTCATATATATATATATATATATATATATATATATATATATATATATATATATATATATATATATATAGGATAAACCATGTTCCGAGTTGATATTGTCCAATATTCCAGGAATTTAATCAAAGCTGTGTTCCACGAAATCTTCAGGATGCCAGCGCGGCTGAATCTCGCGACAGGTCATCATTGATCTGTAATATAAGAAAATAAAATTAATGTTTGTATGAAAATATTTTCATCTTAATTTAATAATATTAATTAGACCCGCACCAGCTGAACTGCGCCACCGCCATTGAAGAGATGATCTATGTATGTGATATAAAGGAGGCAATTTTAGCGATGAGTCGCCTACCATACCACCACATCAGCAAAATGCAAAAAAGTATATATTCACAGCGAATTTATCAATTATATAAAAAATAATACATTAAATTAATAACATAAATGACATACCCAATGCGCAGTGGCTCCTATGAAAATACGGTGATTAGTTGACCCTATGTCTCATGTAACATACATAGTCAACTGCTGCCAGTTTTGTTTGTATGTCTTCCTTCATTGTACTAGTTTTTGTTACGAGATATCTAGCAAGAGTGCGTATAGACAGCACCTGAACAGTTGGGTTGGCGTCGAAAAGAAATATATAAATTAAAATAAATACAATAGATTAGCATTGTAAAAATATCAAATTATTTAGCTAGGCTAGCGATAGTCTAATGTTCTACAATGCAGTTTCGCATAAGTAAATAAATTATTATTATGCGGAGAGACTTTTTGAACACCCTGTATTGTATTTATCAGAGTATAAAACATCTAGTTGAAATTAATACTTCACAAGCTTCTAAAAAAATTTATCTTTGACTAAAATTATTTTCACCATGATCGGCGCAGTTTTATCCTATGTTAAATTGAAAGCCGAATTTCGTCCTTCAGTAAATAAATAGGAGAAATTACAGACATCGATCAAACAGAAAGAAAGACAGATACGCCTAGCCTTGTACTATAGTTGGATATCGGCAGTTTTTAATGTAGTTACCAGTCCATAATCTCTTAATATCTGAAGTGCACAATATATTCAAATGGACGTTTATGTGAATGTAGCATTAGTCTTGTATGGCACCAGTCACTTAAAATATGACTTAAACCTTCATGTTAATGTTGCTACTTAGTTACTAAGAAGTACTAACTATGAGGTGCATCAGAAAATTGCTTGTTGAGTCGACGCCAACAGTCAGAGTTGTAGTTTTCTTTGTGCACTACATACAAATAACTTTGATAATGTTTACATTTTTATCAACAATTTTAAAATATTTTCAGTTCAATAGGATAGATTGATCCTTATTACAAACGTTGTTATTTAAATAGATTGAATACTGTTCTGGTGAAAACCTAGAGTATTTGATTTCCTTGGGAGCTGTTGAAGTTGTAAAATTTCACCCATTATTAAAAATAAAATAATCGATAAATAAAATATGATTAGAATTAATTTATTATGAATACGGACATATAAGCTAGATTTTATGCCTATAGTACGTTATACGTGAACATACTATATTTTACTAATAATATATAAGATATTAATAAAAAGATTTTAACTAAGTTCTTTCATTAATAACGTTAAATTGTGTACGTATTATTTAATGCATAGTAAATGTGCATAATGTTCAATTATATAAATAATTAACTATACTTTAATAAATGATATAAATGTTTGCAAACATTTTTATATGTAATCTTTACAATTTTAGTGGAAGAAAAGTCTACGGCTTTGGGTATGTAAACATCATCACTTGCTTAAATAGGAACCCTATGCGCACTCGTTGCAGATAATAATAATAGGTATTTATAATGCGCCCGTCCGGGCTGTTATCCCCCCCAGGGCGCAGATAACATAAACATTTGGCTTTGAACATATTACCACTAGATATCATTTGCATAGTGGCATATTTCAGAATATTAGATTAAAAGTGATATTGACACCTAAAATGATCATTATGTTCAAGATTGACAAGAAATAAAGTGATCTCAGATCAAGATCAAGATCGCCGTAATAAAAGTGAGCTTCAAGATCAAGATCAGATCACGATCTGATTAGGAAAAGCAAGATCGTGCTGATTTCTGTTATTTTGAGATTCTCTCTAATCACCTGATCCTATCTCTGTTTGTTCAATCAGAGGAGGGGGGGGAATCAAACCCTTGGCAGCAAAAATGGCTGACAGAGAGGCTCAGTAGACATTCTTCTACTTTTTAATACTTTTACGGGGCGATAACAAATTTAAAAGTACCCAAATGTGGATACAGTTAATAGAAAATGTTAACATCGTCAATCCGTTGAAAATGTAACGGAAGTTAACGTCGAAGGATTAACGTTAATTATTATTTTATTATTATTGAAAAATACAGAAATGTTTTTCCTCTAAACCCACCTTGAAACTATTTAAACTATACAATATAAAAATTGCAAAAATTATAAAGGACAAAAAAATAAGCAAACGAAAACTTCGATGAAACACAATATTAGTATTAAAATAGAAAAAAAATGATTGATGAAGTGCTTGAATAAAACAAAAATGAAAAGAATAACATGAAATAAATAAAAAAAATTATACAATATACGATACAATAGAGACATAATTTGTTTTTGTTCCCCTATTCTTTCCCTCCAAGAAAATTAGATTCTGAAAGTTTTCATCGGGCAGGGATGATCTCTTGGCCCTCACGATGTCCCTATCAAAGGTAAACAAACTCTCCACTGCAGCACTTGAGGAGATGGCTGTAATGAACCTGCTGAACAAGTCCACCAACACTTTTTCTCCCAAGAAAGCAGCATCTGTCAGCTAGTCCTTGGAGTTGGTCTCCAGGCAGGGCTTGACCAAGTTCTGTGATTTGATCTTCATTGACCTATGGCTCCTGATGACCTTTTGTTGCTGGGTAACGGTAGGAAAGAAGTTATATTCTTCATTTCGTTGATGCTGCTTCCACTAAATCTGCTCAATTCCTTCATTCGCCGCTTCAAGGCCTTGATTTTACTCACCATACTTTTCCTTGGTAACTTGTGTTTCATCAAACATCTCCAACCACAAAAGGTGAAACTTGCGGTGGAATGAAACAGCAGCCAGGTGACATTCACCATCCTACAGTGGGTACAGAAACTGTTTGCCTATGCCTACTAAAAGTGCGTTGACCAAGGACCTGCAGTAGACGAGGTATTTTGACTTCATGTCCTTGAGTCTGAACACTGTCGTACCAACTATTAGTAGCAGAGTCCCAAGGTAGGCTTGCTCCTACCTCTGGATCTTCTTGTCGAGTGCTCGGGGCTACAGGTGGCATGACCTATAAATATCAGTTATTCGTAATTCATTAAATTTAAGATATTAAAATTTGTAGGGAAACAAATTATTAAGGCATTTATTGCCAATTTAAATCATCTAAATATCAATTTTAATTTTATAATTTATTTTTTTATTATTAATTTAATAACTTATTACCTTGGCATAATTCTTCAGTTGAATCTGCTGGATTTCAGCTGAGCGATGATTGGAGAAGAGTAGGCCTTTTAGTTTCCAGGATGGTATTTAGGAATACCACAGAGTCATAGGTGGAGCTCGACTTCGTCGTGTTGGGAACAATGAGCCGCTTCCACCTGCAGTGTAGGTGTTGTTTACTGTAACAGTGCTGCGATACGGCAGGTCTGAGAGAGCACGTCCCTTGGTTATGGCAGCCCTATAGGGCATCTTGAATACTGTTCTTTGGAGTGCAGCTTCTGCATCCTTGCTGGGCACTAGATTAAAAGTGTAGGTAGAACACCTCCTATGGGTTGGCAGGTAAATGTGATTGTCAATGATTGGTTTGATATCGTCAAGTCGACGACCAGCTACAGGCACAGCCAGGTAGTCTGTTAAGGAGCCATACCTAAATTCCTGCTCAAGCTCGTCCAAGTATCCAGCCAACAGGGTACCCAAAGCAGCAGCAGCACTGTCAGGGTGATCGTCCACATTCTGAGCCAATGGAAGGTTTGGCAGTGTGTTAGTATCTGATCAGAACTGGACAAAGGACTTCTTCACAAAGATACTGCTGTTGTCTATTGTTAACCTGCGATAGAAAGACATTCTAAGTTGTTTATAAAATGAGTATTACGACAGTATATATATATATATATATATATATATATATATATATATATATATATATATATATATATATATGGAAGTCCACAGCTGTGGCAGAGTTATTAATTTTAACCTGTATTTTCTTAATATTTCTTAGATGTATGTCGGATGCCACGAAGACATGCTTTTAATTGTGATAGAAGATCTTCGGTTATATTAGCTCCGTCGAGAGGAGCTCGGAGAGAAATCAATTCACTTTCAAGCGCTGCAAGGAGATTTTGCTCTTGAACGTATTCACTGTGCAAAAAAGTAGTCCTCTGTTCCGGGGAGGATCTTTGGCTGTTGGCCTGGCGACGATATGTGTAATTAGGTAAAAAGCCATGTTGTATGCATGTACTATTGAAGTCCACAGCTGTGGCAGCGTTATTAATTTTAACTTGTAATTTCTTAATATTTCTTACAAGTTTTTGCACAGTGAATACGTTCAAAAGCAAAATCTCCTTGCAGCGCTTAATGGTGAATTGATTTCTCTCCAAGCTCTTCTCGACGGAGCTAATATAACCGAAGATCTCCTATCACAATTAAAAGCATGTCTTCGTGGCATCCGACATACATCTAAGACCAGTTAAAAGACCTGTACGAAATATTAAGAAAACACAAGTTTAAATTAATAAAAAAATTATATTGATAGGAGAATTGTTGAATCTATGATCATTAACGAAGTCGATAATTTCAATTCATCCGAAGGGCAATACAAATTCAACAAATATATATATCGAATACAGTAACCAATCGTATTTATAAACAACCCCCGGAAGCAATTGTTCTCGGAGATTGTTAACTTTCCCTGAATTCACCCAAATAGCTATGTTTTTACCAGCTTGTTTCCTGCGCTTACATATTGTTTAGTATTTTGTTAGCCTTATATATATACTGAGCTCCTTGCTTGGCATTTTCATTACTCGGTTGAAAATGGCATCAATTATAACTTTGCCGAAACTAGTTCTGTGGTTATTAATAAATTTTGATTCAAATATTGTGATTTACTATTGTTTTCTAATATATATATATATATATATATATATATATATATATATATATATATATATATATATATATATATATATATTAGTGATGGGACGAGTACTCAGTATCGGTATCGAATATTGGTAGTATCGGCTGTTTTTAGTGGAATCGTAACTCGTATCGGTATCGGGACTTTTATTTCTCATTTCCGATATCAAAATCCGATACTTGCCCATTAATTCCCAAGACACTGTACGCACCTATTATTAGGTAAATCTTGAACAAAAGATTAGAATTTCTAAAGAGTCAATTCCGTCACAATGAAAATTATTATTACACAAAAAATAGATGCAATTAATTAGCTTGGAATGAAAGCCATTCCTTATTGTATGTATGCTACCAAACCAATTAATTTCTATTTTTATTCCATCGTTTTTTCCGACAAATTTTATTTCGTTTAAAACAGCTGAAAGTTAAGCTTTAAATAGACTCTTTATAATCTTTATGCACAACTTTTATTTATAATCGTTATTTGTTTTATATTCCTTCGATATTCACATTAAATTTTCACCCATTGCAGAATGAATATGAACAGTTACATGAAATAAACGGTAGTGTTAAAGAGTAACCATATCGAACATGTTCAAACAGCGTTCATTCCAACGAACAAACACGAAACATATTACTCAAGATTTGTTATTGCATTACTATTCTTTTTAATGAAAAACTATTTAGAATATTGGGTCTGAAGTACGACTAATATTCAAGTTTACAACTACAGGGGGACCCCCCCAAAAAACAGGCACCAAATTTCGATAGGCCTCATTTCTTAATTTTCTGCAAGGATTGAATGAGACTTTAGTGATAACTAGTTTATTGTGTTTAAAAACATCATATCAAAACATGAGTCTTTGGACTTTTCTTCTTTATTCTAGAGCATGTGTTCGAGATGACTTCCATTTAGCTCCTTGCATTTCTTGAGGCACAGCACAAAGTTGTCCATGACGTCCTTACAAACCGACCGACTAATGGCTCTGATCTCCTCCCTGATGGCTTCCTTGAGTTCCGTGATGGTCCTGGGTCTCCCTGCGTACACTTTGTTTGTAAGGTAGCCCCAGAGAAAGAAACCTGGAGGGCTAAAGTCTGGGGTGCGAGGTGCCCACTCAAATCAGTCTTGAGACTGATCACGCGGCCACCAAAGATCTCTTTCAGCCAATCTCGGGACAGGTTTGAGGTGTGAGAGCTTGCTCCATCGTGCTGGAACTAAAACTTCCCCATAAGCGACGGGAACAGGGTCTGCAGCTCTCTCTTGAAGGATTTGAGGACCTCGACATACCGCTCCTTGTCACTGTGGCGCTAGATTCCTCGAAGAAGAATGGTCCAATGATGCCCTTGGCTGAGATTGATGTCCATACCGTGCCCTTATGGGAGTGTAGGGGCTTGGTGGCTACCTTATTTGGTCTCGAGATCCCCCAGAAGACATTTTTCTTCGAGTTTAACTTTCCTTTAAGATGGAAGTAAGCTTCATCTGAGGTCCAAAGGAGGTTAAGGAAAGTTGGGGTCTCCTGAATCTTCTCCAGTATCTTGACTGCCATAGCCTTTCTCTGCTCCTTGTCTGAGGCTGTAAGGGTCTGCTTCGCCTGTATTCTGTGAGGGTAGTCCTTTACATCCATTACTAGCACTCTCCTGCAAGTCTCACGGGATATACCAAGGGACTGACTTTGCTTGCGCACAGAGCGTTTTGGACTCTGCTGAACTGACTCTCTCACGCTCTCGACCAGCTCAGCTGTACGCTTCCTGGGGCATCCTGAATGGCTTGGACGGTTGTCACTAGCTGCCTTGAGGTTCTCCACTGTCCCATAGTTCTCAAAGTGGTCCACCCAGTCCTGAATTCTGCTCTTGGAGGGGGCTTTTTCACATCCGAACTGATGCACGAAAGTGTCCTGCACTTTCTTGAACGAGCCCTGTCTTGTAGTAATGTTTGACGCAGCATATTCTTTTCTCGAGCTCCCATTGATATCTAGTTGTGTTCACAGGCGTAGCTTTTGTCATGGCCTGCAAAGTAAGGGTGATTAGTGAAAGAATGAAGGATATATCACAAAAAGTGTGTGCAGGCCAGTTTTTTTTTTTTGGGGGGGGGGGTAACCCTTGTATTTATTTGGTTGGTAAAGGAATTAGTTGTATAAGTGGATGCCTAAGTATTCGATTTTGTAATTGCTTGAAGAATTAAACAAAGCCCCATTGCCCAGTAGTATTATTCTTCAAACAAATGAATAGAAACCTATATAAGTGTTTACTAATACACAAATACGTATGTACATTATATATATATATATATATATATATATATATATATATATATATATATATATATATATATATATATATATATATATATATATATATATCTCATGAGCGCGAGAGAATGATGAAAAATAAATCCAACTTCACCGCAGGAAAGAGAAAACGGAATAATTATTTATTTCTTACTTCGAAAAAATCCGAGCTAGGATGGGATTCGAACCGGGCACATTGAAGCGGTTGCTCACTGCCTCAATGTGCACGGTTCGAATCCCACCCCAGCTCGGATTTTTTCGAAGTAAGAAATAAATATTTCCGAAGAAAAATGATTCCGTTTCCTCTATCCTGCGGTGAAGTTGGATATATATATATATATATATATATATATATATATATATATATATATATATATATATATATATATATATATATATATATATATATATATATGTATATATATACTTTCCAAATACAAATATTTCGATATAAGAAATCTGTTCTTCCGTAGTTTCTAAAATAAATGAGTGGTGAATTAGGAGACCTAAAATATTTTTTAAAATTACAATGAACCTAAAATTTAAGATAAGCATAATTATTATGAGACATTTAGTCTGTTGCCCGACTGATTGTTGATACGGGTGGATTTTAGCTTACATTTACAGGAAATCGAGTTTATTTAAATCACTTTCGGAACTAACTGTGCGCAAAACTTCAAAATTGCCACACTCAAACCTGTGCCACACTCAATAGGGGTTACACAGGTTTGAGTGTGGTCGTAAATGGGTGAATGATCACGTTTACCTAAACGAAACCCACTACGAGAGGAGTCGCCCGCTTGCTGCGAGAAACGACTATGCAGTGAACGTTTAGCTTCACCGGCACAGCTGACGTGACCCCAGGTGACGCGACGGCAAATGTGTATGGAGGAAAAAGTAAAATCTTTGGGAAGGAGATCCTTGAAGTGGAACAATGACCATATTCTGAATGGATTGAGCAAAGCAATTTTACCATTTAACTGGGGAAAATTAACATTTATGAAATTTGGAGGTTCCGATTTCATCAGTCTACTTTTGGGGCTAAAATAGGGGAAACTTATGAATAATTCTTCTGTAAGAACATTATATTCTGGAGTTGGGGAATACATGGAATTTTCTGTTAAGAAATCTATTTAGATATTTAAAAAACAACTCAGGTGGATAACAATTTTCAAAAAATATTGCTTAAGGTAACTAAATTAAAAATGCAATAGGTCATAATTAGAACAAAATTATAAGTACGATTCAATAATGAGAAAATGAAATGCGTTTACTTTTAATTTATGGGAACAAAAACCTGAAAAGTATTTCATTATATTTTATTCGATTTATTATGAATTATTTAGTCAGTTATTTGTTTAAATTGATTGGGTAATTATTCTGTGTCCCATCCAGTCGTACCTCAGAGCAAAGTCATAGCGCTCAAAATTGCTTAAAAATCTGAAGATTGTATTAATTTCTTATTCCGGTCATTTATAATTAGTAATTACACTCCACAATTCTTCAACCGTAAATATTCTTGATCTACTTTGATTATGATTTTGCCTTAGCCTCATTCATTTCTCAGTCAAACATTCAGACACTTGGTTTACTTCTTTGCTTTTTATTTACTAAATACTTTAATCTTTAGGGGGGTTTTTATTTATACAATTTTACCCTTGTTCTTTTATTATTATTTATAGTTTAGTATCTAAAATGCGTCTAGGATAAATGACACCTTTCTTTACACTAACCAATCGCTGTCACTCAAACTCTTTTGCAGCCCACGTTTACCTTATCTACAGCCAAATAGCTACTGAAAGCACCAGCTTCTTCGTCTTTGTTAGCCACTCAAACTTCACTACCAAGTCAATGGTACCGCTCTATTGTTGCTGCTTCCGTTCCATTCCGGTACTAGCTATCATGGTGGTCCGCTATCCCTGTTATAAATGGGGTCCCGATGCGTTTTTCGTCTCTGCCCACTCGGTGCCATTATATACTGACAGAGTCTAGGCGAGCATTCAAGGGGTCTTTTCGATTCCTGTATGTTATTTGGAGTGAAGTAGTTTGTTTAAGGGACTAAGTATTGTAGTTGGTTATAAAATTAATATTTTATTAAGTCGAAAAATGCTCAGGGCCGTTTCGGAACGCAAAGCGTGATCACGAGCCTGCCAGATGAGATGTAAGGTAGATTCGCTTTAATGAATTGGAATCTGTAAAACAATACGCCATAGTTGTGGGTTGATTCTTCATTTATGACGTCATTCCTTACATGCATATTTCGTTCACAATTTCTTTTCTGAAAACTTTTAAGTGATATCTGACACCAAGTAACGAAGTCATAATATAAAATCCAGATAATTATTATTATATAATTGTATTAGTGTAATTTTTATCTCAAATTATTTGCACGTGACCAAACACTTTCGTCGGATTCCTTATTTTGTTGATTCATTTCCTGTTCTCGATTCAGACGTACAAATTTGCATTGTAGTTGGCAGGGTGGAGATGGTGTATTTATTTAATACATCAATCACTGTGTAATAAATACATTAGTGATTAATACTTTTGGGGAAGATGACTGGCAGCAATCCTGAGCAAGAATTTTTTGGGGTGAGTGTTAACTTTTTCCTTAGTAAATTTCTGAGAGTGTGGCTGTTTGTATAGATGGTGAGAGCATGCCGTTTGAAAGTAGTGTGTATGTGGTGTGTGATGCATGTGGAGTTGAAAGGAGAGTGAATATAACTGAATGCCGTGTGTGTTTTCTGGAAGGGGAGGTTAGGAGGTTGAGTGGGGAATGTAAGAGGTTGAATGATTTGGTGTTTGAGGTGAGAAGAGATGCAAGTGTGCGATTGAAGGGTGAGATTAATGCTAAGAGGGTGTAAGATAGGGATAGGACTGTGAACAGTGTGTAAGTTGTGAGTGATGATGAATGGTGGGTGAAAATGGATAGGATAGATAAGTTAGGACAGATTAGGTGTTTGAAAAGGAAGGACATAGAACCTGTTAGGTTGACTAACAGATTCAATGTCCTGAGAGAGGAAGAGTGTGAAAGTGATTTGCCTGGTGTGATTGTGGATGGAAGCAGGATGGGTGGTAGTGTGACTGAGAGCAGGAGGGAGGGTAATGTTAGGCCAAGACAGAATAGGAGAATGACTGAGGTGCTAGTGATGGGTGACTCTCAGATTAGGTATTTAGATAGGAAGTTGAGTGATAGCTAGTGGAAGGGAATGAGAGTTTGTCTGCCGGGTGCTGGTGTAAGTGATGTTTGTGAGAGGTATGATAGGCTGGTTTCTGGGTGTGAGAGGGATGCAGTTGTGATTACGCATGTGGGAGTGAATGATGTAAAGAAGGTGGGTACATGTGAGTTACGTGAGCAGTATAAAAGGTTAGTTGAAAGGATTAGTAAAAGAAGGGTAAAAGGTGTTGTTTCTGGTGTGCTTCCGAGATTGGATGTGGGGGTGGAATGGTTGTCGCGTGCAATTGGTTTGAATGAATTTGTGAAGGGACTGTGTAAGGAGTTAGGATTGGTGTTTGTAGATGTCTGGGGAGGGTTTTACGGGAATAGGAGGTTGTATGCGATGGATGGGCTCCATCTTAGTCGGGCAGGTGTTGAGGTTCTATGGGGGGAGCTGGATAGTGTGATTAGGTCCTTACGGGTGGGAAACTAGAAGCTGTTAGAGGTAAGGGAATAACAGGAATAGAGGGCAGGTGTAGGAAATGGAAGGGATGCAGAGATAGAGGAATAGCTAAGGGAGAGGGCATACTGATGCGTTATAGGGGGACTAATGCACAAGGGAATGAGCAGATAACTAGGAATAAAAAAGCACAATGCAATGAAGATGGGAATAATAAAAAAACCTTAAGAATATACTACACAAATGGTCGGAGTATAAGGAATAAGATAGATCTCTTAAGAGCGTTAGCGAGTGAAGAGAATTTTGATATAATTGCGATAACAGAGTCATGGCTTGATTTGGCAGGTAATCACCTTAAACCTGAGGTTGAGATTGAGGGCTTTAACATGTTTTATACAGATAGGAATAGGAAGAGAGGAGGAGGGGTTATTATTTATATTAAAGATAATCTCCAGTGTTGTGTAAACAGTACAATTAAATTAGATGATAACACAGAGTCATTATGGCTAAATGTAAAGGAAGCTAAAAACAAGCTTGTCATAGGATTATTATACAGACCACCAAATCTTAGTAAGGAAGCTTCAAATCTTATGTGGCAGGAGATAGAACGGGCATGTAGAAGTAAGCATGTGTGTATAATGGGCGATTTTAATTACAGAAATATAGACTGGGAAGCTCTTGTGGGTGATCAGGAGGCTGAGGAATTTTTTAATGTTGTCCAAGATAATTTTCTGAGGCAGATTATTAACGAACCCACTAGAGGTAATAATATACTGGATTTAGTTCTGACAAATAGGGAAGAAGTTATTAAGGATACTGAGATTGGAGGAAATTTGGGTAATAGTGACCATTGTGAAATTAGATTCAAGATGAAATGGAATGGTATTGATAGTAGCATGAATAATGTTAAAATTCCTGACTTTAGAAGAGCAAATTATAATAGGCTAAGAACTTACCTGGAGGCAGTTGTACAGAAACCAGGCAATGAAATCAAATCAGGAATAGATTCAATGATATTAGTTAGTGGAGACAATAATCACCAGGAGGAAAAGATTACAATTGAAGAGGAGTATGAAAGAATAATTGAGCAATTAATTACAGGTCAGATGATTAACATTCCATATAAGGAGATTAGGACTAAAAATAATGACCCAAAATGGATGACAGATAAAATTAAACATTATATTGGCATTAAAAAGGGCATTTCTAGGAAAATAAAAAATTGAGAGGATCACTTAAGGCAGAGATATAATGAACTAGCAAGAGATGTTAAAAAGTTAGGTAGAGTAGAAAGGAGAAATTATGAAATTAAAGTGGCAAATAGGGCAAAGGAAGATCCTAAAAGTTTTTATCAATTATACAAAACTAAGGTTAGAGATAAAATACGCCCACTTATAGATTACAATGGAGAATTAGTAAGTGATAGGGACTCAATGGCTGGAATGCTAAATGGTTTTTTTCTCTCAGTATTTACACAGGAGGATACTCTAAATATACCTGAGGTGTCAATGATCTTTCGGGGTAATGATGAAGAGAAATTAAAGGATATCTTGAACACAAAGGAGATAGTGACAAAGGAAATTGATAAAATCAAAAGTAGTAAAGCACCCGGTCCTGATGAGGTCTTTCCTAGAATTTTGAAAGAATGTAAGGATGTGTTAAGTGAGCCCCTAGAATGCATCTTTAGAAAATCATTGGAGAGTGGCATTGTGCCAGTGGCATGGAAGAAAGCCAATGTGATACCTCTATTTAAGAAAGGGGATAAAACAAATATGTCTAATTACAGACCAGTAAGTTTGACATCAGTGGTAGGGAAAATGATGGAATCTATTATAGCAAGGAATATTAGAGATCACTTGGATAAGCATAAGTTGATAAAAGAATCACAGCATGGCTTTAGTAAGGGTAAATCCTCTCTGACTAATTTGCTGTCTTTTTATAGTAAGGTGTATGAAGCAGCAGATAATGATGAAAACTATGATATTTTATACTTGGACTTTAGTAAGGCTTTTGATCGAGTGCCACACTTACGGCTTCTGAGCAAAGTTAAAGCACACGGGATCGATGGCAGTATATTTAGGTGGATTCAGTCATGGCTTGGTGACAGACAGCAAAGAGTTAGTATAGATGGAGTTAAATCTGAGTGGGGGTCTGTTAGCAGTGGAGTTCCGCAAGGATCTGTTTTGGGTCCCTTGCTATTCTTAATTTATATTAATGATCTTTACATAGGTATAAGTAGTGACCTGAGTAAATTTGCTGATGATACTAAGCTAGGTAGGGCCATTAGGGCTGATACTGATGCTGTTGTAATGCAGGAGGAATTGACCATTCTGTCCAATTGGGCCGAGAAATGGCAAATGAAGTTTAACATAGACAAATGTAGTGTACTTAGTATAGGTAGAAATAATCCATTGAATAGTTTTAAATTAAAAGGGAGAATTTTAGGGAGGACCGATTGTGAGAGGGACTTGGGTATTTTGGTAAGTTCTGACCTTCGTCCTAGAAAGCAATGCCTAAATGCTAAGAATAAAGCTAATAGGATATTGGGCTTCATTAAGAGGAGTGTAAGCAATAAGAGTGATGAAGTCATTCTAAAACTGTATCTGGCGCTAGTTAGGCCTCATCTAGACTATGCAGTACAATTTTGGTCACCATATTATAGGAAGGATATTGATTTGCTTGAGTCTGTGCAGAGAAGGATGACAAAGATGATTGGTGGGCTAAGGAATTTACCTTATGGTGAAAGGCTCAGAAAACTTAATCCACATACATTAGAAAGGAGAAGAGTCAGAGGGGAATTGATTGAAGTCTTCAAATGGGTAAAAGGATATAATAAAGGGAATCTGGGTAAGGTTATTATACTTAGTGAACATGACAGGACACGTAGCAATGGGTTTAAGCTTGATAAGTATAGGTTTAGGAAGGAGATTGGGAGGAATTGGTTTACAAATCGTGTGGTAGATGAATGGAATAGGCTCACTAGACATGTGATAGAAGCCTCCTCTCTGGGTAGTTTTAAGAATAGATTTGATAAATATATGGATGAAGCTGCTAGATGGGATTGACTTTTTTTTTATGTACATATGTATATATTTTCCTAAGGAGTGGGGAGATTATATTTTGCGGTTGCATGAATGGACATAATCCTCTGGATGCATTTTATGTATATTGTAGATTAGATCTGACGAAGTCCTGTAAAGGGTGACAATGTTGATGACTTTTCTCTGGTAAGAAATCTTTTGTGTGTTGACTGGAACAGGAGCTGCCAAGTGTAGGCCATGAATGGTCTTTTGCAGTCTCCTTCTTTTCTTATGTTCTTATGTCATATCTCCACTGCAGAAACTACCTTCTTCGTCTCCGTTGGCCATTGAAATTGCTGGTGATATTTTTGCATATGCTATTAACCTCCATTTTTGCCATCTGTTTTTTTTTGTGGGGGGGGGCATATCTTTGATATACTCGTATGTACTTGGATATATACACTTAAATCGTGGACCCTTTTATCCTAAATGAATTCAAATCTAGAAGGGGGAGGTATATTCAAAACGTATTGGCACTAACAAAAATCATTCGATACACAGTTTGCTAAAAATTGTAAGTTAGCAATCTTTGATCAATATGCTATCAACAAATACCAATATTTCCTCAAGCCTAGCTAATCAATTTGCAAAGAAAAGCAGTTTCGGGAGATCACATTCCAACCACGCACAAAATTGGCATTCCTCAAACGACCTGCACGAAATAATAAGCACCAACCTGTGGCAGATAAAGTTAAAATCCTGGAAGTAAACCCTTGTTATACATGTATGTCCACCGGTTGGGCCAATCTCTCACCCATTCTTAACTATTCCTTTCCTGCCACACACTTTATATTCATTTTCCAAAACACACGCAAAGTACAGCATCTTTTCAACATTAAAGACAAAGTGCCAACGCTGCTTCGATCTTCCGTCGTATATGAATTCACCTGCTCGAGATGTAATTCCGAGGTGTATTAGGGATCGATACAGCACACACTACATGCCCGCATTTGCGCACATCTAGGGATCAGCCACAGAACTGAAGCCCCCCTAACTACTCACGAATTCTTCCCTAAGCGATTACATTATGAAACCAGACATCCACACCATAAACCCAAATTAATAAATTTTTCAATTAATGACACAGCCAGCACCGAAAGCCAACTTTGAACACTTGAATTCCTTTATATTAGATTCACAAACCCCACTTTAAACTCGGAGACATAAGCTCATTTCCAGTTTTATTCCACCTATAAACACCCACTAACCACACACGCCTAAACCATTCCCACAATAACCAACCCATATCAATTACATATTTTCATTATTATCTCCCTTCTGTACAACGAAGACGCCCAAAACAGGTTAATCTCTGTTTTTTATTTTAAAAAACAAAAAACATGTTTCCCATTCTCTATTATTTAAACCCTCTGCATTTTCATAATTTGAATACTGCAACCTCTGCTGCTTCACATTCCCAATATAAATCATTTAATGGGATAACTATTCTAAAAAATTCTTATGTTTGTATATTTTTAATGTTATATCCTTGAAAATGGGTTCCTACCCGAAACGTCGGTACCAAAGAATTAGAATACTATAATAAACATCCTAAATGCAGCCTTCTTATTTATCCTGAAAATACGTAGACGCTTGGCAACGCTCACTATGGCGTAGTGTCGCAACCAATTTTTCTTAGGCACATTTCAGGTTTTGTAGAGCAGACCATCCGAAATTTGGAAATAAAGACGAAAGAAATCTGAAAAATTGTAACATTCCTTTTTGGGGGGCCAAATTTGCTTAAAAATTATCTTTCCCATAGGGTAAGGCTGGTTGTATTCAGTTATTATAGTTCTCGTCTTTGAAGCTAGAAATGGGTAATTTTTATACAGGAAGAAAATTTGCACTTTAACTCCTTATGTATCTAAGATTTAGTCAATTTTAGATCGAGAAATTCCTTGTTTGTAAACTACTCGGAGGGCTATAAATTAATCGATGTCTGACGAATTTACGAGATATTTACAGAGTATTTCCTATGGAGGGATATGGCTTCACCTTTTTGAATGTATGTTATAGATTTACTCATCACATGTATTATTTCTATTAACGGGTCTTTCTATTATTCATTTTCTGGGCTAAGATGAATAAAAGAGCTAGAGCACCAACAAATCACAGTTCTTTGGATCCCCACTTCCAGAACTTTCTCATTATGAGCTGCTAACAAAACAACAGGTTGGAAGATATATTCAGTATGTAAAAGGCAATAAATACAAGAGGAACAAGGATGTTATTCCTGAGGTATCCGAGGCCCTTACTGAGATTTGGAAAAAGGCAGTATTCCAGTTCAGCTAATCAAGAATGTTAAAATCAAATTTCTCCGATTGGTAGAAGAAGCGTCTGTGGTACCAAAACAAAGAATGAATGCCACCGAGAGTTAGAGGTTTATCTCATCATTGGGTCAACTTTTTGATATAGCAGGCTGCTTGTGTGCTGATCTCTTGGATTGCAAGCGTGAAAAGAACATGAAAGTGCCACGTCGAGAACATGTATTTCTTATTGACCAAATAACTAGACGTCACATGAAAATTGGAGGAGTGGATGTAAAAAAAAGTCAAATGATAAAAAAAAAAATCAGAGGTGATCGAATTCAGGAAACAGAAGAAGAAGAAGAGTCACAAAAGACAAGAAGGAAGAGAAAACTACAATTTCAGACGAAGCCTTGGATGAAAAAACTCAGCTTCTGACATTTCTGATGATGAATGGAAGAAAGTTTTTGCGAGAACAGAAAACAACATCATACCAATACCAACAATTGTCATGGAAGCAGATCAGTATTCTGTGTCAAATAGAGCTGCTGCTGCTGCTGCTGCTGCAATTAGTAGTGCAGCCCTATTCGACTATGGTATTATAAATTCAGAAGACCGCTCCCAAGTAATTGACCATCACAAAGTCTGGAGGATACGACAGAAGTTAAGGAGGAATTTCACCGAATCTGAATGTTTGGGAGATAAGAAAATTACTGCTTTGTTTTTTGATGAGAGGAGAGACACAACACTAACTAAAAAGAAGAAAGGGAACAAATGGTATGGAGCAAAAGAAATTCATAGTCACTATGTGCTTGTAGGAGAACCTGGTACTGTCTATTTAGATCATCTAACTATTGAACGAGGAACAGATAGATGCAGGTATTGCAGACGGACTGATGAAATGGCTTGTGAAAATGATATTAAATATGAAATAGAGGCAGTGTGAGGTGATAACCCGCCAACTAATACTGGCTACAAGAATGGAGCCATAAGAGGGCTGGAATGTCATTACATCGTCCTTTACAGTGGGTTATCTGCAGCTTGTATCTAAATGAGCTTCCTTTGAGGCACCTGTGCAGGAAATATATTGGTCCAACAGAAAGTGGAACTCAATGAAAATGACCACTTGGTAAAGCATTAACCACCTGTGAAACTCTATTAGTATCACCAAATGGCTTTCAATGTATTCTAAAGGAGCTCCTCTTCCAGATGTAGATGTGAATGAGCTTAGTCCGGAGCAAGCTTACTTATACAGAATTATTTGTGCTATAGAAGTGGTATAATTCACGATAATCTCCTACGTATGAAGCCAGGAGCAATGTATCATGCAAGATGGCTCACCATTGCCAACAGAATATGTCGACTTTATGTGGCAACAGAATCCTAATAATGACTTGAATGGCCTCACAGAGTTTGTTGTGTGTCATTATGGGCCCATCCTGAGAGCGTCCTTTTGGCAATGCTGGCAGACGTTGATCAGAAGAACAGTAAATTAGCTATTGACAGAAGCAAGAAAATCCGAGAAGTTACTGAAGAGGAGTGCAGGTTTGAGCCACCATTTACAATGCATCTATCTAATGCGAACCTGCAAAATATTGTCGACGAGCCACTCAATATTTTCATTCCATGCCATTCTCAAGGTGTGGAGCTGTGTGGGCGAATGGTGACGGAAGCTTCTGTAGAAGTTTATGGAAAAGAAGCAAGAGATGGCTACATTCGGGCGGTGCTAAAATCCCGTGATTTCATGCCATCGTTTGAGACAAAGCATGATTTTAATGTATCAGTTGACAAAGAGTATGTATCAAGTTTTAGATAATAAAAGTTGATCTCCTCACTTGTTTGTCATTATCCTTCAGTTTAAACTCAACCCTAATGTGTTTAGAAGCATTTATAACAACAAAGCAACAACTCTGATGGTGTATATCTTTCTGACTCGACAATTTTAAAATATGAAATTTTGAGCTCCAAAAAGGGGGTGTTCTAAATATTTCTCAATTAAACTTTTTCCCGCCTTTGAAATATGTGTACGTACTCAAGTGTACAAAACCTGAAATGTGCATGTTGATTTGCTGAAATCTGTTTATCGATCCTACGGCCTAACGCGCAACCCCTCTGCTCTGTTACGATATATATATATATATATATATATATATATATATATATATATATATATATATATATATATATATATATATATATATATATATATATATATATATATATAAGTAAAGTGAAGTAAAAAGAGAAAATCGTGGTTTATATAACAAATGTACAAACGAACGATGAGATCTTCTAGTGTAAACATACTGAAGAACTTATGAGCATGTTAGGACAGGGTTCGGAGGGTTAGGCTGAGAAAAGCAGGTCAAATTCTTGGTCACTTCAAGGCGAGGAAGGGCCTTGATAGAGGGGGAGATTAGGTATCTCTCGTTGTTCGGCTCCTAATTTTTCCACTTGGTAGTATTCCGTTTGAATCGAATTGAATGTTAAGCTTGGGTTGTTTTTCTTGTATGTGAATGGTTTCTAGAAAAAGCAGTTGCCGGTGATCTGGTGCATGGTCAATAATTTTGGTGTTTTCTTCTAACATTTTTATGTTGAGAATAGTTTCATGATTTTGACTTGTATGGTTTGAGGGGGGAGGCGGTTGCTTAGGTAGTAGGTCAATCTTCTCGTTAGTTTAGTTTCCGTCATTCCGATAGATGAGTAGGGGAGGAGCCCCTAGGTTGCATTTGTACTCATATATTAGGTAGGTCCTTTGTTTAGGTTCAAGTATGGGCTTCTGATTATTTGTTATGCTGAGGGTGGCGGTGCATCTAGTTTGATAATATATAGTTAATGTTATTTTCTGTTCTGTATTTGTAGGCTTTATGGATCGGTTAATAATTTCTTTGCTTACCTTTTCATCGGTTCGGTACTCCATGTTCATCGTATTCTTGAAGAAAGATTTTGTTATTTTCTGTAAAGGGTAGGCCCTCGTATTCCCATACCTTCCCTTCCTCATCATAGTTTACGGTGTTTATCGCAGGTCGACCCGCTTCGAAGCTAACATTTTTGGCCTAAACTTCTGTAACTTACCAGCCTAATTTGCATAGGGGACCTACTTAAAGGGTCAGCCCCTAGGTTGTACTTTCCAGTGATGTGGACAACCCTAAACTTATAGGCCTGTAGAGCTAGAGCCCACTGAAGTTGTCTGTCGTTCTTGCCCTTGAATGTTGACAGATAGAGGAGAGGCTTGTGGTCGACCTCCAAAACAAACTCCTTAACCCGAAGATAGAAGTTAAACCTGGTAATGGCAAATACTATGGTCAGACACTCTCTCTTGATGGCCGAATACCTCTTTTCCCGGCCCAGGAGCTTTCTGCTAGCATAGGCAACAGGATGAGGACATTCGTCTTGGGAACTGTATAAGTACCGCTTCCAGTCCATGAAAAGAAGCATCGGTCCTCAGGACGAAGGTCACCGGGGGATTCGGCAGGCTTAAAACCGGTTCTGAAGAGATGAAAGCCTTCAGATGGCCGAAGCGTTCCAGGAGATCCTCGCCTTAAGGTAGAGGTTCCGGGCTGGACTTTCTTAGAAGGTCTGACAGTGGGCCGGTGAAGTTTGAAGCCCTAGGGCTAAAAAAATTATAGAAAGAGACCAAACCCAGGAATGACCTTAATAACTTTTTATTGGGGGAGAGGAGGTATGTTATCTATAGCTTCGACCTTATCATGCTGGGGTCTAAGGGATTCTCCATCAAGCACGAAACCCAGGTACTGAATGGAGCTTGCCCCAAACCGACATTTGGAGAATTTGACGATTAGACCGTGTTCCTTCAGACGTTCGAACACGTGAGTGAGGGCTCTTCGACGTGTTCGTCCCAGCGCGTAGAATATACGAAGATATTGTCGAAGTAAAAACATATGTTCGAGAGACCAGCCAGCACAAGCCTCATCAGTCGGATGTGTGCCGCACAAGCTGTGACTAATTCGAAGGGCATTTGACAGAACTCTATGAAGCCCAGATGGGTGGAAAAGCGGTTAAATGTCGGGTGTTTTCAGACAGAGGAACTTGATAGTAAGCCTTACACAGATCAAGCTCGCTGAAGAATTTCGCACCAAAAAACTTATGGAGATCTTCTTCCATGCTGCAGATAGGTTCGGCGTGGAACACTGTAACCGAATTAAGCTGACGAAAGTCGATAGCCACCGTAAAGGAACCATCGGATTTTCTCACCATGACAACAGGAGAACAATGAGAGAAGGAGGAGCGCTGGATGATCCCTTGCTGGAAGAGGATCTCTACCTCCTTCTCAAAGGCAGGCCTAAGGTGAATGGATACTGGATACCATTTTGCCTGTATCCGATCGGTGTTCGTCAAATTAATGTCATGGGAGAGGGTGGAGGTACAACCGGGTTCATTAGAGACAACAATTCGGTACCCACCCTTGAGTTCCTGGAGTTGGAATAGCTGATCCTGTTGCAGTGTTCCAAACTCGGGGTGTTCAGACGAAGTAGAATCAATACTAGCATCGGGTGTCAAAGGTAGAAGGAAGTTGTCTGAGTCTTCTTCCTCGCTGCACCTGGCCCTGCGATGATATTTTTTAAAGGGTTAGCATGATAGAGACGGGGTCCGGTCATCGAGGAACCTCGATGAGATAATCTACCTTACTCCGCCTTTCAAGTACCTTATACGGGCCATTCCAGGCTACGAGAAGTTTACTGGTGTCACTGGGCAGGAGCACCAAAACTTCATCGCCTGGTTTTAATTGCCGGTCCTGTGACCTAAGGTCGAAATAAGTCTTGTACCTGGCACTGCTGACTTCGGCATGTTGGGCAGCAATTTTAGAACATTTGGCAAACTTTTCCTGCAGCTCGATGACCTACTGAAAGCCGGACTGGTCGTCGTCCTGGAGGTTTCGATCTTCCCACAGATCTAGGAGAACGGTTAGTGGGCCACTGACTGAACGGCCATATAACAACTCAAAGGCCGAAAACCCAGTTCGATCACTCGGAAGTTTCCTGAGGGCAAATAGTGGCTTCTTCGAACACAACTTACGGAGAATATCCTTCAAAGGGGCATGAAGTCTCTCGATCATTCCGTTTCCACTGGGGTGGAAAGGTGTAGTGAAGATAGGTTTGACACCCAGTAGCTTGTGAAGTTCTTTCATAAGGTTGGATGTAAACTGAGTGACACGGTCGGATAGAATTTCCCGAGGGATTCCCACTCGAGAAAAGATGGTAAATAAGGCTTCAGTGACGGACACAGAATCAATATTCTTCAAGGTCACAGTCTCTAGAAGCCCTGTAGTAAAATCAATTAGAGTAAGGATGAACCTGTGATTATCAGAAGATGGGGGAGAAAGAGGCCCCACCAAATCAATGGCGATTCAAGCGAAAGGCTCAGTCACGATGGGCATGGGCTGAAGAGGCACCGGTCGCACACATCCTTTGGTCGAGAAGCGTTGGCACTTGTCATAGGAACGGCAGAAAGCACGAATGTCAGACCCTATTCCAGGCCAATAGAATTGATTTGTGACCTTCAATTCGGTCTTCCTGTAGGAAAAAGGGCCAGCCGACGGGCTTTCATGAGCAAGTGAAAGGATGACCGGGCGACACTCACGGGGAGCAACAAAAGTCAACTTGCCTACCTTATGGGGATGGCCAGACATTAAGCATTTCCGATAAAGGAGGCCGTCAACCTCGAGGAACTGGTAACTAGCTCAGCTTCTAACTAGCTCCATCTCCTCTGAGACGGATTTAGCTCGAACAGCAGAGAGGGTTCCAAAGGAAGTTTGCAGGCGACAGAAGTCGTCAGGCGTCACAGTAAGGGGCTGGAGAGCAGGCAGAGCTAAGGGGTGAATTCGTTTCATTTTCCCGCCCTGGTCTGGACAGCACGAACATGGTTGAGTTTAGGTGCTGAGGGAGTTCTGGTGATAATGGAAGAAGTTTTCGGTCGAGTAAGGGTTGCAGATGACGGGGGTAGAGCTGGGGAAGGTAAAGCTTTATAAGCATCAAGGTCCCTAACTCCCGCAATGTTTCAAACCAACACAATAGCGAATTTAATTGGTGCTCTAATGACGTCCGTCCATCCTTCGAAGTAAGGGCAACGAAGGTAGCAGGAGACGAGGGGGAATGAGTCAACTCGTCCCAAGTAGTCAGCCACGAAGACTTTCTTGCAGGCGGTGACGTCCGTGTCTGGCAAGACATCCTCAGAGACGACTACGCAAGAGCAACCAGTGTCCCTGATAGTGGTCAAAACCCAGGCCCCGTTAATAGTACCAGAAGCCTGGAAATGAGGGACACTTCGTTCGGAAAGACAGAATTCCATCTTTAAAGGTTTCGACGAAGACGAGCCATCCCAGAAGGCACAGGGGTTCCTTGGGCACTTCGGACGAATGTGGTCAAACTCACTGCAGCCATGACACGTCAGGGTGGAGGAGGAATTCTGTGAGTAACTCTTAGCGGTGGATGAAGTTGCATTCCCCTTCGAAGGCGGGTTGGACGGACGCACGAACTCCTTGGGATGAGAGCTAGAAGTTGTAGAAAGACGGGTGAGCAGAAGTCAAATTATCCGCCAACTGGATTGCTTCCGATAGAGTATAGGGTCGTCGTTCCTTGATGAAGGTGCGCAAGTCAGAAGAGAGGGAAGAAAGAAATTGGTCCTGGCAAGGTCGCCAAGTATGTAAAGGCTATCGCGGAACCCGGTTCACACGGCCTAAATTAAATACACACAAGAAATTTATAGAAGACCAGAGATCTAAAGGCCTACCAGAAATTCACCAGAATTTATCAGGACGGTGCTAAATTTCGAGGTATCCACAAGGGGTTAAATGAATACCCATAAAAGTATTTACAGTATTATTTACATCAAAATCAAAATGAAATAAATTGACTGCTAACAAATTATACGGGGGTACATCAAATAATAAGAAAAGTCACAAAAGCTTATCACCATCTAACGACCACAAGTCGTTCTAACCAAAATAGATATTCGCGCATACAAAATTGGGTTCTATGAATAATTCGCTTAAAGCCGAAACGGTAGGCGCCGTTGAAGATGAAATAGGCTACGCTATTCTAGTGACAGGTGTTCCCGGAATAACCTCCTTGTCTTACGTCCCTTCCCTAAAGGCCCAAAGTTACATGAATAAAACTTAATTAATTTAAAAGGGACGTAAGAAGAAAGAAATACTCCAAAATACCTGATACGAGAGCAGTGAAGCAATAACCCCTGTCAGAAACCCAGGCAAAAGAAGCTCGGCGACGATGAGTGAATTCCACCCTAGTCGACAGGGGTGAGTGCAATGACGATCTTCGGCGAGGAGAAACCCACAGACGGCGATATCGGGACGAAAGGCGTCGAGGCCACGTAGAACGACGACTCGAAGGCCCAACGATCCGAAAGAAGGAATTAAAGATGACAGAATTCCCCAAAGAGGAGATGGCGAGGTGACTAGGGGAGAGCTTTCACGTGCCCAGTGTGTACGGTTCCCCAAATGAGAACACTTGCAAACGTAACTGGAAGAGCACAATTCGATGCAGCCGACAGAGGGACAGCGACAACGCATATTTTCCCTCATATGTAATTTACCCTTCCTTTTTTTTGTTTTTTATCTACTCCCCAGTAGATTCTTCTGAAAATATTTTAATAAAGAAAAATCGTTTTCTTATATATATATATATATATATATATATATATATATATATATATATATATATATATATGATGAAAATTAATGCAATATCGCAAGAAAAGATGAGGAATTAAACCACATTCTCCAAAGACAATTTAATTCAGAAGAGAAGAATCGCAGAATCGAGCTTGATATCGTCAGTTCCTAATTTAAATCTATCTGAGGGTCAATTTTATTTTAATCCTGTAATAAGAAAGCAAATAAACAAAATAGTAAAATGTCAGCCCTTCAATATGTTTAGGCCCAACCTCCCCCCCCCCCAGATTAGCCACAAGTAGGGGATGTGGGGAAAAAAGAGGGGATCTTGTGTTATGCTTATATGCACTTCTCTTATATTTTCTACCCAGTGTCAGTTGAAAAAGGGTGTGAGATACACCGAAACTGTTCTAAATTAAATTGTCTTCGGAGAATGTGGTTTAATTCCTCATATATATATATATATATATATATATATATATATATATATATATATATATATATATATATATATATATATATATATATATATATATATATATATATATTATTCCTTTAAATAATTCTTTTTTATAAAATAATACATCTGGCAACCCCTTGCTGCTAGCGCTACTAAGCCTGTATATACTCATTTCTATGTATTTGTATCCTTATAGATTGTTTTCATTTAAGTACACCGTGTAATGTTTGCCACTTTATTTACATAAAGAGGAAAACATTAGACCGTGTTATTAATATATTTGTATTTCTACATTCTTACTTCAAATTGCATTTCTTCATTGGAAAATTCCATTATCACCATTCATGTTCTCTTTATGTATATATTAGTATTTGTTGTTGACTCCTCATACAGGATTATATTCTTTCCTCCTAAAATTGTAATCGATTTGTATTTCATCTGCAGCCGTTAACTTGTGTAACAGTTCAGCGAATGAAAAGAATAGCACAAATATTATATAACAATACGCTTGTAACACGAAAACATATTTGACATCTCTTTATTTGAGCTTTAAAATATGCTTTTGGTCTCAATTTCATTCTCTTCCTCAGCCTGTTGTATTAAAAAGTAGCTTAGTTCCTCTCCAAATATTAAAATCTTGCTGTATGTAAGCGACTAAATTTAAGAAATCAATAATTATAAATATTGGTTCTTGTCTAACAGTCTCCCGTTCAATATATATATATATATATATATATATATATATATATATATATATATATATATATATATATATATATTGCAAATATTCAATTACACTATGCCTAGCATCTTTCATTTTTCCTTCTAACCCATAATGGTCCCCTATGATTTAGCTCAGGGGTCTGAACAGAGATTTTATTTGTTCTGTAACGTCCCGAGAAGTGCAAGCGTATGGTTTAAAAGCTTCGCTAGAATTTATCTTTTTAGACTCAGGATGGCACAGTCGATAAACCGCTCACCAATGGCAGTCTGGTGACGTAGGAAGCTGTTCGCAACTCTCCGCACGCTACATGCGTTCTTTATTTTTCTTTCAATCGCCCCTTTTAATATACTCACCTATTTACAGTTCCCATTCAGCCAAGTATCTTATTTGTGTGATTTTCATCCTACACCCCTTTAAAACTCTAATTGTTGGGAAATTTAATTTATAAATTGAACCTGAAATTTAATCTGAAAATTCAATTAGTGAATTTAATTAGTTAATTAATCTATCCAGTATTTTTATAGTTCCATTACTATTTTCGTTCTTACATTCATTCACTCATTTTATTCAGCATAATATACGTTGATTTTATTCATTTTGTTAATTGTAATCTTGCAATTTACAACAATCTCAAATTTTATAATCCCCTTGGTTATATTTCAAAAGTTCAAATCCAGCGTATTACATTGAGGTAAATTTAAATATATTTGCCTCAATTAGTTTAAGTCTTCTCGGGATTCACACGTTGATTGTTCAATAATATTATTTATTTTATGATATTCGTATTTTTCTATTTTTGCTTTGATCTTATTTTTTCTAATACAGGGGATCAGTTTCTAAGAATAATTGGACCCTTGTATAAAATTTTTCAGCTGGTTTCCTGTATTTTTTATTAATTTTAAAGTGCAAATTTTGCCCGTGTATAGCGCATTATTCACCGAGACTCAACCGTAAGTCTGAATTTGAGATCTTCATTTTCCCTCTGTATTCTAATTTCATCCGTTTTTTTGGCCTAGGCTTATTTTACTGATTTCAAATGATCGGGATATTGTTTAACATTTCCCATGATTCTTTCCCTTTTATTGGACTATAATGGCACAGTAATAATTACTAACAATCGGACTCATCCGCACCCAGAAATTTCATTACCTTTTCAACCACCTTGTTTTCATTTTCTTGGGCCAGCATGAGATTTATAATGGATTACACTCCATCTTAAAATATCCTGTAATTCATACAAACATAAAAGCATATTTTGCCAATCTCATTTTAAACACTTTTTCCTATCCATCTTTTAAACATATACACTTTTTCTTAAAACTGGCAACATTCCTTCTTGTTTGGCGCCCTTTTAAAAGAGAGCAAATTTTATTTCTGCCTCGCGTTCAGCACCAAAAGATCTGTTTTTAGCATTGTTAAATTGTTCAAGGAAAACCTTCCCACACATTGTATCGTAAATTAACTCATGTATTTCTCCTTAGAGCCCATATATGTATATTGTACATATTCCTAACATTATTACGGATTCCTAGAATCTTACAAATCTCCACACAAAATTACATGCATATCCACATTGTCCATACATCCTCCACCATTATTTTCATTCAATTATTTATCTCAACTCGTACCTAATCCATTTATTCTAATACTTGTCCGTGTACTCTTAGTTGATTTCTCCAAGACAATTCAAATCGTGATAATTTTCTTAAAGAAACCCAAATATTAGCTAGCCAAGATATTTTCTCTTCTCAAATCACTAAATAACGTTTGTTAATTATCTATTCCTCGTTCGCTTTGAATTAAAGTTGCGTAATGTCTACAAGTTTCGTATCTATCACTATATTAAATTAATAGTAAACTTTAACTTCAAACTAATTTCCGTATTGTAATTATTATATTTTTATTCATCGTGATATAATTAATGTCAATAGCATGAACTTACCTCCCAGCAGATGTGGTGGGGAGAATGAATTCAAACAGCTATTCACAAGAAGGAATCTTGCGTAAAGAAGTGGAAATCGGACCGAAGATTGCCCTCGAATGAGTATTAGAGCTCAAAGGTGCTTTTAGAAACATTATTCGCAAGAAGAAAAACCCTGAAATTAAACTCGCCTTAAACAGGAAAAAAAAACAAAGATGTTCTATCAGTACATCAAAAATCGAAATCCCGCAAACAAATCAATTGTTCCTTAAGAGATGCAAGTTGGGAAATGTCTTTTGATCTTAAAGATTTAGTGGAGATCCTAAATTACTATTTTTGTATGAGTATTTACTAATGAAGATCTCGAAACTATCCCAGATATTATTCCATTGGCCAGCACGGAGAAAGGCACAATTCTAAGTGGCTACATTGTTAAGCTAAAAGTAAGCAAATCTCCAGGTCCGGCTATGGTTAATCCTCGTCACTTAAAAGAGCTAAAAGAAATTATGGCAGAGCCACTTGCAACTATATTCAATAAGTCTTTCGAAGAAGGCTTTGATCTTGAGGATCTCAAACCTGCATATTTTACACCCATCTTTAAGCAAGGCGGTTGACAATTAATTATAAATTACAGACCAATAAGTCTAACATCTATACCTATTTGGCAAGCTGCTTGAGTCTATCGTGAAGGACAAATAGTCCCAATCTAGGCCAGGAACCGCAAAATGGTTTCATGAAAAATAAGTCCTGTCTGACCAACTTATTATAGTTTTATTATAAAATTACCAATGAGTATGATTCGAATATAAATATCGACGTGATCTATCTTGATTTTTACAAAACATTCAATAAAGTGCTCTACGGGTAATGGTGTGACCTGTTTATAGGTAAACGGGGTGATCCAATTTATTGGTAAGCGAAGCTAAGGCGGTGGTACTGTAGACTTTAATCTGACTACAAATGTCCGTTTTGCTATCCACTTCTCGGCCTGATTACAGTAACTGTGATAGACTACTTGGCGAAAGGAGGGAATCGGAAGAAAAATGGCGGTTTTGTAGGCTTTAAATCTTGGCTTAGGGCTACCTCAGTTCAGGCAAGTGAAATCGCTGTGAGACTGCGGGACAACGGATTGAGGTACTGTCTGACTCTTGGTGGTTGACTTAATTGTAATACTAATAATACTGACTACTGATCCCGTTGAATTTATTCTACCGCAAATTTAAGGGCGTGCCTCCACCTTTCCAATCTGAGCGCGGGGCGGAGCTAATCTGATCAGAAGGTATGTGCGTGTGTTCCCTGATCCGATCGGGCTTTTATCAAGCCGACATCCATAGCAAGATTGATTTCGTCTTTCACGGGTTTACGTCAAGGCTGGTGGTTCGGGATCCCATTCTATTAGATTCCGTTCCATGTATGCACAGCTACTTCAACTGTCTTTGTTATCTCTGTGGCCAGATCGTTGGCTCGCCCCTGTTTCATAATGTGTGTATGTTTGTATATTCGCGTAGGAACACAACGATTTCACTCGCATTATTACAAAATATTCTGTTTTGCATTGATACATCGATTATTAAATTGCAATTTAATATTACAAGTATTCGCTTTGTTTTACATTAATTAATTGTTACAAGATGGCATATTATTTCAATGTTCGATTTGTGTGCTCAATTTTAAGATTTCATAGGGCCAACGGGGTGCTCAATTTTTGAGGTTCCTTGTTGACTCTACTTCTCCTTGTAATTGATCGCTACAAGACTACCCCGAGAGACTACGGAGTTTAAAGAAAATGTTCTTTAACTCTAATATACAACCTTTTGGGTGTAAGCAAATTGTCGAATATATGGTATAGAATGAAGCCTACTGGGGAAGGTTCATTAATCTTCTATAGTCATACGAGTATGTACAAAAAAATATAAATTGAGGCGTGAAAACAATTTGCCTCCTTTTTATTATAGGAAGCCGTGACAACGGAATGAATGTGCACAATTAATATGGTTGAAGTCAACCTATTTTACAATGCATCTGCTTTCTTAAAAATAACAGAATGACGGATCTTTAGCAAACGTGTAAAAACGTTCGGATTTTGATCGTTCTTTCCTGTGCCTGAAGAGGTTTTCCCACGATAAGCATTGACGTTACTGTTCTTTGTTTCATACTATTCCTTATGACGCGAAGTATCAAAGGTTTTTCTCACATTATTGCGTGAGTCCTTGAGTGCCGTTGTCGTTCAATGCATTACCATTATACGAGGGTGGGAGTTTCGCCGGTTTCAACCTGTCCACATAAACAGTATATTGGTTGCCATTAGAGAATTCCAGCTTGTAGACCTTGTCGTCGCGCTCAACCACTGGGAAAGAGCCAGCATATTGCTCTTCTAGCGGCTTGTGAACTTGATAGACTCGGACCCATACATGCGTCGCCTCACGAAGACCTTCGGGTACGAAAGGTTTAGTCACCGAGTGTAGGTGGACGGCGGATGCCTGTGTGAAGTCGACTTATGCCATGGTTATGACCAATTTCTTAATGAATTTTGAGTCAGTTTTAGACGATGAGGATAAAACCAAAGGCTTTGGACACATTAGTGTAGTTCCTGTAACTGTTGTAAAAGGCGAAAACCCTGAGTCATTAGGTAGGGAGCGAATGCCCAAAAGGATTATCGGAATGACCATCAGCCATCCCTGTCGATAGGTCATTATGAAGTTCTTCAGAGTTTTGTGTGCTATTCCCGCCATCCCGTTCGTGGTTGGGCGGTACACCGTGGTTCGGAGACGATGGAAACCAAAGAGAGCTGATAATTCCTTGAACAATTCGGACTCAAATTGGGCTCCTCTGTTGGTTGCCACGTATAATGGGAATGCAAATCTGGAACTCCATCCGTCCAAGAAGGCCAAGGGAACCGCAGCATCACTTATGTCCGGAATCGGTAATGCCTCGATCCATCTTGTAGCCCGGTCAATGCAGAATAGGAGATACCGGTTATGCGACGGGTAGGCTTGCCCAGGCAACGCGCACGGTGGTAGTGGTCCGACGATATCAATGTGCACGGTCTCGAATCTTGACGAAAAATATTAATGGGCAGTACTGGAGATTTCGTGTGGCGATCGATCTTGGATGTCTGACTTGAGAAGCACTCCCTTCCCTAGGAGGGAATATCTCTATCGATATTAGGCCAAAAATATCTAGACTTAATTTTATGGAGGGATGCCTTCATTCTAGTGTGGGACAAATTCTGCAATTGTTTAAAGATAGTCCTCCTGCATGCCGTAGGGACGAACGGTCGTGGCTATCTTGATGTTACTTCGCATCATAGTTGAGTTTGTCTAAGAAAAAGGGAAAGATTTTAATCGCGACTGTAATTATTGTGTTTCTTCATCGTTATTATGTGCTGCCGCCAGGACTCGGAGGTCAAATGAGTCAATTTGGACCGAATTGACGTTCCGAGATAGGCAGTCACAACGATGTTGGCTTGAACACGCACGTATTTCGCTGATGTAATCTAATATCGCCGTCCAATGGCGTTGTTGCCTGTCCGTTTTAGCACACAATGGTTAAGAGAAAGCCGATACTAACGGCTTGTGGTCTGTGCACAAAGTAACATGGCGACCCTCAATCATGTTCCTGAAGTGGATCACAGCAACATAAGCCGCCAGGAGTTCCTTGTTATATGTGCAGTATGCTTGCTGCCTCTTGCTTAATTTGCTCGACAAGAAATGCCACTGGTTGTGGTGATCCATTCAATATCTAGTTAAGGGCAGCATCTGCCGCGTATTGGCAGCAGTCAATCATCAATTAATATGGTGAGTCATTGAGCAGCGGGTGACAGAGCTTGACGAAGTTAATTAGAGCTACTCTACTATTATTTAATGCTTCTCGCGCAGTATCGTTCCATTCGAGCTCACGAGCCTTCGTTTGCAATTGCGCGAGCTCAGTCAGCGGGGCTGCAATTGCAGCAAAATTTAGAATCATTCTCCTGTAGTAGCCTAACATGCCCAAAATTCGTCGCAGTTCCTTGTAGTCTTTTGGTAATAGCCGAAATATGGTGTCCTAGAAAGTCAATCTCTCTTTCGCGAAGTCTCAAGTTTTTATGGATACTCGTAATTTATTCTCGACCATGATTTCGAATACTTGATCTGGCTGATCCAAATGGTTTTTCAAATTGTCCGAAAATATCAGGATGTCGTCAATATATACAAAAACCAAATATAATCCACGAAATAGTTTATCCATGTCACGCTGAAAGGTGCAATTTGCATTCCTAAGGCCAAAGGCTAATTGTATATACTCCCATAACCCAAATGGAGTTACCACTGCAGTTTTTTCTATGTCCGCCGGGTTCATTGGGATCTAAGGGTAAGCACGAATCAAATCCAGCCGGGAGAAAATTGTTTTCCCATGAAGGTGGTTTGATACACTCTGTATTCTCGGTAACGGATATCCGTCGGGCTTCTTGATTGCATTAAGTGCGCGAAAATCGCCAACCGCCCTCTAATCACCCGGCGATTTCTTCGGGACCATGTGAATCGACGAGGCTCACGGTGATTTCGACGGGTGCACAACTACCTCCTTCAATAATGTCTCGAACGTTGGTGTGGCAACTTGTTTTTTCTCTATTGAAAGAGGAAGTGATCGCGCGAGGGTTGGTGGTGCACTACCGGTCTCAATTGTATGTGCCATGGTGGGGCGGGATTAGTGAGCGCGGAGATGTACAAGGCTTTATACTTCTCTAATACGGACTTGTAACTGGACGGTAAATGCTTAAGGTCATTAATAATTAGTGCTACTCCAGATTCTCCGGATTGTACTACTTTTGACTTGAACTTAGTTTGATTATCGATAACAGTGGGGAACAATGTATTTGGTGAATTGATAAAAGTTCATTTTCCTACTTAATTCGAGCATACTGAATTCAAATCTGAAATCAGATTCTCTCTAAATGCTACAGATTTTTTGTAATATCAATAACTAATATTATACAATAATTTTCATTTCATGACGCCTATCATCATGCCCTGAAGTAATTTTGAATCATCCTTTTGCGTTATTTATAGTAAAGCAGGTTTTTTTGCATACACATTTTATTGCATATGAATTGCACAGTAGGATCACAAATACTGTAATCAAATAGATGCTAATTTATTAATGACTGTACATCAGGCTGGAGGACCTCTTTTTTATTTCAATCTGGCAAAAATTTGCGTTTGTAACCTTTTCTCTTGTAAGTCTTCTCTGGCTGATCTCTTCTAATCGTCCAGCAGTAGTCAGCCATCATGTGTCTATTCCAGTGACCTTGGGAGAGCTCTTCCATCGTCATTAAATCCTGATGGAAGTGTTTCCCTTGTTCGTCGCTCACGGCTCCCAAATTCTCTAAGAATCGGTCGAGGTGACTATTTAGGAATTGCAGCTTCACATTCACGTTGCATTCCAGACCACGATATGCTAAAAGCATATTAGTAACTAGATCCTCGTAGTTATGCGCTTTTTTGTTTCCCAAGAAGTTACGAACGGCAGAAAATGAGAGCCAGGCTGCCTTCTCTTTTTCATTCATGGTGTTCACGAATCTAGAATCACTCAGATGTCTTCGGATTTGGGGACCATCAAATACTCCTGCTTTTATTTTTTCGTATGAGAAAGCAGGAAACGCCGATACTATGTACTGAAAACAATCATTGCCAGTGCTCAACGCCTTGACATACTGCTTCATCAACCCCAGTTTAAGATGAAGTGGAGGGAAAATGATCTTCTCTAGACTTACGATTGGCTCAACAATGTTTGGCATTCCTGTTTCCAAAGTTTCCCGAACTGGCCAATCTTTTGGGGATTAGTGTTTGTCACGGGCTCGACTGTCCCACATACAGATATAGCATGGAAACTTTGTATATCCCTTCTGCTGGCCAAGGAGGAAGTTGACCATCTTAAGGTGTACACATATGATCCAATTGTGTTCATGGTACTTAAGTAAATCCATGACCATTCTTGTCATCGTGAGTTTCTCGCAGATGGACAGAGTGACCGAGAGGAACTGCACCAGAGTCATTGCCATTATGCAAAAGGACACACTTGAGGCTACGCTTCGAGCTATCCAAAAACAGTCTCCACTCAGCAGGGCTATAGGTGCCAAGTCCCAACTCGGTAAATATACCAGGAACATCGTGGCAGTATACAAATTATTTGTCCTCAGATAAATATTTAACAAATGTACTCTCCCTTGTTCGGTAATATGATACCCGTACCGACCTGTCAATTATGTCTTTCACTCAACCTGGAGGCTAAAAGTTCTGCAGCTTTCTTGGAGAGCGCCAAATCACGTATCTAGTCATTCGAATTCTCTTGATTGAAACAGTGAGGAGATAATGACTCTTCAGCATCTGATGATGAATCTGCAGACTCTGAATCTATTCCGTGGACGTCCATATCAGGTACATCATTTTCATCCTCGGAGGAAGCATATCTACTGAAAATCGGAACTGGTAAAGACTCGGAATCGCCGAGGGAATGTTGGGGTAGTCGATCTTGTGCCGATTTTTCTTGCCAATCCCTTTAGTATTCACCAGACAGAAATAACGGTCTGATACATGATCCTTTGGCTTTCGCCACACCATGGGGATTCCAAAAGGAAGACTATTTCTCTTTCCTTTCGTCCACTCACGAAGATGTTCCACACAACTATGACAAACAGCATGTGGGGCCCACTTCTTATCTTGATCGCCAAGAGAAACATCTAAATATGCCTTATAACTGCTCATCACAAAGTTTGATATATTGCACCTTTGACGAACCATCACTCTAACATGAGACCTGACAAAAGAAACAACAATGTCAATATTTTGCACAATAACACTTATTACTATCTTACTACTATGTACTGTGAAGTATTTGCTTTCTACAAGCAACCTCTCTGCCGATCCGGAGGGCAGTTTTCGGGGAAAGGAGAAAATAGAAATTACAGAATAACTATAGTGTGTAGGTAAAAATGGATTATATATTTGAAATCAGCATGAAAAACGAATTAAAATTGGCAGATAAATCTAAGTCACCAAAAAATGTGATTAAAATTGTTCCCCTGTGTAATTATCATTATCGGACGCCGCGCGCACAATCCAACAAAAGATTAAAGGGCCCCAGAAAGTCAATCCTTAATAATGGCGATGTAGTATCCACGATTACAAATGACTGGCGAAGACTAGGAATATCTATATCTGCGTGTATTTCGCCGTGCACTTTTATTTTTCCACCCACCATTAGCCGTTGTAATACTAACACTGGAATCACTTAATTCTCACGTTCGCACCAAAATTAGCTGGAATTATAGATATACTTGCTCCTGTATGGATTAAAAATTCGCACTTTATCTTATTTAATCTCGCGGCGACGGTAAATACTGACGGTATGCCAGCGGTCACACTTGCAATGGCATGCCGTGCTAGTTTTCCGATGGGGCTGGTGAAGATGGCCTGTGGGACGTTGCATTTTCACGTCTTCACCTCTTTTTGGTCATCTACACCAAGGCTTGCAGAATTTTGCACTCTCAACAATATATCAATGGGATCGACGTACCACAGGTCTCTGGTTCTTGCGAAGAGGTCGCAGTCATATCAGTATATTATTCGCACTATAGTCGTTACAACGTGGTACAAAGTTAGAACGATTACCATTAGGATGCATACCCATAGGCACTGAGCGCGCACTTTTCGTATATTGCACATTATTTATTTGATTATCACAGATATCATTTACATTGAGAGCAGTTATATCATGAAAAGACGTAGCTCTACTATCACTTGTCTCATTATTATTATTTACGCTAAGACACTGTGCCCTATAAAATGGCATTATTTCGTCTGCGGGTTTTTCTAACGGGAAAAGGGTTAAGTCCTTCTGGGTGGTGATGTTTAATGGCAGGGATTGAATAAATTTGCGCCTCACGTGTTCTTCAATAATCCTACCTGTATAGCTGTTCTTCATAGTTCCTCCAGGTTGATTGAAGGTTGACCAGTGAGCTTGGAGGAGGCAATGAGCTCCTCGAATAGCTCCGGTTCGGTCCTCTCAAACAGCCCAATTAATTCGGCCCTTAGAAGTTGGTAGTTCTGTGTAGATAAGACTGTAGCTGGAAGTCGGTCTACAGTCTCTGGAGGTAGTGCATCCAGGACGTGAAAAGACTTTGTTTCCTCCTTATTTATCCTTGATATATGAAATTAGGCCTCTACTATTTTAAACCAGCCTGATACTGCTGCCTCGTTAAAGATGAATGGATTAATTGTTATGGCATATGCGACTTTCGATATTCCTTGCTCTGCTTGTTACTGACCCAAGGCGTCCATATTTTTGGTAAGCTTTTGTCTGGGTGAAAGGGTCACCAGTTATGGGGGTAATGATGGGAGCTGTTTATAGATAAATGGGGTGATCCAATTTATTGGTAAGCGAGGCTAAGGCATCGATACTGTAGAAATTAATCTGACTACAAATGTCCGTTCTGTTATCCACTTGTAGGCTGGCTTACGGTAACCGGGTAGACTACTTGATTGAAGGAGGAAATCGGAAGAAAAATGGCAGTTTTGTAGGCTTTTAATCTTGGCTTAGGGCTACCTCAGTTCAGGCAAGTAAAATCGCTGTGTGACAGCGGGCCGACGGGCCGTGGATTGAGATACTGTCTGAATCTTGGTGGTTGACTTAATTGTGATACTAATAATACTAACTACTGATCCCGTTGTATATTTTGTAGGCCTATTTATTCTACCGCAAATTTAAGAGCATGGCTCCACTTTTCCAATCTGTGCGCGGGGCAGAGCTTATCTGTACAGAGGGTATGTGCGTGTCTTCTCTAGTCCTACGGCTGGGCGGAGCTTACTCGATCAGAGAGTGTGTGCATGCTCAGTGTAGGCACATGTGCACCAAGAGGGTATTTCAATTTGGAAACCTGACCAGCTTATATCAAGCCAAAATCCATAGCAAGATTGATATCGTCTTTCAAGGGTTCACGTCAAGGCTGGTGGTTCGGGATCTCATTCTATCAAATTCCGTTCCATGTATGCACAGCTATTTCAACTGTCTTTGTTATCTCTACGGCCAGACCGTCGGCTCGCCCCTGTTTCATAATGTGTGTATGTTTGTATATTCGCGTGAGAACACAAAGATTTCACTTGCATTATTACAAAATATACTCTTTTGCATTGATACATCGATTATTAAATTGCAATTTAATATTACAAGTATTCGCTTTGTTTTACATTAATTAATTGTTACAAGATGACATATTATTTCAATGTTCGATTTGAGGGCCTTATTTCAAGATTTCATAGGGTCAATGGGGTGCTCAATTTGTGAGATTCTTTGTTGGCTCTACTTCGCCTTGTAATTGAGCGCTACAGTGCCTCACAAACATTTAATGACAAAAAGCTGCGCACCGTATAGGTATTTAGGTATGACAGTGAATAAAAGCATAGTTAAACGCAATAAAACGGCGGACAGTCATGAACGGATCTCATTCATATTGGTGATGCGTTACTAGCGGACCCACAACCTCAAAATCGAAAACGACCTGAATGCGGTAGTCGAGTGGTCCGAAAAATGTCGGATGCAATTTAATCTTAATAAATTAAAATTATTACATATCGGTATGCAGCGTAAGTGAGTCAACTACATACTTTCCAGATAAACTTTAAATAGAATAACCACTGAAAAGGATCTTAGCGTGATCCTATGCAACGTCTTGAAATTTGGTAAGCAAATGCGTTGAAGCTTTTAAAAGAGCTAACAGGTTCGTCGGATTTATATTTAGAAATTTCACATATATATCGGAAAATATTATAATCCAACTCTATAAATCTTTAGTTCGGCCTCATCTGGAATATTCTGTGCAATTCTGGAGCCCTTATTTGCGGAAAGATGTTGGAAAGGGTGCAAAGAAGTGCGACCAAGATGTTTCCAAGGCTCCACACTAAACCATAGAGAAGCGTTTGAAAGCTGTGAATTTTCAGTCACTTGGGACAAGAAGAATAAAAGTATAGGATACTACATTGTTTTGATAACGTGAAAGTGGATTTTTTTTCGAGTTGGATGTGTGCAAAAGAAGCAGAGGGCACGGTAATAAATTGAGGAAAAGGAGATTTGAGACAAATATTACTAAGAATTTCTTTATGCATAAAATGGTTAATTTCTGGAGTCGTTTACCAGCTAACGTCGTCGAGGCATCTATAGATCTAATATATATTTCCGAAAGTCTGTATATATATATATATATATATATATATAATTGCCATCCAAAAATCGTAGCTAAGATACATTTTTTTGCAACACTTCCTTTACTCAAACATACAAACTAACACGCTTTCAGCTGTCCCGTATTGAACAGAAAAATTCGCACTCGTGCTTCGTCATTCTCATCGTAAAGGTCAGTAAATATTCTTTCTTCAGTTAGTCATTTAATTCCAAATAAATCATACTTGGTCTAATTCCTCGTCCTCTCATTCCAGACTCCCATACACACTAGTTGCTACCTTCTTGCCTAGTTTCCCTTTTACCAATATTTACCTTGCTATCTATTTGTACCAATTTATACCTATTTATACATCGTTGTCATTACCTTATACCAAGCTTAGTCACGACGAAAATTCAGTATTAAAAAGTCATGCTCATTTTTGTATAATTAAACTCAAATTCAATCATTATATTTCAACTATGTTCCATTCTTGTTAATCTATAATATAAACGAGTATATATATATATATATATATATATATATATATATATATATATATATATATATATATATATAGTACAGGAGAAAATAAGAATTGGACGCGAATGAGACAATAAGACGAGAAACCGGAGGGGGTTTTTTTGGGGGGGGGAGGGTTAAGGCAAGAGAGAGGGACATTAGAAGAATCCAGAATCAAAGGGAGCAGAGGGCGGCACAGTGAAGGCGATCCTTTACCGAGAAGACAGAAATAACGCCAGGGGAAAAGAGTTTTGAATTCCTGGCCGGGACTCGAACTCGGGTCTGCTGATTGCCGGTCAGATGCTTTACCGCCAAGCTACCAGGCACAGTAACTATATTTTGCCCAAAGCGTTACCCCATCAAACCCAGTATCCCCTTAAGCAGGGAACTTCCAAGGAATTTTTATACCACATGCTCTTACCCGCTCACAATTTAAAGGCTCACTGTCCATGTCTCATTTACTCATTCGCGTCCAATTCTTATTTTCTCTTGTACTGTATGTATTTATAGTCAGCTACACCAGGCTTCTGCATCTTTCTTTCTGTCTTTAAATTTTATTTGAAAGACAAAATAAAAATGGCATAGCCCTGTGGTGGTTGTATTATCACCCGCAGAACTTGTAGTTGCTTTCTTTGTATGTGACATGGACAGTGAGCCTTTAAATTGTGAGCGGGTAAGAGCATGTGGTATAAAAATTCCTTGAAATTCCTAGCTTGGAGGATACTGGGTTTGATGGGGTAATGCTTTGGACGAAATATAGTTACTGTGCCTGGTAGCTTGGCGGTAAAACATCTGACCGGCAATCAGCAGACCCGGGTTCGAGTCCCGGCCAAGAATTCAAAACTTTTTCCCCTGGCGTTATCTCTGTCTTCTTTCTCGGTAAAGGATCGCCTTCACTGTGCCACCCTCTGCTCCCTTTGATTCTGGATTCTTCTAGTGTCCCTCTCTCTTGCCTTTAAAAAAAACACAAAAAAACAAACTCCAGTTTCTTGTCTCATTTGCTCATTCGCGTCCAATTCTTATTTTCTCTTGTACTATATGTATTTATAGTCAGCTAAACCAGGTTTCTGAATCTTTCTTTCTGTCTTCAAATTTTATTAGAAAGACTGAAAATAAAAATGGCATAGCCCTGGGGTGGTTGTATTATCACCCGCAGATCCTGTAGTTGTTTTCTTTGTGTGTATATATATATATATATATATATATATATATATATATATATATATATATATATATATATATATATATATATATATATATAACCTCATTGTATTTCATCCATTTCCTTAACAATTTCGCTGTCAGCCATTACGCCTAAATTCACCGCCAGCTCAGCCGCTCGAGCCTTTTTTATGATTCATCCTTCAAAAATTCTCTTTCTTCAAAAACTTATAGATATAGGTTTGTTGTGAAGTATCTATCCAGGTTCATACCACGAAGGACCTATATCTATACCTCTCAAGCTTATACCATAAATTATCTATGGGATTTAAATCTGGGGACTATGGTGGCCACTCAATATGCCGAAATGATCCTTTATGCTGGGTGAACCAATCTTTGACGCTGTTATACCAGTGGATGCACGCGTTATCGTCCTGACACATTTCATCGCCATTAGAAAAAAAGAAGTTTATTACGGGGTGAAATTGATCGTCCAGGATCTGCAAATACTCGCGGTACTTCAACTTGTTGTTGCAGAGGGTTGCAGATCCATGTCCAGCCCAGGTAAAACAGCCCCAGACCATCACATTACCTCCAGATGCATCCACGGAGGGGACGATGCATGATGGATCCAATCTTTCATGTGGTTCTTGCCATACTCTAATGCGCGCATCACTCTGAAAGAGGGTAAACCTAGATTCATCGGACTGCATGACACGTTTTCAATCCTCTACACTCCAGTTTTTATGTTCTTTGGCGAACTGAAGCCCTTTTTTTCTATTTGTTGCAGTCACAAATGGCTACCTGGATGAGGCGCAGTTGCGTACATGCATTTTTTTCGACTCACAACGCATAGTTCTAGTTTAAATCGTTTTTAGACCTTCACATAACATGCTGGTTAAAGGCTGCGTCGAGCAACGCCGATTTTCTTTACCAAACGCTTCAAGGAGCGCCTGTATCCTTCGTCAAGAATTTGATACCTACCACATTTGCTACGAGATGAACCGGTTTCGCCATCTTTTTTCCAACGTGCAGATGTTCTCCCCATAGTCCTCATGCCTATACCTGTTGCTGTAGAGATATTACGTGTTGATTTGCCACATTCATGGAAGGCGACGATGCGTCCTTTATCAAATGTGTAATGACTTTTCGAAGCGTCTTCATTCTTGCAGCTCCTGTAAAAAATAGGACAGTTATAAGATCTATACCTGTTGCTTGCTACATCAGAGACACTACTGAATGTTGCCATATGAGTTTATTCAAAACTAAAGGATTCTGAAACAAATTAGTGACAAAAACATATAATGTATCAAAACTCAGTGAACGACTTATATTTTGGACAGGCAGTGTATATATTGCAAAAAATAATAATAAACTACTATATTTGAATCTGATTTATTTAAAACCAAACAAAACAGAACTAGTTTCGGCATGCCATTGATGCCATTGTTATTTTTTTAAATTAATCAATCAAATATAGGGGTTTATTATTATTATTATTATTGCACTGGATATATGTATATGCCGTTAATGTGATATCTTCTAATATATATATATATATATATATATATATATATATATATATATGTGTGTGTGTGTGTGTGTGTGTGTGACCGCTATAGAAGGCCACTTAGAGCGACTTTGAAGGCAAAAAAAGGTCAGCTTTAGGGGTAACTTAACTCTGGGAATAACATAGGTAACTCAGATTTGTCAAATGTGGCGCCACTTGATGGTTAAGTTAGGTTATGTTAGGTTCGAATTTTTAGCCTTTCTAGTTTTGGGGGGGACAAGTAATTTCGGCTATGAGTTGTAATTAGAACATCAACATTGCCCGTGAAAAAATTAAGGTTTGCTAGACCAATTATGCGACTGTAATGTTTCAAAAACGCAATCCTACTTATTATCAGCATGCCTGAGAATCGGATAATTTAGATATTATTTTGGACTGTATAGACTGTATAGCGCGCTCGAGGCGCACTATAGAGTCTGTGGATGTCACCTGCCTACTCACGTTTGCCTGCCCACCCACCCGCTTGCTCGCCCTTCCGCACTACTGTAATGTGAAAAATCGTTCTGCTTTAGTCTTTCATGATACGCTACTCCATTACCCAAAAATTAAAATAAACGTTGCATTATTATACCTACCAACTCTTAACTGCGTTATTTAACTCAAGCAGAGAATTGAATTTGTTCGAGATATTTTTTAGACCCAGACAACGCTGGGTATCTTTGCTCTTATATTGTAAAACTTGTGGCACCCAAATTGAAAGGTGGAGTAGACCAACGAGGAACTTCACAAATGAGCACTCTGTTGGACCTATGAAATCCTGAAATTGAGCACACGCATTAATTACTGAAATAATATGCCGTGTAATAAATAATGAACCAGTGTAAAATAAAGCGAAATATTTATATCACAACTGTATATGTATTGAGAGAAACATGAAGTAAAATAAGCAAGCAAAAAGCTTGTTTTTCCACGCGATCACACAAACATACACACACGAGGGAACAGTACGAGAACGAAAGACCTCAATGTAAGATAACAGGAGAAAGCCGAGCAAATATAGGGTAGTATCTGCTTTGACCAGTTAAAGGTGTCGTGGATCTGTGAAACGAACAAATAAATTGCCCCATAATACTGATAGGATTTCTCAGCCCAGTTGGGGCCAAATGTGTCTGTCTACATTAAAATGCACACAGCTTTTTTGACTCCGCCCAACAGTCAACAAGGAAACAAACGAACATACTTCTTACTTTATTAGCTACGCCCCGCGTATAGATTAGGAGAAAAGAAGTCACGCACCCTGAAGTGTGTGCGGGGGGGGGGAGGGCTATAAATAAACGGGCTGAAACATTATGAAGGCAGAATCAATTAAGTTATTTGTCAAGATCCCTCATTTGCCATTATCTTCATTTTGTTATTATTAGCGTCCCGGGTCCGTTCCTCGTCGTTAAATCCTGCCGTCCTAACCCCAACTATCTAACCTCAGTGGAAATATTTACACACAGTTACGTAGGACGTGAACTATTTCACTTTCTCCAATAAGGTAGACCTAAGCCAAGAATAAAGCCTACTAATCGCCGCTTTCCTTTCGAGTCCTTTCCTTTAACCATTGATAACTGAGTTACCTTCTGGAACCCAGCATATAAACGGATTCCTCGTGAGAACTTTGGGAGTCAGAGCAAACTCGACTGGAAGACCTTAAATAGCCCACTTGCCTACGCCCTTCAAACTGGTCACCACATTTACTTCACAAACTGGTGACTACTATCACTCTACAAACAGGCGACGTCAAGACTCCTATAAACTTACTTGGACTCCCGTTTTAAATATATATGAATATTCTGAAGAGGGGCCAGTCTAGAAATGGACCCCATGTTGTTTTGCTGCCTCGGTTTTCTTATAATCTTATAATAATACTTCAATACTTAACCTCTAGCAAATTATACACATTGCCTTGTGTTCTACTCCACTATTTCTAGGATTAAATTAAATTATTCTTTTGTACAACTCATTCTTTTCTTTTCCTTCATCTCATTTTTTATTGAGTGTTACAATGAGGTACCGAAGTGCTTTATATTTAACACCTTACCTCGATAGGCCACCATCTCAGGGTTGTGGATGTCCATCGCCATAAACGGGTCATGACCAAATCAAGGCCTGACTGCATCCTTCGCAGCATGGTAGTCCTTGCCTCCCCGGTCGTTCGAAGAAGTAATTGAATGACTTGGTGCATCAGAGATGCTCATGAATGCACACAGATTTATTGAAGATTATAGGGCTGTAACCATCGACCATAGTTAACTCCTAAGTAACTCTGGTCTGTCCAAAGGAGTATTGAGAGATTTTAGGTGTGCGAGTGTTTTGAGTGGAATGAGGACAGCATTTATTTCAGAGTACGGCATATCAGATGTGAATAAGGTAACCAAGCACCCATCATACAACTTATGGAGACAGGTCACCTCACGTTTACTGGTACAACTGAAAGAGTTGACTCAGGCTGAAGGTATTCATTCTGAGCTATATGAACCGCTCCTAAAGGAAATCTTCATTAAGGCCACGTTAGAGCACATTCGTTCTCTACTGAAAATAGATAAGCTACGTACTTTAGGAAATTTACGGAGATTGCTGATGGACTGCACCACTGCTATTAAAGAAATAAAGGAGCATTTCCATGAATCCTGCCTCATCTATTCCTAATTCTTCTTTTTCTTCGCAGGTTTACAGAGTTCTAGATAGAGCTTCCTCCCAATCAGCTAGGGTGTAGTGGTGTAATGGTCCCTCCATCATCGGGTAGTAGCGCCCTGATAAGAGCGATTTTTAATTGAGCACAGTGACTTAAAGTTGCGGCAAGGTGACGGACGTCTCTATTGGGATGAGCCGACCATGCATCGCGGGAGGCACGGCTCGTCTTCTCTAAAAAAATAGGCAACCACAGAACGCATTCTAGGGCAAGATGTAGGACAAATTATTCTCATTCGTTTATGTCTCCCATAAATACTTCCCTTACTCAATCTTAATTTCAATCGTAGGATCTGGGCTGGTAGCATGAAGAATGGGAGAATAAATCTGTGAAATGTAAACAACCCTCCCGTTATTTATTTTCATTCTGGTGCTTCGCCGCAATCAACCTCTTCCTTTCATTACTCTTCATTATCACTTGAATATTCTGCTACTGATTCTCCTTGGTTAAAGTAGAAATGGATGTGGATCATAGGTCCGCCACCTCTGTCGTCTTTTCTCCACTTCAAGTTGGTCCACCTTCCCTGAAGTTTACCATCCCTCGGGCCCGGAAAGAGGCGTGAGGTGACATTTAGAGTCTGAGTATGCCGTTCCGGTCTCAGCAACCAAAGTTTGCCAACCTGGCTATATACGAGGGGCGGTCAATAAGTTTTGCAAATCGGTAGGGCAAAACAGAGGAAGGGGGATGGCTGTTTGTGGGGATTGTTAGGACAAGTTATGACAATTCAGGACCTGCCTCGTCTATTTAAGAAGCAGTAGCTGATCGCAGATCGCCAGTCACAAATTTGTCAACAAATGGATAAGGTTGAGCACCGCGCAGTGATCAAATTTTTTACCAAGGAAGGCAAGAATGCAAAAGAGATCCATGAACGCATGGTTGCATTGTACACCGATACCGCTCCTTCCTATGCAACCATTGCTCACTAAAATAGGGAGTTCCGCCATGGTCGTGAGTCCCTTGAAGATGACCCCCATCTAGGACGCCCATCAGACGTGACCAACGAGGACAATGTGGCCCGTGTGGAGAGGATGATCCTCGAAAATCGACTGGTGAAGGTCAAAGAAATCGAGAGAGAACTTGGAATATCACATGGAAGTGTTATCAACATCATCCACGACAATTTGGCCATGACCAAGGTCTCTGCCCGTTGGGTCCCTAGAAACCTCACGCCCCATGATCGACTTCAACGTCGTCAAAGTCCACAAGGCCAGAGTTGCACAAGCTGCCCTGCGCAAGTGCGGATTCAAAAAGCTTAACCATCCCCCCTACAGTCTAGATCTGGCCTCTAGCGACTACTTTTTATTCCGCCAGCTCAAGGCTTCACTGCGTGGACGCCGGTTTGGGGATGATGAAGATGTCCAGCTCGCCGTCCAGGAGTAGATTGAATAGCAGTGGGGAGATTTCTGGTTGTCGGGAATTCGAAGCCTCAGGGACAAGTGGCGCAAGTGCATTGAAGTCGAGGGTAGTTATATTGAAAAATAATAAAACACTTTTCCTCATCTCTCGTTTCCTTATATCCGAATTGTAAACCTTATTGACTGCACCTCGTATCTTCTACATATTTTCAATTCCTCTAGTTTCACCACCTTTCTTTACAGATCCCTCCTTACAAAAATTTTCTGAGTGATGCGACCTTGTTGTTAATGAGCTTAAAATTAGCAAAAAACCTCACCTTTTTTGGATTCGATTCTTTGTTCATCTAATTTTTCTGACATTACAACTTATGGAATGCGTAACCTGCAAGTTTCTTTCGGCTTCTGTCGAATTTTTCAATGAACCTTCACCATTGCTGAGGTAAACTGTCTTCTTATTTTTTGTCTCAATTTTCTTACTGCCCATGACATTGTGTTTGACTCTCTTGGGATCGCAAGCTTCTCGACAGTACCACATCTCGGATTTTATGTGGTCCATTTCCGCCCTCCTCAAGCTTCTTTTCTGTATGTTTGTATCCCTTCGACTGAGCTACACTATCCCTTGCGACTTCAGGTCTGTAAGCGATTATATGGCTTTAAATTTCCATAGTATCCCAGATAGGTATATCCTGCCATATTTATCCGATTTAACTTAGTCTCTCCTCTGATGTTCTTTCTTCTCTCTTCTCGATTTCGTTTGAGCTTTCAAACACTCCGAATACCCCTTCATTTGGTTCGATCAGTATGGTTTGAATGCCTTTTGTATCATGGTCAAACATCCCTGGATCACGTCCTGAGAGGTCTTTTGTTCGTATTTTCCTACACTAGCGACCTCCTGATAACATCTTTCTCCCTCTAAGAACAACCTTTTCATCTTCGTCAGGTCTTTTTTCTAGATTGCAATAGTATGTTATTGTACTCCACACTTTTAGGTGTCTCTTCTGTGTTCCGTAACTCTCTTTCATCGGATACTATGTTTCACCCGATGGAATTCGGCCTCTTCAGGATAAATTTGCTGCGATAAGAGATTTTCCTTAACCTTCCCCTCTGAAGCAACTCCATCTTTTCTATGGGTTGATCGTGCCCAAGTAGGCAGTCATCAGGTGGGCTCCAAAAATTAAAAATATATGGTTCGATCAATTTTTACAAAATATTCATTCCTTAAGGCTCCTGGATCATAAAGCTCTTAAAATCTTTGCTGTCGAGAACTAAGAGGGATTCTCTTCTCCAGTTCTTTCATGATGCATACAAAGCCTTTTCTCTACCAAAGAGGCTAATTAATGTCTGCACTGTTTGTTTTTGTTTTTATTTTGGTCCATCCTTTTCCTGGGTCTCCAATCAGCGTTGCCAAGATAAGCTGTTTTATTTGGGGTCTTGATTTTCTTACTGCCCATGACTCTTTGGTTGACTCTCGGAAGACAATCAGAAGTATAGTACATTCTCTCGAGAGCTTGGAATTTACTTCGCATTTCATCACTTCTGTTCTTATTTGGAAAGATGTGTATTCAGTGGAGGTTGTGGCAGATTATGGCGCCCTTTGGTGCCACTCTGAAACTGTTTGGGCCTCCCCAAAACAGTCGGGAGCAACTATTATTTTACTGATTACTATTATTCATCTATTTGGAATAATAACACATAATTATCATTGCTTATACGTGTAACAATAAAAAATATACTTAAAAATAATCTACCAAATAAGTACCAAAGTACGAGTATATACAATAACTATAAATAACAAAAATTAAACAACAAGGATAGAAAATGGAGATCCGACCTCCTGAGTGGCCAGTTATTTCCCCCCGGTCTTTTTCCTTCCCCAGCAATCTTTGCCCGCACTGGGAGGCTGACCATATTGTCCATGTCTAAATCCGCCCCTTCCCAGTGTATTTGCCATTTTTATCAACGAGAAGTCACTGGTTGTTGCTCTCACTGGTCTTAGTACTTATTATGTGCACTATGCACTTGATGATCGATATTTGGATTTCATTCTGAAGATTACAAGCGACATGCCCCTGGTTATTTAACCATCGCTCCAGCCTTGCTCTTGAGCATTTCGTCGATCTCGGGCACGCAATTCTTTCTCGTTCTCAAATTGACCAGGCGACTCTATCGTTAGCCAAAGAACATAACGTAAAAGCGGCTGGTGGGTATTGCTTTGCCCGCTTGATTTCGTACTTTCGTTCCTTTTTCGTCCCGTCCACAGGTCTTCGATCAAATTCATGATATTTCTTATACCGGTCTTCAAGTTATTTACAAACTTATCGCACATCATTTCGTGCGGGCATGTATGAATGCCGACATGGCATAATGACTTCGCTCATTCTTGTCTTGTCAGCGTGACAAGGACCATCGTCATTCAAAGACCCCCCCCCCCTCTCGTCTCCTTTTCCTCCTCCTTAGTCACGTCTTGATATGATTCTCTTTTATTTGTGCAAAGGTAATCAATTTGTGGGCAATTATAAGTGGGTGTGATGAAGAGTCCTCGTTGTTGTTGCATTGGTCAAAATCACCCGTCTAAAGCAGTGTGTGGGAGAGGGTTCCGGTAAAGTTGACTTGACAGGTAACGAGGCCTTTAAGTATTGGGTCTATTCTAGGCACCTGTTGAATTGGTTCTGACTACTTATACTACTTATAGTTTCTCACGAGGGATTATGCGTTAGGCTGGGCTTACCAAAGGTGTCTTCGTGATCGGGGTAAGAAAAGGACTTCGAAAGGGACGTGGCAAATAAAATAACTTTATTCTTAAATTGGCATACTAGAAAGAGGCAAACGGAAACGTCTCGAGTTCTTTGCGGTCGTGGTAGCCTTCTGTTTTAGCGAAGTATCGAGTCTAAGGAGGCAGGATTTAGGCGAGTACGGGGTTTCGAAACGCTATTAAGGGACTGATTGCTTCTCTGATTCTGATTGACTGATCTTGGCTACTGAATTTCTTACTTAATGATCGAATGAATGAATGTATCTCGGCCTCTCTCTCTCTCTCTCTCTCTCTCTATATATATATATATATATATATATATATATATATATATATATATATATTGTTCGTTACTTCCACTTTATATATAGGGTGGAAGTAACGAACAAATTACGAGGGGCGGTCAATAAGTTTTGCAATTCGGATATTAGGAAACGAGATATGAGGAAAAGTGTTTTATTATTTTTCAATATAACTACCCTCGACTTCAATGCACTTGCGCCACTTGTCCCTGACGCTTCGAATTCCCGACAACCAGAAATCTCCCGACTGCTGTTCAATCCACTCCTGGACGGCGAGCTGGACATCTTCATCGTCCCCAAACCGGCGTTGACGCAGTGCAGCCTTGAGCTGGCGGTATAAAAAGTAGTCGCTAGGGGCCAGATCTGTGTTGTATGGGGGATGGTTGAGCTCCTAGAATCTTCACTCGCGCAGGGCAGCTTGTGCAACTCTGGCCTTGTGGACTTTGAAGACGTTGAAGTCGATCATAGGGCGTGAGGTTTCTAGGGACCCAACGGGCAGAGACCTTGGTCATGGCCAAATTGTCGTGGATGATGTTGATAACACTTCCATGTGATATTCCAAGTTCTCGCTCGATTTCTTCGACCTTCACCAGTCGATTTTCGAGGATGATCTTCTCCACACGGGCCACATTGTCCTCATTGGTCACGTCTGACGGGCGTCGTGGACGGGGGTCATCTTCAAGGGACTCACGACCATGGCGGAACTCCCTATTCCAGCGAGCAATGGTTGCATAGGAAGGGGTGGTGTCGGTGTACACTGTAACCATGGGTTCATGGATCTCTTTTGCATTCTTGCCTTCCATGGTAAAAAATTTGATCACTGCGCGGTGCTCAACCTTCTCCATTGTTGAAAAATTTGTGACTGACGATCTGCGATCAGCTACTGCTTCTTAATTAGACGAGGCAGGAGCGTGCGACTGCAGGTCCTGATTTGTCATAACTTTTCCTAACACCTCCACAAACAGCCATCCCCTTTCCTCTGTTTTGCCTTACCGATTCGCAAAACCTATTGACCACCCCTCGTAGATCACTGGGTCAGCCCCATGGACTCGTCAAGGCCAGAGTCCGTGGGGCTGACCCAGTGATCTAATTTGTTCGTTACTTCCACCCTTTGGGCGGAGTTCCGACAGATATGTGTACCTATTGTGCCTGCATATTTCCCATTTCTCAGAGTTATCCTAATTATTTGGAATCGCTTGTCTCTTATAGCTATTTGTGAAATTTTGCCTGTATTTGTTCAACTTTCCTGTTGTCTCACGTTGTGACCGTTTTGGTTGATAATTATTCTCAGCACACGTATGTTTGTGTATTTCCGCGTGACTCGGACGACCTCTTGCTTTATATTTATTTGATATATGTACTACTTGATATATATATTTTGTTTTTTCTAATTCTATTTGGTTCTCTATTTACTACACGTGGCATATTATTTCCTTACTTTACACAAAGAGCCATCTTTAGGATTTGATATATCCACCGAACGTCCATTTGTGGAGTCCCTCGCTGGGCCTATTAAATCCTGCAATTTGGGTGACACAGGCCTCCTTATTTTACAGCATAAGAACCGCAATTAATCTACTCGGTTCTTTGGTTTATATTCATGTTTGCATTTACCTTATAACTACGACTGATCGATTCAATCGGTGGCCAGAGACTGTAGCCATTCCGGCCATTCGATCTTTGACCGTTATTCGGATCCAGGATAAAAAAAAATGGAGGGGGCCTAACCTGATTATCTTACACAACATTGCTAATAAATAACAGTAACTCACATGGGAGTGAGAACTAACTCTCTCAGATCCGATTTTGTTTATACATCATAAAATTATGAATTGTGGTTTATTATAGGTTTTGGACCTCAACTAAGGTATAATAGTCAATTTAATCATTATTTTTGAGATTTACTTGTATTTTAAACATGTATCATATAAAATACATTCGATCCCAACGGTTAAAAAAAATCCTGTTTTATGTATATTCTATATTATTACATATCTTTTTTTGAATAGCAGAATACAAGTATGGCTTAAAAACGAAATATAAACATAACTGGATCTGAAATTTGGGCAGGGGGCTTCAGCCCCTTAGCCCCCGCGGATCTGCGCCTGATTCTCTTATAACAGCATCATTTATCTAGACCGTCACTAAACCATTGTATCTGTAGGAATAAGGGGGATGAGCAAGAAATAAAGAACGGAGCCTATGACGAGTTGCAATGCAAACTCGCTGAGACCAATGTACTCGGCCATCATGAGCCCCTCCCCCCTCTAAAAAAATGACTCGGTCAATCAGAGCTTTTAAGCCATCCGCTTGCACTCTTGCCACACTTCGCAGCCCCCTTCCTAGAGGCCGGTCGTAATGAAATAAAGTCGAACACATTTGGAAATGTTACTCAATGCGTAACGCTCCACCCGATCATGAGCAGCATTGTAGGTAGAGGGATATCGGAAGATGGGCGATGGAAAATAAAGAAAGAACGGAACGTGCGACGAGCTGCAAAGACCTTTCCTTCGTCCCTGGGACTAGTGTACGCGCGGCCTAGTCGGCTCGGCTATCATGAGTCCCCCCAAAAGACTCAGTCAAACAGAGCTTATATACCGCCCGCTTGCAATCTCGCCACGCTATACACCTTCCTCTAGGTGGCGATGAATATAGTATTTCGTTTATAACTTATAATGCTATTGTTTATTTGATACTCTATCTAGCAACACAATGGTTGTTTTTTTTTTATTCCCATGTATTTGTAGTTTCGTTATGTTTAATAAAATTTCTTGAGTAAAACTTTTATTATAGTAAATGAGATGTCCCAGCAATTAAGGGTTCATTGTTCTGTGATCTCCATTAAGCAGAATCCGAATAGCAATACTAAAAATATACCCTCCTATATGGTTCATAATGCTAATTTGTGCAATCCCTAGCCTTCACACTACCTAGTTAACGTCTACCGCTTTTACTAATGTGCAGTTCAACCAAAATGGATCTTGTAGTAGTTGGAGGGGAAGCAGTATAGTTTCTGGTCGATTTAAAAGTGGTAGGTTCTGATTCTGAACCTTCATAAATTTGAAGTTTCTGCCTCCATGACCCGAGTAGACAAATCGTAGTAAGCGAACGAAACAAACATCGGTATACCCAAACATCAATGACACATGCTAGATTTCGCCTCACCGGCCTAGCCGACATGAAAAACTTTTTTCATTTGAACACAGTTAACCCACACTGACTGTGATTACTTGCGTATTAAGTTTGGATTTGATTCTACTTTGCAGTCGTTGCCTTAAGCTGTCGCCAACACTAGTTTGTTTCATTGTTAAGCTGGGCCGGACTTCCTTCCTGAGTGACCTCAACAGTCAAAAGTCATTAAACAAACAAATAAATGCTATCTTCCTTGTTCTAGTCATGTCGTTGTGTTGCCAAGCAGTCTGCAAATTATGTCCATTCTTTGTGTTCATACTCATTAAAGAAACTGCTTCCATTAATAGCATCAAAAGCTCTGCACAACCATTTGTTGTTTAGAAAATTTTCAATATGAACAGCCTAGTGTGATGTAAATGAAGTCTTCCTAAGTAAATTGCTATGGCTATATTCCTAGATATTGAAAAGGCATTTTGCAACATGACCTGTGTATGAAATTATTTAAGCTAGGGCTGAGATGCCATCTCCCTAAGTTTATTCAAAACTAGTAGTCAAACCAGTAAACCTACGCCGTATTTTTAATATAAAAGTATTACCTAATGGTCTTTTGATAAATATGTAGATTAGCGGCTTGGCCAAAAAAGTGGATTTTTGTGTGTTTATATTTCATTCACTTCTGCCTGAATATTCATGCGCATTTGAGTCCTATTCGAAATATAGCTGATGGCATTTTTTTGTTAAAAAAATACCTGAAACTAAATAAACGAAAAATGCTGTTTACTTACGCCATTTTTGGTTAAATCATTCACTTATGTAAATGTTAGAACATTATTCTATAAACAATTAGGATTATATACTGGGGGCTGTGCCCCCCAGACCCCCCCCCCATTGATTGAAACTCGGAATCATCATGAGGTCTTTCCTAGAATTTTGAAAGAATGTAAAGATGTGTTAAGTGAGCCCCTAGCATGCATCTTTAGAAAATCATTGGAGAGTGGCATGGAAGAAAGCCAATGTGATACCTATATTTAAGAAAGGGGATAAAACAAATATGTCTAATTACAGACCAGTAAGTTTGACATCAGTGGTAGGGAAAATGATGGAATCTATTATAGCAAGGAATATTAGAGATCACTTGGATAAGCATAAGTTGATAAAAGAATCACAGCATGGCTTTAGTAAGGGTAAATCCTGTCTCACTAATTTGCTGTCTTTTTATAGTAAGGTGTATGAAGCAGCAGATAATGATGAAAACTATGATATTTTATACTTGGACTTTAGTAAGGCTTTTGATCGAGTGCCACACTTACGGCTTCTGAGCAAAGTTAAAGCACACAGGATCGATGGCAGTATATTTAGGTGGATTCAGTCATGGCTTGGTGACAGACAGCAAAGAGTTAGTATAGATGGAGTTAAATCTGAGTGGGGGGGGTGTTAGCAGTGGAGTTCCGCAAGGATCTGTTTTGGGTCCCTTGCTATTCTTAATTTATATTAATGATCTTGACATAGGTATAAGTAGTGACCTGAGTAAATTTGCTGATGATACTAAGCTAGGTAGGGCCATTAGGGCTGATTCTGATGCTGTTGTAATGCAGGAGGAATTGACCATTCTGTCCAATTGGGCTGAGAAATGGCAAATGAAGTTTAACATAGACAAATGTAGTGTACTTAGTATAGGTAGAAATAATCCACTGAATAGTTATAAATTAAATGGGAGAAATTTAGGGAGGACCGATTGTGAGAGGGACTTGGGTATTTTGGTAAGTTCAGACCTTCGTCCTAGAAAGCAATGCCTAAATGCTAAGAATAAAGCTAATAGGATATTGGGATTCATTAGGAGGAGTGTAAGCAATAAGAGTGTTGAAGTCATTCTAAAACTGTATCTGGCGCTAGTTAGGCCTCATCTAGACTATGCAGTACAATTTTGGTCACCATATTATAGGAAGGATATTGATTTGCTTGAGTCTGTGCAGAGAAGGATGACAAAGATGATTGGTGGGCTAAGGAACTTACCTTATGGTGAAAGGCTCAGAAAACTAAATCTACATACATTGGAAAGGAGAAGAGTCAGAGGGGAATTGATTGAAGTCTTCAAATGGGTAAAAGGATATAATAAAGGGGATCTGGGTAAGGTTCTTATACTTAGTGAACATGACAGGACACGTAGCAATGGGTTTAAGCTTGATAAGTATAGGTTTAGGAAGGAGATTGGGAGGAATTGGTTTACAAATCGTGTGGTAGATGAATGGAATAGGCTCACTAGACATGTGATAGAAGCCTCCTCTCTGGGTAGTTTTAAGAATAGATTAGATAAATATATGAATGAAGCTGCTAGATGGGACTGACTTTTTTATGTACATATGTATATATTTTTCTAAGGAGTGGGGAGATTATATTTTGCGGTTGCATGAATGGACATAATCCTCTGGATGCATTTTATGTATATTGTAGATTAGATCTGACGAACTCCTGTAAAGGGTGACAATGTTGATGACTTTTCTCTGGTAAGAAATCTTTTGTGTGTTGACTGGAACAGGAGCTGCCAAGTGTAGGCCATGAATGGTCTTTTGCAGTCTCCTTCTTTTCTTATGTTCTTATGTAGGGTGGTTCACCTCATTGTGTTTACCCCCACACAAGCTGTCCCCTTAAATTTACTCCAAAAATGTGAAACATTTTGGAATACAGACAAAATAATACATCCCATTATTTGAGCCACCAATCTACATATTTACCGTTCTTTTAAGGCATTCTAGTCAATATAGGGTTGCATTTTAGCACGGAAAGTACATATTTTCTAGATACTACATATTAATGGGGTTAATATTGAAATTAAAATAAGGGTAAATCTTATGATCCATACTCAGGTTGTGAGTCTCCTTGTTCCCTTAATATTTTGTCTTATTTCCCAATATATTTCATCTATTTCACTAACTGTCATTTTACTAATTATTCCTGAGGGTAAATGGGGTAGGGGGAGGTAATTGGCTGAAATCAGTTGAGGATGAAAATATAGAGCAAATAAGGTGCTAGGATAAAAGGAATGTTAGCTACAATGAGTAAAGAGGTTGGTAATACTTCAGATTCGAGGCGCACAGTAGATGGCGCTGTTAGTCGGCTACAATTTTGGGCTACAGCATATCCCTTATGACGTCAGACGTGACTAAATCTGCGTTATATTTTTTGTTGTTTTGGGGATTTGTAACTTTTAGTCTATTATTTACTAAATATCTGCACTCTGCTCGTTTATAATTTTTTTTCTAAGTTAGGTAAGGTTTCTTGATGTCTTTTATTGTTTTTTTGTTTTGTTTTCATATTTTTTGTTTGCTGCGAATGATAACAGCTTCTTACTGGCAACATCGTAGCTTATAAATAGGACCTGTTTTGCAAATGTTTTTCTTTTGTTATTGTGTTTTTGTGCTCTCCATGTGCTTCTTTGTTATTCGAATTCGGCTTTACTTTGTATAATTGTGAAAAACTTTTAGATTATCTAGAGGCGCATAAACTAATCAAGAAACCTATAAAAGTAAGAATTGTTTGTTATTAGGTTAGGTTTTTCTGCCATTAAAAAGCTGTTGGGGAGAAAAAAAAAACCCCCAGTAAATTCAAGGGGACTGCTCGTGGGGAAGATATCACTGCAGGGGGACCACCCTGCGATGATTCTGAGTTTCAATATTCTGGGGGGTGCAGCCCCCCAGTATATACTCATATACAAAAAAATATTACGCCGTGATTGTTGAGCATCTGACGCTACTGTCTAACGTCATAAGAGATATATTGTAGCCCAAAATTATAGCCGACTAACAGCGCCATCTACCGTGCGCCCCGAATCTGAAGTGTTACCAAGAGGTTATCCTTAAACTCGTATGGTCAGGCCACATTTAACGTACTGTATACAAGTATGGTCACTGCATTTTAGATATGATATTAATATAACATAATTTCACAGATGACAAAAGCCACAAGGGCCTATCAAAGGTCATCCACATCTGTCAAAACCCACCCACAAAAATACATCCATAGGATTGTGTCCGATCATGCATCTACAATATACAATTAGGACCATCCACAGGAATGTGTCAAAAACAAAAAGCATCAATCATCATCAAGACTTGTAAAAATCCAATAAATCATAATATACACTCATTTGTTGGGTGTACTAAACCTATAAGATAAAGGACCAGTCTGCTCCTATACCTCAGCAGGTATCCACTTAGAACCACCAGAGGTATAATTCCTGATTATCACTGGAGATGATGGCAGCAGAGTTAAGTTTCTACCAGATTTTGATAGGTTAGCTTTCTGACATTCCTCCCTATGGGCCATTCTAGATAGTTGTTCTGTAGGCCACAACAAATCTAATTGAGACCTCAGGCATTGACCAAACATCAACTCAGCCATGGAAACCAGTAATAGAGTGTGCTGTCAGTTGATGGTTAAACAGGAACCTATCGCTAGTTGTCCGAAGGGGCTCAGAAGATATACAGTTTGCTTTCTTGAAAGTCTGAACCATCTTAGCTAAATCATTAGTCCCCGTAAGAGACAGAGCAATTTGCTTTCCTGGCTGCCGTGCTGATGGGACTCGGCACCCCGTCCAGCCCTTCTTGGCATCCTTTTACCCCTGTTCCTTGGCCGATGGCTGATTGGTCAGTGAAGCTCTGGCTGACCATTTTGCTTCAGTGAGTAGTGCTGGTAGCTATCCTCGACGGTTTCTCGATCATAAGGTCGCTGTAGAATCTCGCCTTTTAGATTTTATCATGTGTGCCACCTACTCATATGGCTCTTTTTTCCATCTATGAGCTGCGGGATGCTTTGTCTCACTGTTGCTCCACCTCTTCCAGTGATGATTCCATCCACTACAACTTTCTCCATCCCCACTCAGAGTTATTTTTGGTCAACCTCTACAACCTGCTTTGGGTCAAAGGAATCTATCGTCCTCCTGGCATGTGGGGCTTGTTCTACCCTTTCTCAAGCCCAGTAGGGACAGTTTGGACCCCAGTCGCTATCGCTCGATTGCTCTTACTAGCTGCCTCAGTAAGTTGTTCGAGAAGATGGTCCAAGTTCGCCTCACTTGGTTTTTGGAGTCCAACTCGCTCCTCTCTCCATTTCAGTGCAGTTTTTGCAGCGGTCGTAGTACTCTTGACCACCTCATTCATTTGGAAGACTCTGTTTTATGGGCCTTTTCCTCCAGGCATCAGGTGTTAGTAGTTTTCTTCAACATTGAGAAGGCCTACGATACCACCTGGAGATATGGTGTTTTACGGCAGTTATATGATTGGGGTATGAGAGGTTTTTACCGGTTTTTATTTTAAGAATTTTTATCATCCTGTAATTTTAAGGTCCATATTGGGGAAGCTTTCTCAGGCTTGCAAATTAAAGAGGAGGGTGTGTTTTGAGTGTGACATGCTTCGCCGTTGCCATTAATAGTCTGATTGATGTCCACTCTTCCGGAGGGGGTTTTGGCTTTCCTCTTTGTGGATGACTTGGCCTTGTTTCGTTCATCTCTGCTTGCCTTCTGCTGCCCGTCGATTACAGCTGGCAATTGAGGCCATGTCGGGTCATGCTGTCTCAAAGGGTTTCCGTTTTTCAGTCACCAAAATTAAGGCCATGCATTTTTAGCGGGGTTGTGGTGTCCTTGGTTTCCCTCCCCTCTTCTTGGATGGCATGGCAATTGAATATGTCCCCGTTTTTAAGTTCTTGGGTTTAACGCTTAATAGCAAGCTCACTTGGGTACCCCATTTGCGTCACTTGAGGGCATCCTGTTCGAAGGCTATAGATTTGCTTAGGGTTTTATCCCACACCACTTGAGTGGTGATAGGCATACCTTGTGGTCACTTTATTCGGCACTGGTCCAATCCCATCTGGACTACGGTTGCCAGGTGTATTCTTCAGCCTTGAAGATACTTGACCCCCCTGTTCATTCATTTGGGGCCCATCTTAGTATTGGAGCCTTTCGCACCTCGCCTATCCCTAGCCTCTTTGTTGAGGGTGGCGTGCTTCCCTTGCGATACCACCGGCTGCAGGTGTGCCTACGATTTCTATTTTGTGTCCAGCAATACCCCCTCATCCCCAGTCCATGAGTGCCTTTTTGCCCCATCCTCTTCGGCATCTTTTGATCGGTAGCCATCTCTACCCCAGCCTCTGGGCCCCCCGGGTTGGGGACCATCTCTCCTCCCGCGGTGTTGGCCCTCCCATTCCCGCCAGCTCTGTGTTGGGGCGTCCGCTCTCCTGAAGTCTGTACTACCTTTTGGCATTTCGAGAAAAGGTCTACTGACCCTCGTCTATTAAAGTGCCTGTTTCTTGAACATGCATGTTCTCACGCTCACCAGCATCCCATCTATACAGATGGCTCGAAGTCAGACCTGGGTGCTGGAGCAGCAGCAGTGTCCTCTATGGAGTCTCTTCGGTCCGCCCTACCTCCTGTAGCATCCGTTTTTACTGCAGAGTTGACAGCCATTCTTTTAGCTTTTAATTTGATTTTATCCCTTGATTCTTCAGATATTATCGTTTTTAGAGATTCCCGGCCTTTTTTAGAGTCAGTTCTTTCTTTTACATCCACACACCCTTTGGTTTTACATATTCACTCCTGGCTGGTCAGAAATGCCTCCTGTTGGTGTTCTGTTGGGGTCCCGGGCAATGAGGCGGCTGATCGTCTGGCCTGCTTGGCCGCTCTCGAGATGCCAGATGCAGCCCCTGTGCCCTTTAGGGATTCCTACCCCATAATCAGGACGTGTATGTCTTTTGTTTGTGGCAGAGAGAATGGGATTCGTTCCCCTCTTCTAAGCTGTCCCTTATTAAATGCTCTGTCTGTTTCTGGTCTTCTAGCTCTCAGCCAGTCCGGTCTTGGGAGGTTGCTTTTTGCAGGTTGCGAATTGGGCACACGAGACTCACCCATGGCTATTTAGTCTCGGGTGGAGGCCAAGTTGCCCCTGGTTGTCCATTTTGCAGCAGTGAGCTCACATTTTAGTAGTTTGTCCCCACTTTGCTTCTCTTCAAAATTTGTGCTTCCCTACCCTTTCTGACATCGCCTTGCCTGATTCCCTTGGTTGTCCTCCCTCCTTACATTGCTATCATGAAGTGGCATTTTATCCCTTTTATAAACTCTCCATTTTTGTGTTTAGGTTTATTGTTTTATCTTTTATACTGTGCCCTCCCCAGCCCTTGGCGCATGTCATTTGTTTATTGCCCTAGCCACCCTTGTTTTTAGAATGAGTGCTGTATGCCATAATTTAAGTGTGTTGCACTGTTTTTTCTAATCTTTTGCTTTTCCCCATTTTTATTGAGTGTCTCCCCATGCTTCTTCTGACTTTGTTCGGGTGACCCTGTTTTAACAGTGCTGCCATTAAGAATCCATTAGGATTGGGCAGCTACCACCTGGTTTTTCCTGTAAACTTAAACCTAAATCATTAGTAGAAGGTTTATATACTGCTGTAGTAATATGTTGAATACCATAACTTGTGACAAATTCCTTAAACTCAGCATAAGTAAAATAAGGACCATTGTCAGAAACAATTGATACTAACAAACCAAACTTAGTGAAAGAATGTCTAAGAAACTCAGTCTCCTTAGCAGTTGGACTTGATGTAAACCAACCCATTTAGAGTGAGCATCCACTATGATGAGAAAATGCTTCCCATCTGTTCCAGCGTAATCAACACAGGCATCCCAGCAAGGAACCTTCGGAACCTTTCTGCTTTTTCTAACCATATAATTAATTAATTTATAAACAAATTGTTTAATTTTTCATCTTTTTTACAATAGATACCTACATTTTTAGGTACATGAATTCTTTATAAAGTAGTCAAGTGCCATATAGCATTGATTTCTTTCTACATATACCTCTTCTTCTATCATTTTTTCTATCATTCTGTTGTTTGTTTTTTTTGCTTAGATGTCTGTCTCTCCCACATCTATTACTTTCTTTTTATCTTGCTTTGATAAACCACAATTAGTAGTGAAAATTTCAAGCAAACTATACCTTCTACAAATCAATTTTTCACACTTCATATGATAATGAATCATTAGATTTTTATTTATTAATTATTAAATAAAGCTTCTTTATTTTCAGATACTAAATATTATTTATAAACTAACCATAAAAAGTTTTGTGCATAAACTATGTCATCTAATAAAAGGCAAGTTAAATTTAACCCCATGTGGCTTGAAAAACAAGATCACAACAATGAATTAGTGAAGAACTGGTCTGAAAAAAAAGTGATTATGAAGTATTGTGCAACTACTGTACGTGTATCATTAATATAGAGAAAAAAGAATTACAGGGATTGTATAAGCATGCCAAAACGGAGAAATATGTTAAGAATTTTCACTTGCACAAGGACAAATGTCAGGCTGTTATTGAAAATAGCACTAATGCAACTTCAAGCTCGCTTAAAGTGGTTTCAAAAAGAGAGGCTGCTACGAGAGCAGAACTAATTTGGATGCTCAAGAGTATCCGGTAATCTTTCTCTGAATTTGAATGATGACATTACAGAAACATTTCATGCGATGTTTCCAGGCAAAATTCCAGAAGATTTTTCTCTTTGAGCATCAAGTCTGGCTATATCCTCACAGAAGCTCTTGGACCATACTTCAAAGATTTAATTTTAGAAGATATAGGTGACTCCTTCTATGGATTATCATATGATGAAACCACCAACAATGGAGATCAAAAAGAACTTGTGGTAATGGTCAGATATTGGTCCAAAAATTTAAATAAAATTGCTGCATTTCATTTGCAAACCATAATTTTAGGTCATATAACAGGCCAGAAGATTGCAGATGCCATAATTTCTGTCTTGGATACAAATGATCTGAAATTAGACAAATGCATGTCTTTTTAGTAATGGTACCAATGTTAATAAAAAGGTTTTTTGAATTATTAATGAAAACGTTAAAGCCAATCGAAGCAAATCTTTGTTAAACACTGGGACATGTCAACTGCACATAGTACACACATCATTTTTTAAAGGGCTAAATAGCCTAGATAATGACATATCAACTTTCTGCATAAACATCTACAGATTTTTTAAAGGATGGCCTGAAAGTAAAGAAGATTTAAAAGAGATTCAAGAAAAACTTTCCTACCCTTTGAAAAAAATGCTAAAACATGTTGACAGTAGATGGTTGACTTTAGGAAAATCTGTCAGCAGAATACTTGAACAATGGGAGGTTTTGGTGGAATATTTTATTACTTATATACCAAAATGTTCTTCATCTCTTTGTTCAAATTTTTATTACAAAGCAATTGTTCAGATTTTGAAAAAAGAAACTATAAGAGTTGAATTATACTTCGTAAAATCAGTTGTTCAAATATTTGAAAAATTTAATTCAAAATTTCAATCTTCTGAACCATTGATTCATTTTTCCATGATCAAATTTGTAATTTAACTTCACTTCTTGCAAATAGAATTCTTAAGCACTCAATTTCATTTGAAAAGATATCTATGAAGAAAATAAAGGAGATAAAAGACATCTTTTTAGTGAACTCTGGAAAAGACTTTATAAATGCACAGCACCTGCAATGTGGGGAGGAATTTAAGGAAGAAATTGCTAAATTAAAAAATAATGTACTTGGTAACTGTATGGCTTTTTTCAAAGATTCATGCCTGTATTTGTTAAAAAAGTTTTTTTTTGATAAGCAAAATATCATCAAGTATTTCAGAGGCTTGGCTCCAGAAAGCAAGCAGGAAACATCCTCAATTCATGATATGAAAGTTATTTTACAGCTGCTGCCAGTTAACATTCCTTCAGATATATTTTTGGACAAGTGTAAGTCTGCAGGCAGAAGAAATATCAAAGGAATCTACGAATCTTTGGCTTGACCATTATTGGCATTTTTTAATGGCTAAAAATAAATATCCAAATATCTCTGGATTTATAAAAGCTGCCTTGTGCATCTGGCACAAGATCATTTTCTGTGTCAAAAAAAAGTACTTACTGAAGACAAAGCAAGAATGTCTATACGATCTTTAAATGCCAGATTGACAGTGAAAAGTGGCCTTTATCTTTTTAATAATAAGCCATATTCTGTCCCAATTGATAAAAAGCTTCTGTCTCTTGGACTTTCAGCATACAAGAGCTATAAGGCTTATTTAGAAGAAGAAAAGCAGAAAGAGTTGAAGAAGCAATCTGAGAAAGAAGAAGAAGAAAATAGAAAAGGAAAAATTATTGAAATTAGATGAAATAGAAAAAGAATGTGAGGGGAAAACGGCTAAATTTACAACCGTACAAAAAGTCACTGATGATTTGTTGGTAGTGGCAAAAAATAGACTCGATAGTGTCATAGAATCAAAAGATATGGTTGCTATCCAGGCAGCCGTACAAAAGAGGAATGAAGAATTAGTTTTAAGTTGGAAAGTAAATAAGCTTAATGTTTCAGTAAACAAGAAAAAATCTCGATTGATAAGCAGTTTTTTCAAGAAATTGTTAACCTTAAAGTTATCTTTTTGTTAACTGTCTACTTACATAATATTTCCATTTATGAGAAAAATTCTGTTAAGTTTGTATATATATATATATATATATAAATAAATATTAAGATTGTTTACATATAGTTTAATTGTAGCTACCTAATTCTTGTGTAATGTGTCATGTATATTTTTTTTAATAAAGGGGAAAAATAAATAGGACGGTTATATGGGGATGGTGGAGACCATATAAAATAAACAGATGCATATGTATGCGATTTGTTTATATTTACTATAAAAATCAGTGTTAGGTAGAAGGTTTGTCTATGATAGGTACCTAAAATTCTGTAAGTACACAGCAATTTCTATATAAGACATATATCAATTCTGACACATGTATATAATAAAATAATGAAATTCAATAAAAATTATAGTTGGAACTTTTGGAACCTAAACTGACCTCTTACATTGCTGGGAAGTCTGTTGACATGCAACCTGTGTCATGGTGACTGTGGCTACTCCCAAGGATGTAATTCTAGCTTTATGTGGTGTAGAGCTAAGCACTGGGGACACAACCTATATAATTCTTCTAGGTTCCTGTCCAAGTTATGCCACCCAAAAGTTACCTCTTGCTAATTCTTTCATGCGAGAAGCACCCACATGATTAGCATGTAGTTCATGCAGTAGATCATTCCTTAATTTATGAGGAATGACTACTCTACTGCCCTACAAAACTGTACCTAACTGAATGGATAACTCATCCCTCCTCTGTATATAAGGAGCAAGGCCACAATCCCCCATAGTTGAGGTTAGCCACCCAACCTCACAGAACTTGTGTATTCTAGAAAGAATAGGATCTGCCCTTGTGCACTCCCTGAGAGCAACACTAATGACTAGTGAAAATTCTAGAAATTTTACCAGCATAGTCCAGTCAGCTGGAATTGGAGTATTGCCAATTATGTCAATACTAGGAAGAGGTAGATGGCTTAGAGCATCTGCAGTACCTAATAAGGTTTCAGAATGATGAATAAGTTAATTATAAGCCTGAAGAAGAAGAGCCCAACCTTGTATCCAACCAGAAGCCATAGGAGTGATACATTTAGTAGAAGAAAATAAACTAAGAAGGGGTTTATGATCTGTGACCAATGTACTTTCCTTAGAGCAAAAACCATTGCTAAGGCTTCCTCTCCAACTGAGAATAATTATGTTCCGTAGCTGTTAAAGTACAAGAAACAAAGTCAACAGGATGTTCTATACCATCTATCAGGTGGCATAGAATAGCTCCACTGCCATAAGCACTGCTCTGCAACCACTACAATAGGCTTTTGAGGGTCAAACTGCACTAACACCTTAGAAGAATCTGCTTGGAGGCAACAAAACCAATTGTTTGTGCCTTCCCCAAGACCAAGGTACACCAGCTCTTTGGCAGAATGCAGTATAGGATAAATTCTAACTTCTTCAACCAATCAATCCAATTCTCTTCGCACTTTAGCTCTTAGTGTATAGAGAACTGTCATTGTTTTACAGAATTTAGGAGGGATATTTGGATCTACCTCAATAGTAAAAGTTTTACCTTTAAGGCAACCCAGACCAGTAGAAAATAAATCTGGGAATTCTTTTACTAGATCAGCTTCAGTGTTTGATACACTATTTATATCTGAGAGCTTACTATTATTTGGATGAAGGGAACTAATTAAATCTCTTCCTAAAAGACATTACCCTGACTACCCTTATATACAATAATTGCCTGACAAGAATTAGTAGAATCGAGTCTAGCCAGAAATCTCACCTGCTACCTTGAGGGGAACACCACCATAAGTTCTAAGGCTTATAGAAGAAGGATGAAAAATAGGCCATAGATTAGAGAAAGTATTCTCAGAAATAAGGGAAGATGCAGCACCTGTATCTGATACCATAGTTACACAAACATTATTTAGAAAGAATGTGGCATTAAGGGGGCCGTTTCAGTCAATTTTCACAAAAAAATTGAAATTTCAGTGTTTTCAGCTAATCACATTTTCTGAAGCAGCCTTGTTTCCTCTATATGTAGTTAAACTCAAATGGTTGGCAATTATTTATTAACTTATTTGTTTTTATTATGTTACCTAATATATTTTCTCATTTTCATCAATGCGCTGACTCTCCAGTACACACAGAACTGAAATTTGTATCTACAAGCATTTTTTTTTTGCATAATTAAATGCTTTTTTAATTTTAATTTGTCATTTATTTTAAAAATTAAATAAATCCCTAACTGGTAACATTTGTGAATATAGACTCAGTGACACTCAAGATCTGAGTCAGTTTGATTGCCAGAAGGAAGAAGGATAGTTGTTTTAGAAAACTAATTGCTAATTTTTTCATCACTGAATCGGAAATACTGTCAGTTTTTACAATCATACAACCTTCTAAAAGGAAGAAATGGCTTTCCAAAGGTCACAAAGAGTGGAGGAAGTCTAGTAAGGATAAAACAAAAGAGCCTGAGGCTGTTCAAGATTTTTATCAAAAAGAGTGGGGAGGATCCAATATATATATATATACTGTAATCCATACACAGTCACATACGCATATATATAAAGGTATATAGCCTCTACATAAAGTATCTTGGGCATTACACATTTCCCAAGATCTGTTAAAAACATAAAAAACTCGCCAAACTTTGGAGCCCATTTTCTTGAAAAAAAACAAAAACATTAACAAAAATCATAATAACTTATATATTGGTTGATTTTTATTAAATAAAGGTTAAAATATTACTTAAGAAATGCTGCATAGCATTATGATGAGTTATTTTCAAATTTACTTATAAAAAATAAATTGGGTGGGGGTAGCCAAATTTGAGAAATTTTTGACTACTTGAAGTTAACTCTTTCTTAAAGAAAATTTTAATCATATTTTTTAAAAGACTCATCATAATGATGTAAATGAATGTTTAAATTTACCTACAGCATTTATTTCACAAAGATCAGTTCATAAATAGGGGACTTATGTTCATGAAATGCCGGAAAATTTGAGGTTTTTCCTCCCATCGATTTAGAATTGGGGGAGGGGGAGTGTCATATATAGAATTTAAGTCTTTCATATATCAGAATTACCTGGTTATTCATGCCAGTGATGGCAGGATGTTGGCCAAGGGCAACATGATCCATCAGAGAAGAGCATTAGCTAGCTTGATTGGTATAGAGCCAAAGGTGTCCTGATTCTTACATGTGACCCTTCTGGCGAATGTGTCATATCCCTCCGAAGCGGCATGATTAGTGCCTTGGCACTTAATGGCACTCCAGGAATTGTGACACCACACTCTACCAGGAACTTCATAAAAGGAGTGGTCTATGTAAAGGAACTCATGGCCTAGTCCTCCTTTTGGGGAAGGGGGCTTAAGAACCACCCCTACATTCTCCATCATGTTCAACTGTGTCAGTGCATGCCGGTTGGTATCACTACCATGTGAAGACATTTGTGCCACTGTCGCATAGGTGCTACTACTACCACCATTTTGGCCATACATATAGCTACTGTAGACATGCAAAGTCAGGTTTACTTGAAATCTGACTTAAGTTGCTCCAAGGCCACATATGATAAGTCCAAATTGTGTATCGCCAAGCAGTGATGTTTATTTCCTGGAGAAGGATTTCCTGGCTATTCAGGCTACAGATCTTCTCATTTCATGAGGCTTGCACCAGCCTCAACTAAAACCAGGGCTCATACACACCTCTCCCAGCATCATCATTTCCTGTAAGATAAAGTAGCTGCATGCCTCTGATGAGTAGTTAGACTCACAGCAGTCTACACCCCTAAAAGTGTTTGTGAGGATGTCTTTGCCATTCCTGAAGCTGCCCCCTGAAAGAACGATAGCACCAAAGGAGCTTTAGCTCCTATGCTCCCACCTAAGGCTAGGCTAGGAGATGGTGGATCCTCTAAAGGAGGAACTCCCGCCCCCGAAGCCTTCCCATCCACCTCAGGTTCTGAGGCAGAGAAAGGAAAATACTTGCATTGCGAGCCCAACCTTTCCCCAATAAGTCCTCAAAGGTGACAGTACTTTGTTCTGCCTCCAGGAAGCGTATGGCCATTCCTGTGTGGGTCTTCTGGGGGACATATTCATTAAATAGATTTGTTGCAGTCTCATCTCCTGTTCTCCATTAGCAATCTTTTTGCATGGGACCATGCTGGGTGTGTGCCCCCTACCCACCCTCCCAGGGTATAAGGGTTTTGCGACCCCACTACCATGGGAGTGGGCTGTGCCATTTACACCCATCATGATATCTCTCTTCTTTTTGCTCAAAATAGCTCATTTCAGGCAGTAGTGGTGCTGCTGCACCTGGATAAAAGGTATACTGTTATTTCTGCATACATTCCACCGTAACCCGACCTCGATGCATGGAACTTGCGCCACATAGTGGCACAATCGGCAAGGCCCTTTCTACTCCTCAGCCCTGTAAGGGGTGCGGCAATTTGCCATCCTGGCCGCCATGCTGATGGGACTCAGCACCCCGTCCGACCCCAGCTTAGCCTCTTCTGCTTCCTTAAAAAACACTTGTTTCCTTGCTTTTCATACAACCTCTTCCACAACTTTCAATGGTCAGCCTCTAATTTCACAGGGTAGATGCTGACCTTCTCAAGCCAACCGTCCCGGATCGGGGCTGAGGGGGGAGGGGACAACGTTCCCTAACCCCTGAGCTCCGGTTCGGGATGGGTTTTTTTAACAACCTGCTTCATCCCCACCCATACCTTCCTCACATCCCTTTTCCTCTCCTCTTCACAATCTATCTTTTTACGCCGCGTCTAAGGTGGAGCCGCCATGCCGATGGACTGCCAGGCCACCAGGTGGGAGGGATGGTCCCAAATGGTGGCGCCTGGCTCTGCCAGGCCTGTAAGCACTTCTTGCAGTGCGGGCAACTGCAAGAGGTGATGAGCGATTGCATCCCGTGAAATAAATAGGGTCACCATGCCCAATGATGAAAAACACAAAAATCTCCCCTTAATTCTCCCTGTCACCAATGGAGCCGCTGTCGGGCAGCTCCACCGAAAAAATAGAGGCCCCCCCGCCCTGTGCTTGCTCAGGGGACCCTCCATATCTCTCTAACTGGAGAGGAGGCTTACTCCTCTCCTTTGCCTACAGGTGTAGGGGACTCCCCCTCACCCCCTTCTCTGGAGGTGCTTTCGGGCACCTCCCTTTTTCCAGCGGCAGTCCCCTCTGTTCTTTCCAAGGGGACTGCCAGCAGGCAGCCCTTAACCAGCCGCTTCACATCGAAGCGGCTCGGTAGGGCAAACCCCCTTAGGTGTTAGAGGGAAGCCAGGCCCCTTCGGTCGCTTCCCTCAAAAGACCTGCTGGCAAGAATATTGAACCTTGCCGGGGTCAAGGCCTGTGCCTCCCCACACAAGACTAGTGACGATACTGCCAACGGGACCTGCGACGTCTTGGGGGAGGGATGGCCAACTAGAGGCCCCCCCCCCCCTGAGATAGACATGGTCCTTGAGGAAACCAAGCCTCAGACGGTAGGGCCTTTCATGGGGGGGAATCCGGGCTCAGTTCCAAGCACCGAACCCGAATCCGCCCCTATGTAAGGTCCTCCTCAAACGGCTAGGGTTTCCGAAGCAGTACAAGGAGGGGAGGGATCTCCTCCGACTGGTGCCCCCACGACTACCAGGACCTTCTCCATTTCAGAGAATGACCTGGCTGAGGCCGGTCCATCTGGCCTGGGGGCTCCTTCCGGCGGAGATGAGAAGCGGGTTCATTCCCCGCCCTCCTCTCCAAAAAAGAAAAAGACTCGGGGCTCCTCTCCATCCGCGGGGGCTACTAGGATGGATGGGTCTGCTGCCACTTTGGCAAGCGACAAAGCCTAGAACGGCACATCCAGCCCCTCTGCCCCCCGGTTGCGTAGCCCCTGACTAAGACCAAAAGTGAACAGGGCGGAGCCTCAATGACATCGGGGCACCTCATTCAGAGGTTTCCTGGTGTTTTTGAGCCCGCTGACCTCAAGCGCTTCCTTGTTATTCGCTCCACTGATGGCACCATGTTGCCAAGGGCAACATGATCCATCAGAGGAGAGGATTAGCTAGTGCAATTGGTAGAGAGCCAAAGTTTACTCGTTTCTCGGACGGGAGCCTTCTGGCGAATTCCGCCGAGGCGGCCAAGATACGTGCTCTTCGGACACTTCATGGCATCCCGGTGAGTATGATGCCGCACTCTACCATGAACTTTGTGAAAGGAGTAGTTTATGCGAGGGAACTCGTTGACTACTCCATTGAGGACATCACCCTAGAGCTGGCCGACCATGGGGCGGTCAAGGTCGAACGTGTGATGAGAAAACAGGGATGGGCCTCGAGACCCACCCCTACACTCTTTGTCATGTTCGACTCTGACAAGCTCCCTTAGTCAGTGCGTGCCGGTTGGTACCGCATGAAGGCATTCGTGCCACTGCCGCGGCGGTGCCATTACTGTCACCGCTTCAGGCATATGAATCGCTCATGTAGATGTGCAAAGTCGGTGTCACCCAAAGTCTGTGTAAATTGCTCCAAGGTCACACACGATAAGTCCAAATCGTGTGTGGCCAAGTGTGTCAATTGTGGAGAGCCGCACCCTGCTTCTTTGAAGCAATGTGGTGCATATTTACTTGAGAAAGAAATCCAGGCCATTCAGGCCCAGGATTGACTCATTCCGCGAGGCTAAGGACTTGGTCCTGGCGCGCCCGGCTGTGCCTGGGACATCATATGCCTCAATAGTTAGAGAGGCACCCTCTGCTCCTGGCTATCCAGGCCAACGAGCACGGTTGTTTCCACACCCATTTGGAGCCCTTCTGCGGGCTCTACCCAACCCGGGCGCTCCCCTGGTAAAGCTGGCGGCAAAAAGGGTTCATACCCAGCCCCGGCTAAAACCAGGGCTTCCCCCTCTTTCCCCAGCGTGAACGTTTTTTCGTAAGGCGAAACGGCCACGCACCTCCACCGAGTTGTTAGACTCATAGGAGGCAACACGCCGGAAGTTGGTCGCTAGGCCATCTTCCGGGGTTCCTAAAGCTGTCCCCCGAAAGGGGGACAGCATCAAAGGAGCTTCGGCTCCTTCGCTCACGCCTAGTGGTGGAGGGAGTGGCTTGGAAACGGTGGTTCCTCAAAAAGAGGGGCCCCCGCCTCCGAAGCCGCAACACCCGCCTAAGATTTTGAGGCGGAGGGAGGAAAAGACTCGCATGGCGAGCCCAACCTCCTTCAATAAGTCCTCGAAGGCGACAGCGCTTTGTCCGGGGTTCTGCCCTTGGGAAGCGTACGGCCATTCCCATGAGGGTCTTCTGTTTGAGGAGGGCCCTTGTCTCTCCTCCGAGCTACGCCTGGAGGGCATATTCCTTCAATGGAATTGCCGTGGACTCAAGGCCAACTGGGAGGAGCTGCGGAGGCTCATCTCGTCCCGTTCCCCATTAGCTATCTTTTTGCAGGAGACCATGCTAGGCGCGTGCCCCCTGCCCTCCCTCCTGGGGTATAAGGGTCTTGTGACCACACCACCGCAGGATGGCCGGGCTGGGGGATGCGCGGTTTACACCCAGCATGATGTCTCCGTTCTTCCTTTCTCTTTAGATACCTCCTTTCAGGAAGTGGCTGTGCAGCTGCACCTGGATAGGAGGTATACTATCATTTCTGCGTACATTCCACTGTCAGCTGACTTCGACGCGGGGGACTTCCGCCACGTCGTGGCATGGTTGCTTGGAGATCTGAATAGCAGGCATCCTCTCTGGGGAGATTACTCAATAAATCCCAGGGGACAGGTCCTTGCCGATCTGATCGAAGAGCTTGAGATAGGTGTCCTAAACGTGGATGAGTTTACGCATCAATGCCTAAGAACCGCTTCATTTTCTTGCCTTGATCTTGATTGAGGGGTGGTCGATGACCTCCATGGTAGTGATCACTTTCCCATTCAAATATCATTTTCAGGGCAACTGCCGCCTGAGAGCCCACCTCGGTGGTGCTTGGCGAGGGTGCGGTGGCCTGCATTTCAGGAAATGACTGAATTCTCTATCTCAGTCGAGGAGTTTAGGTCAGTAGATGAGGCTGTTGAGTTCTTCTCCGGCAACCTCATCGCCATGGGCCTGACTACTATTCCTAGGACGTCTGGCCGTTTTGCACACTGACCACTCCCATGGTGGTCGGCCGAGTGTGAGACGGCCCTCAAACAGAAGCGTTATACCTACATGTGCTATAAGCGTCGCCTGAACGATTTCACTGTCGCTGAATTTCGTCGGGCATACGTGTCTTCACTTAACGGGAAGACCGCTTTAGCAGAGGTGTGGAAGCGAGTCAAAAGGATTTGGGGCAAGTTCTTGCAGGATGGGGGTCCCATTCTCCAGGAGAATGGGACCGCAATCTCGGACCCAGCGTCCATAGCGGAATCCTTAGCGACTGCTTTTTTTCCGCATTCTCTAGTCGTGATGCTGCTCCGCCAGCATTCAATGCTTGTCGTCATGTCGCGGAAGGCCGCTGACTGGACTTTACCTCCAGAGGCGGAGAACTCTTCAACGACAAGTTTACTGTGAGTGAGTTGCGTTCCGCTCTCGCTTCGTGTGAGTTGCGTTCCGCTCTCGCTTCGTGTGCGGACACCGCCCATGGTCCGGACGATTTCCTGTACGCCATGCTTCGACACCTGGGTGAGCGAGGCATGGCCTTTCTGTTAGATTTGTTCAACAGGATCTGGGTGGAGGGTCTTCTCCCAGACTCCTGGCGAATCGCTACTGTGCTCGCCTTTCGCAAACCGGGGAGAGATCACACTTCTCCGACCGGTTTCCGCCCAATCTCTCTAACCTCTTGTGTGTGCAAGTTGCTGAAGAAATTGGTAAATGTTAGATTAGCCTTTTTCCTGGACAGCGGAGGCCATCTGTCTTCTGCACAGTGCGGCTTCCGCAAGTTCCACTCCACATCGGATGCTCTGCTCCGACTGGAAAATGCCATCTGCGAGGCTTTCCTCTGTAGACAGCACTACGCCACGGTGTTTTTCGATCTGGAGAAGGCCTATGATACCGCATGGCGATACGGTATCATGGAGACTCTCCACACGATGGGGCGAGGGGACGCCTCCCAATGTTTATATCTGAATTTTTGCGAGATCGTCGATTCCGTTTACGGGTGGGGGGAGCCCTCTCCGGCCCAAAGGAGCAGGAAGAGGGTGTTCTGCAGGGAAGTGTCCTCAGTGTCACACTCTTTGCCCTGAGCATCAACGGCATCACCTCGGTGCTGCCGAAAGAAGTTCTCGCTACGCTCTACGTGGACGACCTTTCGATCTCTTTGGCGCGGCCCAGATGCCAACTCTAGAGCGTCGACTCCAACAGTCATTGAACCGTGTCTCTTGCTATGCCGAGGCGCGTAGGTTTCGGTTTTCTTTGGCCAAGACTAAGGTGGTGCACTTCTGCCACCATCCATGGCTCCACCCCGACCCAGATTTGTTTCTTAATAGGGTGCGCCTGGATGTGGTTGAGTCGCACCGTTTCCTTGGTCCTGTATTCGACCGACGCCTCACCTGGGAGGCTCATATTCGCAGCCTTAGGGTCTCTTGTACCCGCGCCATGGATATTCTTGGTTCCGTGACGTTCAGCGCTTGGGGCGCTGATAGGACTACTGCCCTACTTTTTTATCGATCCTTTGTTTGTTCGAAGCTCGACTACGAATGCGAGTTTTATGCATCCGCAGCTGAGCTTTTATTGCGGAAGGTGGATTCGATCCACCACACTGGCCTTCGCCTTGTGACCGGTGCCTTCCGCACTTCCCCCACTGAGAGCCTGTTGGTCGATGCTGGGGAGATGCCACTCGCTCTGCGCCGCATGCAGTGCATCACTCGCCTGTACACGCGAGCCCGGCGTCTCCCTCAGTCGCCAACAGCTCTCACTGCATCCGCAGCTGATCTCGACGCTGCCTATGCCGGCGAGAGACGCCAGTCATACCCTAAGCCCTCTGGGTTTAGGGCCAGGAAACTCCTTTGAGAGCTAGATTTCGCTCGGGCCGGTGGCGCCCTGGTTCTGCCCAGGACGCCACCCTGGAGGGTACCACATTTGGCTATTTGTAGCCACGCCTCTGCTCCCAAAGCTTGTACGGCACCAGGAGTATTGCGTTCGACCTTTCTGGAGCACACATTGTGTCACGCTGGAACCGTGCTAGTGTATACGGATGGCTCCAAGTCCCAAGAGGGGGTCGGCTTACACGCTGTATCCCCTCTGTTTGAAGTCAGCGGGTCTCTGCCAGGCGCTGCATCTGTCTTCACGGCCGAGCTGGTGGCAATACACCACTTGGTACGGGAGATTACGCGACGTGCCCGGTTCGGAGACCGGATTGTGATCTATAGCGACTCACAAAGCGCGCCCTAAGTGCTCTCGAGACATTGGAACTCCGCATCCCCTGGTTTGCGATATCCGTTACACCACGGTTATGGCGATCCGGGCAGATGTCGAGATTATCTTTTGCTGGGATCCTGGACATGTAGGAATTGCGGGGAATGAGAGCGTCAAAGAGTCTGCGACCGGACCAGCGTTTTGCTCTTCCTCAAAACCGACTACATGGCAGGAATACGGGCAGCTCTTCGGACTGCTTGGCAAAGAAGGTGGAAGGGAACTTAAAGTTGCGTGCCATTGCGCCGCGACTGTTCCCATGGACCTATCCCCCAATGCCGCGACGGCTTCAGGTGGCTTTCTGTCGTCTCCGAATCGGACACACTCGTGTGACGCATCGCTATTTGATGTAGCGCTCGCCTGCGCCCTATTGCAATGACTGCATCGCCCCCCAGACTGTTCGGCACATTCTTGTTGAATTTCCCAGTCTGGGTGATCTTCATGCATGTTACCTGTCCCGGTACAGGGATGGGCGGGGTCGCTACCGCCTGTCCCTTGTACTCGGGTCGAGTGTGTGCACCATGACTGGTGGACTGATAGACTTTTGGTGGGAGGCCGGGCCTTCTCCCTTGTATTTAACTTTTTTTGTTATTGTTGTTTGTTTTGTTTTTTTTGTAAGTCGCAGGCTCCTGCGCTGGGGGGAGGGGGACCTCCCCTCGACGCCGGAACTTGCTCCTTGATTGTTATCCCCGTTTTATTGTTATTTCTGTTAAAATTTTTATTTTAAAGTACCCTAGAACTGGGCTGTTTGTTTGCGGCGACTTATGCCCAAGTGGGCAGTCATCAGATAGCCCCTTGAAAAAAAAAAATAAATCTACTCCTCAGGAATTTAAGCAGTAGATACCCCTCTGTGGGGAGAATACTTGATCAATCCATGGGTCAGGTCCTTTCCAACCTGATCATGAGCTGGAGATAGGTGTCTTAAATGTGGATGAGTTTATGCCTCGCTGCCCGATAACCGCTTCATTTTCCTGTCTTGATCTATCTTTGTGCTCTCTAGATGCACAGCCTGATTTTGGGTGGGGCTATTCGATGACCTCCATGGTAGTGATCACTTTCCCATTCAAAATATCATTTTCTGGGCTGCTGCCACCTGAGAGCCCATTTTGGTGGTACTTGGCATGGGTGCAGTGGTCCTCATTTCAGGAAATGACTGATTTCTGTCTCAGTCAAGCAGTTTAGGTCGGTAGATGAGGCCAGTGAGTTCTCGAGCAACCTCATTGCCATGCACCTAACTACTATTCCTAGAATGTCTGGTCATTTTGCATATTCACCTCTCCAGTTGTGGTCAGCCAAGTGTGAGGTGGCCCTCAAACAGAAGTGTTATGCCTACATGCGCTATAAGTGCAGCCCAAACAATTTTGTCGAGCTCAGGCTAGGTTACGTTATGTTTCAAAGCATGCCCGCCACTCTTCCTGGTGGGCATGTATGTCTTCACTTAACGGGAAAGACCCCTCTATCAGAGGTATGGAAGTGAGTCAAAAGGATTTAGAGTAATTTCTCGGACCCCACTTCCATGACTGTTTTCTCTGCATTCTCTAGCTGCCAGCATTCAATACACGTGATATTGCTGAAGGCTGCCAACTGATTTTACCTCCAGAAGCAGAAAACCCTTCAACAACATATTTTTATTGAGTTTCGTACCACTTTTGCTTCATGCACCGCCCTTGTCCGCACAATGTCCAATATGCTATGCTTTGACACATGTGAGTGAAGCATGTCCTTTCTCACAAATTTGTTCAACAGGATCTGGACAGAGGCTTAGAATGCCATTTTCTCACTGCTCTTTATCAAATGGTCATTTCAAGGGCTTAAAATGCAATCTTTAGATGTTCATTACAAGGGTTTAAAATGCATTTTTATATGTTTCTTATCAAGTAGTCCATTACAAGGGCTTAAAATACAATTTTACAGCAATTCTTTATCAAATCCATTACAAGGGCTTAAAATGCAATTTTCTTACTGTTCCTTATCAAATAGTCCATTACAAGGGCTTCAAATCCAATTTTCTAGCTGCTCTTTATCACTAGTCATTATAAGACTTAAAATGCAATTTTCTAGTTGTTCCTTTACAAGTAGTCCATTGCAAGAGCTTAAAGTGCAATTTTCTACCTGCTTTTTTTCAAGCTGTCATTTTAAGGGCTTAAAATACCCTTTTCTAGCTGTTCCTTACCAAGTAGTTCATAACAATTGCTTAAAATACAATTTTCTAGCTGTCAAGTAGTCCATTACAAGGGCTTAAAATGCAATTTCTAGCTGTTTTCTATCAAGTAGTCATTACAAGGGCTTAAAATGCATTTTCCAGTTGTTCTCTATTAAGTAGTCCATTAGAATGGCTTTTATGCAATTTTCTAAATTTTTGTTAAAGGGAAGATATCTGATTTTATTCAATAATTAATTTTTTAATTTCAGTTATAATTGGACTCCTACAAAAGTTTAATTTTAGGAGTATTACTGCAATCTTAGGAAGTTTACTGTTATAAATTTTTTTTAATGATGCCTGGTTAGTTAGTATAATAAATTTAATGAAAAAAATAAATATTAATTTTCTTACTTTATATTTATTCTGAAGTCTTATTATTATCCAAAAGATGGCAACTTCACTAGAGCATTATGTTAATACTGTGACTTCATTATCAGCTCAAGGTAAGTATTATTAAATATTGGTATTGGGATTTTTCTGCACTATTCATAAACAGACAAGATATCCATTATTCCACCTTCAGAATGCTGGTATGATTGGGCTTTTATGCATTTTATATTTGAATTATATCACTTGAACTGTATAATTGCAGCATTTTTATTCTTGGGAATTGTGTGGTGTATATAATTTGTAAACAATTCCTATTCTTAAATAAGCCAAACAATTTTTGCATTAGTGTGGTTTCATCATTATTTTAACCTTTTCATTGCTAAGCATGAGAAAAAGTAGAAAATTAACAAATTATGTTGTAGCTTTTATTAACTGTGAGAATGCATGCCCTAGGCTAGAGGTAGTGAGCTTAGAAGCTTGATTGAGAGATTAAATCAGATTGAGGATGGTCAGAAGGATATTAGTTATAGCTTAGATAAGGAAGGGGCTAGGCCTAGGTTAGCTTCAGGAGTGAAAGATACAGATGATGGTGATTTCTGGTTGCATGTTAATAGGTTAGGTTTGGGTATGTTAGATCTCTGAGACAGAGGGATATGAAACCTATTAGCTTAACTAATAGATTCATTTCCCTGAAAAAGGAAGTGAAAAGTGATGTGACTGGCAATTTTAATGTGAATATAAATGAAGGTGTGGCTGGAAGTATAGCAGCTGGTAGTATGAATCTGAATAGGAGGGAGGATAGAGCTAGAAATAGGAGGCTGAGAGTGTGTGTGGTGGGTGAATTAAAGAATAGATATTTAGATAGGAAGTTTAGTGGAGTGGGTGGAATGGATTGAGGGTTTGTTTGCCAGGTGCTTGAGTAAATGATATGCTTGACAGGTACCAGGGGCTGGTGTTGTTGCCACAGGGTTGCGACTCACACACCAACTATTCCCGCTGCCCTGACAAGGCCAGCTCAGTGGTTCAAAGAGAGGATATTGAGAGGAGAGTCTAATTTTAACTTTTTAAAAATCAATATACCTTATACCCCTAACTCAAAAATTTATGTACTATTGAGATGGCTTTACAAAATTATTGGCCAATCACCACTCTTCTAAGGTGAATGTATATAGGGGGGCCTCACAAAATACCTCGTCCACTGAAAAAGAAGTCTTGCAAAATATCGGGAGTAATGGGTGCACCCTTAATCTAACGGTTTACCAGTCAGAAAGGGGGGAAATGGAAGGAAAAGTTAAGGGGAGGCAGGCCCGCATTCTTCTTAAGAGACCAGGATCCGAGCTCCAGCCAATGCGAAATGTCCCATACTCAAGGACTGGGACGTGTAGAATCCTTTTAATGCGGAGAGTGGGAGGGCTCTGCTTCCAACCAATGCGTAGGCAACTGAGAGGCAGTCTCCAAACCCATGCTTCAGAAATCTCCTTTCTGTCACACTAGGTCAGAGTGGCTGCTGCCACCTCACAAAGTCAGATGTTGATGACTGGTCTTAGTGGCACTACAGAGCTGGAAAAGAGACGGCATTTTCAATCACCGATTCACTGCTACACTTAAACATTCTTACTTTGGCATTCATACGCATGCACCCATTCACACTAAGACCCACCTGAAAAACTATTCTACTTCTTTCTAACTTCCACCACAAGCAAATTATTTACCACTAAATTTTACTCAAATTATTTAAATATATGAAATTAAGTCTCCAATATTGAATTCTAAATTCTCTTTAACATCAAACTAATATCCAATTTTGCCTGTGGCGGAAGACAGAGATGAATGGGACCATGCTAGAAGTCTATAGAGTCCCCCCACCTGGAGCGAGGATGACTCAGCCGCAACCCACACATCCTGAAAAGAGAAGAAAGGGATTAGAGACAGGGGAGGGGAGGTAGACAACAATACACTACTACAGTGTCTGGCTGTGCAAGGGATATAGTTGATGTGTTGTCAAAGGGGTATGATCTTGTGATTAACTTTACAGGCAGGAAACTAGGCACTGTTAGCGATAGAGGAAATTTCAGAAGGAAACTTGTTGATATTTGTAAGGGAAAGCATTTGAATCAGGTTAAAAAAAAGATGCTTCAGGGATAGGAGGACTGAGTTGTGTCTATACCAATATTTATAGTCCTAGAAACAAGAAGGATGAATTATTTAGTTATATCATTGAAGATATAAATATAGTATATGGGTAACAGAATTTGGGTTAGCGAAATTAAATTTAATGATAATGTTGGTAAATTTGATCTAGTGGGTTATATGTACATACTCAAAGGACTGGTAGGACTGGGGAGATAATTATTTATATAAGAAATATTGTTTCAAATATAAATCTAATGTATATTTCCGAAAGTCTGTTTGTATATACGAGGAGCGGTCAATAAGTTTTGCAGCCCTGAGGAAATAAAAAGTAGTCGCTAGGGGGCAGATCTGGACTGTAGGGGGGATGGTTGAGCTCGAATCCGCAATCACGCTGGGCAGCTTGTGAAACTCTGGCCTTGTGGACAGGGACATTGTCGTGGAGGAGTAGGACGCTGCGTGTCAACTTGCCGCGCCGCTTCTGACGGATGCACTACTTCAACCCAGCCAGTTCTTCGGCGTAATATTGGCCTGTGATGGTCCTTCCATAAGGCGCATAGTCCACTGTCATTACTCCCTCAGAATCCCAGAAGATGGTGGCCATGATCTTCCCGACTAAGGGTTGGGTCCGGAACTTGATGGGGGTCGGATAGCCCCTGTGCTTCCAGGCCATGCTTTCGAGTTTGGCCTCAGGATCCCAGTGATGAACCCACATTTCATCACCTGTCACTATGCGTGACTTAAATCACGCCAGGTCTTGGTTGTACAGGAGCAGGAGCAGCAGCAGCTCCGAACTTTGACGACGTTGAAGTCGATCATGGGGCGTTAGGTTTCTAGGGACCACACAGGCCACATTGTCCTCGTTGGTCACTCCCTATTCCAGCGAGCAATGGTTGCATAGGAAGGGGCGGTGTCGGTGTACACTGCAACCATGCGTTCATGGATCCCTTTTGCATTCTTGCCTTCCTTGGTAAATAATTTGATCACTGCGCGGTGCTCAACCTTCTCCATTGTTGAAAAATTTGTGACTGACGATCTGCAATCAGCAGAGCGTGCAGCTGCAGGTCCTGACTTGTCATAACTTGTCCTAACACCCCCACAAAGAGCCATCCCCCGTCCTCTGTTTTGCCCTACCGATTCGCAAAACTTATTGACCGCCCCTCGTATATATAACCACTATGGAAGGCCATTTAGAGTGACCTTGAAGGCCAACAAAGGCCACTATTTGGAATAACTTTACCCAGGAAGTAACATATGCTACTCAGATATGGCAAAAGTTGTGCAACCCCATTGTCAAAATACTATTACTTGATAATGCTTAGAGATTATTAAATAGGAAACTGTTACACCGTAGTTTATTAATAGGGTTCTTCTCTACATACATGTATTAGGAAAGTCAGATACAATGAACAAATCATCCGAACCTTCCCCCTTCCCCCCTGGCCACTCAGGTGAGGGGAGGGGGAGGCTCAGTGCTCATTTGTACTCCTCCACACCCTCAGAGCCTAAGTAGAATTCGAGCAGTGTGGATATGGTAGGTAGGAGAAGAGGGAGGTTTCAGGATAGGAGAACGAAGAAGTACATTTAGTAAGAGACAACAAAGTAGATTTAGGTAGTCATGGGACCTACGGCTTAATCTAAAATTGAACCAGGCTATGTATTATGTTAACTATTCTACTTAATTGCTATTTTGTTACCCATGTCCACTGAGTTCTATGTATGAGTATGATAGGCGAGAATAAAAATGTGCTGAAATTTGATTGACAGTAGAGATTTTAAAAGAAATAAATCATTAAAAGACTTAAAATTGAGTTAAATAGTAGCAAGGCCTCTGGCTGGATGACATTCTAGGTTACTTAAAGGTGTGGAAAACATTGCAGCAGCTCTGGAGAAAATATATACTAGATTGCTAGATGTTGGAGAAGTGCTAAATGATTGGAAAATAGCAAATGTAGTGCCCATTTTTAAGAAGGGAAATAAAGAGGACCTGAATAACTTTAGACCAATAAGTTTAACGTATAGTTTATAAAATTCTTGAGGTATTAAAAAGAGGTAATTCTGAGCATCTAGAATATTGTAGGTTAATCATTGATACTCAGCATGGATTTAGAAGAGTAGATCATGTTTAACAAACTTACTGGAATTTATGGATTATGTAACAAAATAATTGGATAAAGGAATGTAGATATTGCATCATATTGTGGAAGGATGTCTGAAATGAATGTATTTATTGGTTAAGGGAACTTCATTTCTGTGTTTGATTAGGCCTCTGCCTTCCCCAATGTTATGGTTGATGATGAATCCTCGATTTGCATTTATTGCATATATCATTTATGTTCATTTGTATGATTTTGTTTGATGATGAAGTTTGTAAGACTAAGCTGAGGAATAGGTTGGGAAATGGGATAGATGTTAGTAGGGGAGAATTCTGCATTACTGAGGTATGTTGGTTTTTAGGAGAAGTAAAGCCATGTTAATGGCTGCTGGGGTTGATATGCAGGGTCTTTGTGTTGTGTGTGAGCTCCAAATGAATGGAGGGCCATGTGGGTTTTGCTTGACTAATCAGGCAAAATCAGGGTGGAACCACACCCTCTCAAATTTTGATGAAAATTGGTATGTGGGTAGATTTTTGACTGAAACCACAGAGTTTGAAATCTGTTTTTCAATATCGTAATTAGAAGCAAATGGACATCACAATTTGGGGGTTTTGGTAGCCTACCCAAATTCTAATTTACCTAGAAGGTTAAACAAATGAGACATTCAAAGTAGAATTTTTCGCTCTTCAAAATTGATTTGTCAATATTTTACTTAGAAACCATATTAAAAAAGTTACAGCCATCTAAATTTTTAAATGGGTTGGGAGGAACCCCAAGGAACATAGACATGAAAAAAAAATCCCTTTTGTTTCTTAAAATGCATAATTTCTTTTGTATATTTTAATTGGTCTGTTCACTTTCAATAGCCAACATAATCCTCAGTGGACAAAAAAGAAGAATTTGTTAATCGCAACTTCATGCATCAGATCCGGTGCATGAAGTTAATTTTACAGTCTTGATGTTCATCTGAGATTTCTTCAATAACCCTCTTCCCTAAAAAGCATTACTTATCTAGTTTTTGATGCATCAATCATTTGCTATATTTTATATTATCTATAAAATATAAAGGTTTAAATGCACTCAACATTTTTGTTTTAGAAAAACTATCTTGAGGATTGTTTCTAACTTAGGCTTCACATTAATTATATTTGTAGTGGATTAATGATACTCAACACTCAGCACCATTGATTCTTCAACAGGTGAATTTATAGCCACTCTATCATCCAAAATTCTTTCCCTAACACGCTACCATTATATTTCCAAGTCACAATTGGCATATTTGAAATATCTTAAAGAAAACTTGGACAACAAAGAAGTCATTATTCTTGGTGACTTTTCTGAAAATTAATCCTTTATTGTACAAGGCACAAATCAAAGATTTCACTAGTCAAACTAACCAGATACATATCCCATACTGGCCTCCCTAATGGACATCTGCACCAGTAACCAAATTCAGTTTTACTCCTTGTCTGACATAACCCAAAAGCTTATGGGCTTTTGTGGAGCCAGCAGTTGCCAGGGGCAACGTGAGGAAGTAAATTGTTAGGTCTTCTAGAGAAACTCATTAATATGGTTTCTACTTTCAGGAAACTACAATGAAGTGGTCACTTATTTGTCTAAGAGTTCCGAGGTCTTGATGTGCAAGAATGTATCACTATTAGACACTGTGCTGGCAACATTGCAGCCCTCCATCCACACACTCGGTGTCTTAGCTGTTTTGAAAGTGAGACTGCAACACACTTCTCACACAGATGTGAATATTGACACCATCCATGCTACTGTTGCAGAGTTTGTGAATGTCTGTAATGAGGAGCAAATTAAATATGCCCCAAATTTTATGGCTGAATTGTGTGGTACTTATACCAATCTTTTGGTTACTGGCAAGTGTCCCATGCGTGGGATTGAAGTTCTGCGAACAGCTATTCTTAAGGTGAGGGAAAGCCCTTATCATCTCACCTCTATTCACGCTCACTTAGCTCACTTGTGCCTCGCTAGCAAATGCTTCAAACCTGCCCTTCAATTGCTCGACACAGACTTGATGGACATCTCCAAAGAGGTACAGTAATGCATTTCTTTCCTTGAAGTGTTGTGGGAGAAAGCTTCAAAGGATATTTGTACATATTCCATTTGAGGCTTTCAAGTTTGTACGCATATTTAGTAATTTTAGTCAGTATATTTTGTCAGTTGCTTACATTTCTTGATCCCCATTTCCAGCTTTTTGTTCTTCAGTCTGTACTCTTCCATTTTCTTGCCCCTATAGGTAGAGTGGCAAGAAAGTGTGCAGAAGGGAAGGGACCCTGCCCAGCCAATAAGGCCTACATAACAATTTCAAGTGTGCTGTGACACCTTGTTTAGGTTGATTGTTAATTTGGGAGGGTGTACATAGTGCTGTGTGAAATGTGTTGCCATGTCTGATGCATTTCCCTCAAAAGGTGACAAATTATTTTCGCAGAATGGGTTCTATGATGTGAAGTACTTTCTTCTTTATTACTACTACGGAGGGATGATTTACACTGCCTTAAAGAAATATCATCGTGCCCAGTACTTCCTGCAGGTGTGCATCTCAACACCTGCTATGGCTGTTTCCCACATCATGCTGGAGGCCTTCAAGAAGTATATCCTGGTGTCACTCATCATTGATGGAAAGGTAGGAATTGTGAGTGTGAGGGCCACCCACCACTGCTGCAGAAGACAAGATAGTCAGTTGGAAAAGAGAGTAAAAGGAATGGAAGAGCGAATGATGCTTGAATGAAAATGAAGAAAAGAAAATGGCGGCGGTTTTGCCCCTGATGTGCACTTATTTAAAATGCCTTTAATTTCTCAGCGTGGACCTAATGATTAACGTAGAATCTGAACCATGGGTATCTACAGTAAATACCCCTGAATTGTGACTGCATATGGCTACCACTTACCACACCCCATTTACTTTAGCTTCACTAAAATTGGAAGTATTGTTTCCACTCAGCTAAGTCATAGCCCCAAATGAAAATGGAAAATCAATTTAAAATAAGCATTAGAGAGAATTAAAGACTCATTTATAGGAAATGAGAAAGGCCTGTTTAGTTTGTCCTATTTATGTAAAATATTAAGATATTCATTGGTCAATTTCCTTTTGTCATTCTGTTACTTATTAATCCTATGTTGATCATAAGTGGGAAAAGATTCTACAAAATCACATATACATTAAAGGGAAGCTGTGCATACCAAGATTTAAGACAGACAAGAAATTTTTTTCATTTTCTACTTAAAAAAACAAATCTATAAGCATGTTCAAGAACCTTAGAACTGGATAAACATTTTTAAAAAGTTACACAACTCACTTAATCTTTGCGTGGTTGTTTGGCTCTTTGTAGGCTCAAGCTTCTTATAATTGTCATTCCCACTTGTTTCATTGTTTATTGCCCCTGAAGCAGAAACCTCATATTCTGCCTACCCCTCAAAGATCTTGCCCTCAGGTTGAGATCCCCAAGTATACCTCTCTGGTGGTCAGCCGTTTCATCAAACCCCTGAGCACCGCCTACCTCGAGTTGGTGTCTGCCTATGCCACCAACAACCCTGATGAAGTCACCACCTTCGTCAATAAGAATCGAGAGATTTATGTGAGGTGAGTTTCTTCTGGGTTAGGGAGATTAGGTTATATTAAGGAGGTTCTGTGGCTCATTTGTTTGGCTTGAGAATGACGATTGGCTGATTTCCAGACACTGGGAATAGAGTTGTAGAGAGAGATGGGGGCTGGTGAAGATTTGTGTGACAGGGGTCAATACCTCTTAAGCCAAAGTGTTTCAGGTGTATATTAGATATGTTGTATAGGGCTGAGGCAGGGGGAGATTGTGCTTGCCATATAAGCATTGTTTGTGAGTTTGTTTGTTTTTTTTTTAATTAAGTTGTCCCTGGCTAAGATCAATCCCTAAAAGCAGCAGCATGACAAACTCTTCCAACCGGATGTAGCAAGCACCAGCATGCTGTAACTGACATCTGGAAAGTTGCATGCCTTCTGAACTCCAATGCACACAGGAAGATTTGTGGCAAATTTCTTCCACACATTTTCACTTCCTCTATCTTCACCCTGCAGGGATGAAGACTGCTACACCTGGCACTTGGAGCAGAGGCACATTCTCACAGCCCTAGTCCCCATAAGGAAGGCCTGGCTCACTGAGTTGACTTAAACTCTATGCCAGGACCTGTTGAAACTGGTCCATTCCAATGATCCCTCTGTGAACCTCTTTTTTCTAAGACTATGTCCTCTTTTACCCTCCTTTATTTCTTCCTGTATCAAGTTTTAAGGACCAGACTGGCTACCTCATGCCGCATCAGAAAGAGGCTTTGGAACATCTATAAATGATGCAAAGTGCAAGGAGAGTCCTGTGTTAGGGCATGAATAATGAGAAGTGCAGTTTATGCCCCAATGTGTAATTGACTGACCACCCTCCTGGATTTGTTCTCGGGTGAATAAGGCTGTAATGCGTGTGGGGGACAAGCTTTACTTTTCTGTTGAGTGCCAGGCCAACTACGGGGCGATGCCCCTGCCTCTTGGCTCTGTCACATATCATCTTCAGATTCTGGCTGTCTTGCCATTGAATAGTAAGACTTAGTAGCGGATTTCACTTTGGCGCAGCTGCCTTTGATTGCTCACTTGGGAGCTGTGTAGCCTCTAGGCAGCAACTTTTAGTCAGTGTGAATCCTGCACTGGTTGCAAAGACGATCTTTTAGGATGCTGGACAGAGGATATGGCCCACCAACCCTTTCTTTTTTCCTATGGGCACAAGCTTTTGTTGTTTGCAAAAGAAAAAAATAAAAGCACCAAGGGAAAGGAAAACCTTGCCGCACCTTTGTGTTGTACAGGAGGAGCTGGTAAAGTGGTTTCCCATTTACCATCTTCTGAGTCACCCTCGGCAAGCTCCACATCTAAAAAGAGAGGCTATTCTCCCTATGCTTTCTCAGGGCCCCCTGAAAACTTTAAATGGAGAGGGGACCTTTCCCTCTCATGTCTACAAGTAAGGAGATTTTTGCCTTACCCCCTTCTTTAAAGTTGCCCCTCCACACTTTATAAGGAGCACAGCAAGAAGGGCAGTAATGCCTGGACAAGGGTAGTCGACTCTCGATGTGAACAGGCAGCTAAAGGGACAGACTGAGGAGGACCTTAATCTAGAAGAACTATCTGGGCTCTGTCCCCCTTTGTTCTATCCATGGTGGACCTATAGACTTTCTGGGGGAGGCCAGCCTTCTTCCCTTTATTTAACTAGTTGGCTTTTGTTATTTTAGTAGGTCGCATATCCTGCACTGGGGGGAGGCGGACCTTCCCCCAACGCCCGAGCTTGCTTCCTGCTTGTTGCCTTTTTCCTTTTATTTTTATTGTTGGGGTTTTGGGTTTGTTTTGGCGGGGGGACATCTTATTTTAAAGTAGCCTAGTACTAGGTGGTGTTGAATATGGCAACTAATGCCCAAGTAGGCAGTCGCCAGATGAGCTCTTAAAAATTTTTTTAATTGTGCTATCCATGAATTTTGTTGACCTTCTTAGGTGATGGTGTGTTGGTTCCTCAAATTTTCTTGTTTGGGGCCATTGCACCTAGGCACCAGGCTCCCAAACTTGTAGACCTGAAATTGATTATGGGCCTATTGAGTCCCAAGTCATGGTTCCCACCACCATAGTGGGGGTAGCAAAAGGAGGCCCCTCCCGAGGCAAGCAGGGGCTTCAAGATGCCCCCTGCTGTGGCAGCATCAAGCTGGTTATGTCCCATTCGGGAGATGTGATTTTATAATGAGTGTGGTTGGTACTATGGTAATGATGAGAGATGGCTAACTTGAATTCAATTTTCATGCCGTTGTACCACAACTTTTCCTGTGGATATACCTCTAATACCTCTACAGTTTGATGTAGTATTTTGCTGACTTTGCATTGAGGTAAACTCACAGAATGCAGCACCATTTGATTGGGTGCTCTCCTGAGCTTTACTATGATGACTGCTTGGTCTCCAAATTATCCAGCACATTCTCGCTGAATGTTTCAGCCTGGAGGAACTAGGCACATGCTACCTTTTATTGGGGCAAATGTGGTCAATACCTTTGCCTCATCTAATTGGGCTAGGTTGCTTCACACCTGACTTGATTTGTCAAGGTCGTGGCTCCTCTATAGTATTTAATTGTTTGGGTTTTGTTTGCATGTTAAACTCCTGAACTGGGCAGGTTTTCCTTCAACACCTAAGCATGCCATTTTCTCATTTTTGTTGGCTTGTTTATATTTCTGGCGTTAAGTTTTTAATTTTTGCCTTTTAAACTATCCTAAAAATACTTATTATTAATTCCCCCTTAATGGCAGTCTCCAGAAGAAACTATTCAAAAAATAAATCCTCTGCACAACCACCAGTCTTTGCAAAATGTCTGCAGAGATATTACCTCTTTGGTTTATGCTTTAAATTTCTTAACTTTATCATTTTTCCCCAAAAGGTGGCTCAGTGTGCATCAAAGTCCCCACAATTGCTCATTGGGAGGCAGATGTATGTGCAATTTACACCCATCATGATCTCTGTTCTCTCTGATTTTAAATAGTTCAATTCAGGCACTAGCAGTTCAGCTATACTGTCATGTTGGTGTATATTTTACCATTAGAGTACTTCAACCACCTACCAAAATTACCAAGGTCCTTTCTTTCGGGGTATTTTGAATGATAGGTACTTCTTCTGGGACAATTATATGATCATTTGCAGGGTGTATATTTTACCATTAGAGTACTTCAACCACCTACCAAAATTACCAAGGTCCTTTCTTTCGGGGTATTTTGAATGATAGGTACTTCTTCTGGGACAATTATATGATCATTTGCAGGGTCCATTATTTGACTGACCTGATTGTAGTGCTGGAGTTTGTTGTCCTAAATGCAGATGAATTCACCTATCCTTGTCTTAAAACCACTTCATTTTCTTGCATCATTCTATCCTTATGCTCTCTGGACACACCTTGATTTTGGGTGGGAGGTGGTTGATAGTCTTTATGGTGATGATCACTTTCCCATCCAAATATCTTTTTGCTGCCCCACTGTTACCTGAAAATCCCACATTAGTGCTGCTTGAAGCGGGCATGGTGATCTTCATTCAAAGAAATGACCCACTTCCATATCTTAGTTGAGGAGTTTAGGTTGATTGATGGGGCCATTGAGTTCTCTAGCACCAACAAATTTCTGCTGGAAACTACCCCTGCTCTGGATTATGTCTCATAGGCATGATTCGATACTTGGTTAAGCGAGGAATGGGCTTTTTATTATTCTTGTTCAATAGAATCTCGGTGAAAAGTATACTCCCAGATTCCTAGTGAATGGCTACTGTGCTTGTTTTTTACCTGTGGCAAAGTGTCAGGTCTAGGTGTCACTTTTTTTTCAAAATTAGTAAAGTGCAATTGTACCCATTTCAAGCCATGACATGACCCATATGACCATGGGACACAAAACGCTGCAGGTGATTGGAGGGACTTTCCCTCATGGTGCAAGCTGGAGAAACTTCACCCTACCTCGCCTGGTTTCTGCCCAATTGCTTTAAATTTCTGCATGTGCAATTTGATAGTAAAAATTGGTTAACCTTAGGTTAGTTTATTTTCTTGACATTAGTTCACCTGTCTCCTGCACAGTAGCTTCCACAAGTTGCACTCCATATTGGATGCTCTGTACTGGTTGGAAAATGGTATCTGCGAAGCCTTCCTTTGTGTGAACGGCACTTCACCTAAGTTTTCTTTGACATGGAGAAGGCCTATGATACTGTATGGCAATATGGCACCATGTGCACCCTTCAAACTCTGGATGTGAGATGACACCTCCCAAAATGTGTCTGAGTTTCACCAAGATTCTCGATTCTGCGAACAGGTGAGATGAGCTCTCCAGTCCAATGGGGCAGGAAGAAAGCATTTTATAGGGAAGCGTCCTCAGTCTTCCTCACTTTCCATACAACCTTCTCTGGTCAGCCTCTAATTGCACAAGGTAAACACCGACCAGCTTCCTCTCACCCAACCATCCCGGATTGGGGCTGAGGGGACAATGCCTCCTCACCCCTGAGCTCCAGTGTGTTTTTTAAATAACACTTCACCCCCACCCTCACATTCCTTTTCATAGTCAATCAATTTTATGCCATGCTGATGGGCTTCCAGGCCACTAGGTGGGAAGAGTGGCCTCAAATGGCGGCAGCTAGCTTTGCTGGCCCCTCACCCCCTTTTCTGGAGGCGGCCTTGGGAGACTCCTTTTTTCGAGCTGCAGTCCCTACTTTTCTTTCATAAGGTATGCAGGCAGCCCCAAATTGGAGCAACTCAATAGGGCCAACCCCCTTAGGGGGCCAAGGGATGGCTGGGACCACTAACATCCCCCACTCGTGTGTTCTAAGCTTACAGGGGGTCACAGTGTGTGCCTCCCTCTCTTCCCTGACTGATCCAGTTCGACCTGAACAAGACAAAAGGTTCCTTGAGTGAGATCCGTGATGTCTTTGGGAGGGATGGCGACTTGGAGCCCCCCCCTGAGGTGACCCAGCCTCAGATTGTAGGATCTTCCATGGGGTCAAACCCAGGCTCAGTACCAAGCACAGAACCCATTCCGCTCCTCAGGCAGCTCAGGACCTCAAGGCCGCACAAGGAGAGGAGGGATTTCTTCCCCCGGCCGGTGTTCCTATGACAGCCAAGACCTTCTCCATTTCAGAGAAGGATCTGGCCTCGGCAGGGTTGGCAAAAAACAAAAAAAAAATTGAAAAATCCCAATAAAACCCAGGTTTTTTCAAAAAACAAATTCTACAAGCATTAAAAGAACATAGAAAAGAATATCTATCTATATTTTTATATAATATTAATAATTAATTATTTTAATAATTATATTAAGGTAAGAAAAGATCACTGATCGAGAATTGTGGGTACCCATGATAGCCATAACCTGTAGAAGGAGAGATACATTATTATGAGTCAGTATGAGAGAAATAACCTTATTTGATACATATTTTTTGAAATTATAAATATAAATATGAATTTTGAATAAAATAATAAGTAGCAATTCATTTCTTAAAAAAAGAAGGAATTTTGGAAAAAAAAACCCAAACCCGGCTTTTTTAGGGCTGGGTTTTTTTATTTGCCCACCCTGGGCATAGGCGCTCTTTCCGGTGGAGGAGAGAAGCAAGCTGATTCCCAGTCCTCCTTCGTAAGAGAAAAAAAAAGACAAAGAAGACTAGAGATTCCTCTCCCTCTGCAGGAGATGCGGGAACAGACGGGGCCGCTGCCGTTTCGGTATGCAACCAAGTCGAGATCAGTACATCCGGCCCCGGGTGGGGAGTCCCTGACAAAGACCAAAAGTGGGCAGAGTGGAGCCTTGATTATGTCGGGGCCCCTCATTCAGAAGCTACCTCGCATTTTCGAGCTCGCTAAACTTCAAATGCTTCCTTGTTATTCCATCCACTGATGGCAGCATGTTGGCTAAGGGCAACATGATCCATCAGAGGAGAGATCTAGCTAGCATGATTGGTAGAGAAGGTGACCCGTTTCTTGGACACGAGCCTTCTGGCGAATCCGTTGAATCCCTCTGAGGTGGCCATGATTAGTACTCTTTGGATACTTGATGGCACGCTGTTGAGTGTGACATCACACTCTACCATGAACTTTGTCAAAGTAATGGTTTATGTGAGGGAACTTGTCGATTACTCTATAGATGACCACCTTAGAGCTGGCCGACCATGGGGCGGTCAAAGTTGAGCCTGTGAAGAGAAAACAGGGAGGGTCCTTGAGACCCACCCCTACAGTCTTCATCACATTTGACTGTGACAAGCTCACTGAGTCGGTGTGTGCTGGTTGGTATCACTACCATGTGAAGACATTCGTGCCACTGCCACAGATGTGCTACTACTGCCACCGCTTTGGCCATATGAATCACTCCTGTAGACGTGCATAGTCGGGGATACCCGAAGTCTGTGTAAGTTGCTCTACCAGCACAAACGATAAGGCCAAGGGTGTCAATTGTGTAGAGCCGTCCCCCGATTCTTCGAAGCAATGTTGTGCGTATTTCCTTGAGAAGGAAATCCTGGCCATTTAGGCCCAAGATCGTCTCTCATTTCGTGTCTAAGGACTTGGTCTTGGCGCGCTCAGCGCTGCCTGGGACGTTTTATGCCTCAATGTTTAAAAAGACACCCTCTGCTCATGCGCACTATGAGCACAGTCGCTTCCCCGCCCATTTGGAACCTTGCCGAGGGTCTCCCCCTCCCCTCCCCTCCCACACGCTGCCCTAGTAGAGCTGGCGCACAAAGGGTTCACACCCTTATCTCGGCTAAAACCAGGCCTCCCTTTCCCCAGCGTGACCGTTGTTTTTTAAGGCGAAATGGCAGCGCGTCCCCACCGAGTCGGTAGACTCACAGGAGGCAACACCCGTAAAGTTGGTTACGAAGCCATCTTCCAGGGTTCCTAAAGCTGCTCCCCGAAAGGAGAACAGTACTAAAGGAGCTTCGGCTAGGAAAAGACTTGCATACCGAGCCCAACTTCTCCGATAAGTCCTCGAAGGCGACAGCGCCTGGAGTTCTGCCTCCGGAAAGCGTACGGCCATTCTCATGAGGGTCTTCTCTTCGAAGAGCCCTTTCCCCCTCATTTCCTCAGAGCTAGGCCTTGAGGGCATATTCCTTCAATGGAATTGCCGCCGACCATGGGCTAACTGGGATGAGCTGCAGAGGCTCGTCTCCTCCCGTTTTCCTTTAGTTATCTTTATGCAGGAGACCATGCTGGGCACGTGCCCCCTGCCCAATCTCCCGGGATCTAAGGGTTTGGGATCCCACCACCTTGCAGGAGGATGCGCCACTTGCACCTGGTATGATGTCTCCGTCCTTTTCTTTGCTTTGAATACCTCTTCAGTCAGGCAGTAGCCTTGCAGCTGCACCTAGATAAGTGGTATATTGTTATTTCTGAGTACATTCCACCGTCAGGCGACTTCGATGCGGAGGACTTCTGTTGCGTTGTGGCACGGTTGCCGAGGCCATTTCTCTTGCTTGGGGATATGAACGGTAGACACCCCTCTGGGGAGACTACTCGATCACTCCCAGGGGTCAGGTCCTTGCCGACCTGACCTACGAGCTCGAGATAGATGTCCTAAATGTGGATGAGTTTACGCATCACTCCCCGAGAACTGCTTCATTTTCCTGTCTCGATCTATCTTTGTTCTCTCATGATGCACAGCCTGATTTTCTTCGCCGCTGCTGCCTGAGAGCCCGCCCAGGTGGTGCTTGGCGTGGGCTCGGTGGTCCGCATTTCAGGAAATGACTGATTACTCTGTCTCAGTCGAGAAGTTTAGGTTGGTAGATGGGGCCGTTGAGTTCTTCTTCGGCAACCTCATCGCCGTGGGCCGAATTACTATTCCTAGAATCTCTGACCGTTTTGCACGCCGACCCCTTCCGTGGTGGTCAGCCAAATGTGAGGCGGCCCTCAAACAGAAGCGTTATGCCTACATGCGTTATAAGCACCGCCCGAACGATTTCATAGTCTGTGAATTTCATCGAGCTAGGGCTAGATTCCTGTAAGTTTCGAAGCACACTCGCTGCTCTATCTAGCGGGAATACCTGTCTTCACTTGATAGGAAGAGCCCTCAAGCAGAGGTGTGGAAGCGAGTCAAAAGGATTCGGGGCAAGTTCTCGCAGGACCCCTTCCCGTTCTTCGGCAGAATGGGACCGCAATCTCGGACCCCGCGTCCGTGGCGGAGTCCTTCGCGCCCACTCTGTCCGCATTCTAGCGAGGATGCTGCTCCGCCAGCATTTATTGCGCTTCGCGATGTCGCGGAAGGCTGCAAACTGACCTTTACTTTCCGAGGCGGAAAACCCCCTTCAGTGACAAGTTTACATTGAGTGAGTTGCGTTCCGCTCTCGCTTCGTGCTGCCATTGCACCGCGACTGTTCCCATGAACCTATCCCCTAATGCCGCGACCGGCTTCAGGTTGCTTTCTGCCATCTCCGAATTGCCCCCCCCCCCCCCCGCGGTACGCACCGCTATTTGAGTGAGCACTCGCCTGCGCCTTATTGTGACGACTGCGTTGTTCCCCAGACTGTTCAGCACATTCTTGTTGAATGTCCCCAGTCTGGGTGATCTTCGCGCACGTTACCTGTCCCGGTACCAGGATGGGCGGGGTCGGTACCGCTTGTCCCTTGTGACGGTTTGGGGTAATCCTGACTTTGGACTTTTTGGATGAAGCTGCCTCCCATTTTAGTTGACTCTTGCTTTTGGGTGAATCCGGTCCTCCCTCCTATGTTATAGCGTGCCTTCTGTTTGTTTTTTGTTTTAATGTAGCCAATAATAGGATAGATTGATTACAACGAGTAGAAACATTGGCATTCGGATCAGGTTGATGACTTCAATATTTCTAGTAAATTGTTTATCTGCTCATAATTTTCATTTGAATCTCTTATACCCCTACGCAGTTTATACCTGTATGTTATCCTATACCAATTTTGGAAAATGAATTTTCTCTGGCAAAAGTTATGGCAAATGTTCTGATAGAAATACAGGTGTTCCATCTTCGCTTTCTTTATTTCCTAACCTAGCTCTCCTGATATATTTTTGCATAGTACTACTCCCTCATTGGTATTGAGCTTTCAATCCTCAGAAAAATTCTTGATGCACAACAGGTCTCCCTCCGGAGTCATAAAGTGTTCCACCATCACTGGTTGATATCAAAACCACACAGTACTTAGACACCCACCTACAACTAGACCCACCCCTTGGTTCACTAGCAATTATAATCAAAGTCACAAACACCTTAATTATAATTATCACTCCGATCTTTGTGAATTTCAGCATCCTAATATCATCTTCAGGATGAGTGCAGGGGCGGGGCAGTCTCATCCACCAATGAAAAATGGATGGCACAATATAGTGATTTTGTTATAGAATATGTCTGGTGTTTATCATAAGTCATTTGAAAAGTGCTTAAGGACTGGAAGAATGGGGGTGTTTGTACCACTCTAGAAGGGTAAACAAGAGGTTGAGAATGCAACAAGTACAGGAGGAAAGTCTTAGTTTTGTAGGAAAAGTATATGAAAAAATTTGATTGGGTATATAAGGATAGCAACAGTAAGGAGTGTGTAGATCAAGTATTTGTACTGTGGCATTGCCAACTTAAAAAAAAGGTCTGCAGACCAAAGTCCCATGCTCTCACCTATTCTGATTTATACCTTACAACCTTCAAAATTTTGAATAATTTCCGGACTAACCTTGGTAGGACCTTTGCAATTATATCATTTGAAAGGGAATGTAAAACAACATAAGGGTTTCAAATTTCGTTATAATTGGCCAAATAGTTATGTTATTGCCAAATAATTCCCCGGCTAACCTTGAGAGGACCTTGGCAATTATATCCTTCTAAAGAGAATATAAAACTATATAAGGGTTTCAAATTTTGTTAGAATCGGCCCAATAGTTGTGATGTTATTGCCAAAACAAAAAAATCAAAATGGGGACTGACTGACATAGTGAGATATAGAGTTACACGCGACTAAAAATGGATAAGGGATGTAGTGCATGCATGGTGGGTTTAGAGATCAGGAGAAAGTTTATGATCATGTAGATAATGGAAATATTATGGTAGGTGCTAATAATCTACGAAGTGAGTGGTAAACTTGTAGATGGTGTGGTGTATTTAGGCTGTAAGTCTTGTTTGGGTGAAAGATGACTTGAATGAGTGAGTTAACATGTGGGAGAGAGGGGTTAAACAAGGTTATGTGATTTTGTCAAGGCTGTTTAATATTTTTATGGATCCAGTACCTAGATAATTATGAAAAGAATGTGAAATGGTGAGGTTGAGTTTGTGTGTGTTAGTATATGCTGATGACCTGGTGTCAATGTGTGAGAGTATGAGGGCTTTGGAAATATTGGTAGAAGAATTTGACAGGAGATGTGTGAGGAGGAGGCGATTAAGCGTTAGTGAAATGCTAACGGGTTGAGGTGGAATGTGCCAACATTGGTGTATAGGGATGTAACTAGCATGGAAGAAGGAAAGTTCTAAAGTGAGGACAGTGCAAATTGTCATCATGAGAGGAGTGTTTGGCATGCAAAGGGTAGATAGTGAGGAATAAGAGAGTAAGATTTGTGTAAATGATGTTGTGAGTGAGTGTTCTAACGGGATATTGGCATGTAAGAAGTATGGCTTGAAATAAACTTGTTAAGAGAAAACACAAGACTGATTATTATGGTGTGAGAAAGATTGGAAGACCACGTAAAAATGAGTTGATTGAGAGTTTGAAAAGGGGCTAACTAAGGTAAAAGTGGATTTGGTTTGCATGGAGCGTCTTTGAACCTTGACTGGTCAAGATGCTACAGCACTTAGCATCCCATCATCCCGAAGGATCAAGGGGAGCTGTAAGAAGGGCGGGTGTCTTCGTGTGTACAGATATGCGTTGGAAGGTTAGGATACTGTCTAGCGTTGATGCGTACTTAACAGTTTTTTAAGGGATAGTAGTGGTGGTGATCCTCTATTTTTTTCTCTTTTCCATTTGTTTCCATGTTTAGTTTTTTTGAGTGGGGTTAAGAGGGTACCTCGCCCACCCCTATTCTTTACTCAACTTCGCTACTCGTCAATCCGCAGAGACCAGAACATGGGCCTGGTGAAGCAGTGCGTGCACGCCATGTACAAGATGAACATTCAGCGCCTCACCAAGACCTTCTTGACGCTGTCCCTAGCGGACGTTGCAAATCGAGTCCATTTGAGCTCGCCCCAGCATGCCCAGAAGTACATCCTCAACATGGTGAGGATCGGACAACAAATCCCCGGGCTCTTAAGAATCAGAGTCAAAACCATAGAAGGGGGACTGAAGTAGATGGGTGCTCTGAGGTGGCGAGTTCTTATGCTGCTGGAGATCGGCGAAGGACGATGGGTGTCCTGATAAAGTAAAGGGAGTCGAGTGGGATCTTTGTGTGTGTTTCTTAAATTAAGAACCCTCTTTGTATATCATTGTCACCTAGGTTAATTTCTGTGGAGATGGTTTAAAGACTTGCTTCAAAGCCATACTGGCCCTAGGTTAGCGTCGGATGTGGATCCAATGTAAGTCTCCGTTGTGGTGCTACCATATGTTTACTGCTTTTAATTGGGAAGTTAAGTTAGCTTGAAGGTAAATCGGCACTTTAACCCATAGAGAAAGAAATGAAATTCCTTCGCTAATTAACTCTCGGTATTCTTTTTCTTCCAATTGTCGGGGGAGGGCGATAGTAGGTGGCTTGTTGTGGTTCCTGCATTTATGAAATCTCTCCGAAGAACCCCTTTCTTCCCTTGTACTCGGAACGAGTTCCTGCACACAGACTTGTGCATTATTTGACTTCTTGTAGGAGGCTGGCCTCCCATTTTATTTTACTCTTTGGTTGGTCTCGGGGGGGGGGGAGGCGTGCCTCCGAGGCCAGAGCTTGATTGCTTATTGTTTTTTAATTTAAGCTATAAGATATTTACGGCAAATTTTGCCCTTGTGGGCAGTCACCAGATGAACACAAAAGGACCCGAAGAACCGGTTCTGCCCTCTGTCAAACCGACTATGCAAAGGAGAGAGTCTTAGTTTCGTTCCGTTCATTATTGCCTCACCTTTATTGAGTGCGCTCGTTTGTGCCCTTAAATTGAAGTACCTGCCTCTGTACAGATCGAGGATGGCGAAATCCACGCGAGCATCAATCAGAAGGACGGGATGGTCGTGTTCTTGGACAGCCCTGAGAAGTTTAACTCCCCCGACATGTTCGTGTCCCTCGACAAGGAGGTGAGTAGTAGGTATGCCTTTTCAAAAAAAAAATGTAAACCATCGGGATTATCTCTGTCAGAAGGGTTTCGAGGAAATTTGTAAAGAAGTGAAGTTAATTGAAATGAAATTACTATGGCTGCTAGGATCAAAAGCTGAGCTTTTAGAACCATTCCTCGTCACTACACTTCGATTTTCATAGCAAGAATGTCCAATTTTCCATTAGAGAATCTACCTCCTTTACCATTAATCAGATTAAACCCAATCGAATTGACTGTATTTCTTGGACTTTTATATCTTTTTTTGCCTCTTCAAGCGTTAATGCCTACAGGCCGAATTGTACTGAAAGTTTATATTCCAGGGTGGAGGGCCCCTTTCTCATAGAATTCTCGTTTTTGCTTATTTTGTTTCTTCAATGGGCTTCTTTTTAGTACTGTTTGTAAATCAGTAATTTAAAGAGTGGGTTTGTTTACGCAATGTTTATTGGCAAACCACTTCTCAACCACTAGATGAATCTACAATTATTACTTTCTTGATTTTCACTCAAATGCCCCCGCAGGCAAGGCTATTTTTTTATCTAGCCACCTGTAGGGAAAAAGAAGAAGGTTGAGGAGTAGTCAGTCATTTCCAAGTGTATATGACACAACCACCCCACTTGGATGCAGTATGTATGAGGATAAGCTGCAATATAACTCGTACTTTCTAACTGTTGCATGGACTGCTAGCACAGGGAAGTGCTATAAAATTCCTGTAGCATGCTACAGTCTCCCTCCCCTCTAATTTGGTCCCTCAGGACAGCCTCATAGAAAACGTTGCCACTTGTGGCAACGTCGACTAGTCCTACAGTACGGGCTGTAGGATCAAAAGCCAGAGAGTTATATACTACAACTCTTGCACACATTCCGTCAAGATTTTCACCAACCCTAATTCCTTGAGCTTTTGCGAAGCTTCCCTCCCGTCTCTTCCTCTTTGGGATCCCGGTAAGGAGCCTTTATTGCCAAACGACCCACAAGGGGATGTCATGTGTAGCCGACATCTGGAGGATTGTATTCCACTCCTGTCCTCAATGCTTGCATGAGGACCTCCCGATGTGTCCTACATAATTTCTGCATGATAAACCTCGTTTGTATTTGGCCTTAAATTTGAGGGGGGGGAGGCCTCCTGCCATAGGCTTGCTCAAGCTAGTGGTGCCTTTCCCCAAATCAGACTGCGAACCCTCGGACGTCTCATCGCCATGGCCTGCTGCTGTTCATGGAAGATAATAGAGAGGATGGCGAATTTTCACCTCTCTTTCCACTCCGTCCCACTCATTATTTCATGCAGCAGGATACCAGGTGTAGACTGTTGCACCTGCTATCTAGATGGTTGACAAATGCTCCCAGTCCCGGTTATATCGAACAAGTTTGGAGAACCTTGGCCCTTACTCTAAGACCTCTCTATTATAATCACTCTTCACTTTTATCCCAGCCCCTTCTCAAGTATCTCCTCTGGTGTGTCAGACGCAGCATTGGCGACTGTACTGTGGCTGTTGTTTGGAGGCTATAATAGCCCCCGACCCCACGGCGGCTTCATTTCGCTTTCTGTTGTCTTCGAATTGGGCGGACTCGCAAGAAGCACAGATATGATGGAGCACTTCCTTGCATCTTACCTCGTTGCCCCCCAAGCTGTTCGGCACATTCTTGTTGAATGTCCTAGTCTGGGTGGTTTTTGCGCACGTTATCTGTTCCGGTACTGTGGGGGAGCGGGGTTGCTACCGATTGTCTCTTGTACTCGAGGCTAGTTCTTTCACACAAACTAGTGGACTGTGACTTGGAGGAGGCCAGCTCCATTTTATTTTACTTTGTTTGATGTGTTGTTTGCATGCTCCTGCGCAGGAGGTATCGGCTACCCCCTGACGCTGCAGCGTGCTTCCTTGTTTTTTGGGGGGGAGAGGTGAGAGGGAACTTGGTTTTTGTTTTTAATGTAGCCTAATATTAGGGTGGACAGTTATTGCAGCGACTTGTGCCTAAGTGTCGTTATTAATATTTTAACATCGCTATTGACATTCCTCGTTCCGAGAGTTTTGATTTTCCTTGACCAAGACTAATGTAGTACACTTCTGTCGCAATCCATTGGTCCCCACCCTACCCCCTGGACTTGTTCGTAAACGGGCCTCGCATGGAAGTAGTGGAGTCGCACCGTTTCCATGGTCTTGTTTTTTATTCGACCTACCCCTCACATGGGATGACCATATTCGTAGTCTCAGGGTCTCTTATATCCGCGCTATTGACATTCCTCGTTCCGAGACGTTCAGGGCTTAGGGTGCTGATAGGGTTACTGTCTTGCTCTTCTATCGATCCTTTGTTCGTTCGAAGGTTGACCACGGATGCGAGTTATACGCATCCAGATCCGAGCGTGTATTGCGGAAGGTACACTCGATCCCCCACACGAGTCTCCGCCTGGCGACCGGTGCTTTCCGCACCTCCATTGAGAGCCTACTTGACGATGCTGGGGCGATGCCACTAACATCAAAGTCGCGCGCGGTGCATTATTTGCTTGTACGCGTGGTCCCGTCATTCCACTGCTCCCACTGCATCCGCGGCCGAGTATATCCAGTCATACCATAAGCCTTTCGATTTTAGAACTAGGAAACTCCTTCGAGAGCTCATGGACAGGTGGCTCTGGTGATGTCCAATACGCGCCCCTGGTGAGTACCACCATTGACTATTTGCCGCCACTCCTCTGCTCCTAAAGCTTCCACAGCGTCGGCTGTATTACGCAGACCTTTTTGGATCACACTTAATGCCAGAGTACATGGAAGCCTCTAATCCTAGGAGCGGGTCTGCTCACAAGCCGTTTTCCCTCTGTTTGAATTCAGTGCGTCTATCTTAACAGCTGAGCTGGTTGCAATACACCGCTCAGTATGGGAGAACGGAGTGATCTTTAGCGACTTACAAAGCGTCCTGAGTGACCTCGGGGCTAACTGGGAGAAGTTGCGGAGGCTGGTCTCGTCCCATTCCCCGTTAGCTCTCTTTACATGAGACTATTCTGTGTGCGTGCCCCCTGCCCACCCTCTCGGGGTATAATGTTTTTTTCAGGCCACCACCTCGGGATGGAGGTCGGGCAGGAGGATGCGCGATTTACGCCTAGCATGATTTCTCCGTTCTTCTCTTTGCTTAAAATACCTCCTTTCAAGCAGTAGCTGTGCAGCTGCACCTGGATAGTAGGTATACTGTTATTTCCGCGTACATTCCACCGTCAGCCGCCTTCGCCGCGTCGTGGCACGGTTGCCGAGGCCCTTTCTCTTCCTCGGAGATCTGAACGCTAGACACCCTTTCTGGGGAGACTACTCGATTAATCCAAGAGGTCAAGTCCTTGCTGAACTGATTGACGAGCTGTATGAGTTTACGCATCACTGCCCGAGAACCGTTTCATTTAACTGTATCGATCTATCTTTGTGCTCTCCGGATGCACAGCCTGATTTTGGATGGGGGGTAGTCGATGACCTCCATGGTAATGATAACTTTCCTATTCAAATATCATTTTCTGGGCCGCTGCCGCCCAAGAGCCCACCCCGGTGGTGCTTGGCGAGGGCAGGGTGGTCCGTATTTCAGGAAATGACTGATTTCTTTGTCTCAGTCGAGGAATTTATTTCGAATGAGGCCGTTGAGTTGTTCTCCGTTACTTCATCGCCGTTTGCCTATCTACTATTCCTAGAACGTCTGGCCATTTTGCACGCCGACCACTCCCGTGGTGGTCAGCGGAGTGTTAAACGGCCCTCAAACAGAAGCGTTATGCCTACATGCGCTATAAGCGCCGCCCGAACGATTTCACTGTCGCTGAATTTCGGTACCGGGATGGGCGGGGTCGCTACCGCCTGTCCCTTGTGCTCGGGACGAGTGCGTGTACTTTGACTGGTGGACTTATTGACTTTTTGGGGGAGGCCGGCCTTCTCCCTTTTATTTAACCCGATTTAATTGTTGTTGTTGTTTTTGTAATTGTTTTTGTTATTGCTTTGTTATTTTTATTATTTCTTTTTATTGTTTTCTGTTTAATTTTTTAAAGTAGCCTAAAACTAGGCTGTTTGTTTACGGCAACTTATGCCTTATCGGCAGTCGCCAGATAGCCCCTTAATTAAAAAAAAACAAAAAAACGTCGGGCTAGGGCTAGGTTCCGGTATATTTCGAAGCACGCCCGCCGCTCTTCTTGGCGGGCATACGTGTCTTCACTTAACGGGAAGCCCCCTCTAGCAGAGGTGTGGAAGAGAGTCAAAAGGATTGGGGCAATTTCTCGCAGGAACCCCCTCCCGTTCTCTAGAAGAATGGGGCCGCAATCTCGGGGCGGAATCATTCTCGACCGCTTTCTTCGAATTCTCTAGCCGGGATGCTGCTCTGCGAGCATTCAATGCGCATCGTGATGTCGCGGAATGCCGCCGACTGGACTATTGCTCCAGAAGCGGAGAACCCTTCAACTTCAGGTTCACTTTGAGTGAATTGTGTTGTGCTATCGCTTCGTGCGCGGACACCGCCCCTGGTCCAGCGATGTCCGTACGCCATGCTTCGACACCTGTGTGAGCGAGGCATGGCCTTTCTGTTAGATTTGTACAACAGGATCTGGGTAGAAGGTATCCTCCCAGACTCCTGGCGAATCGATACTGTGCTCACTTTTCGCAAACCGGGGAGAGATCACTCTACCCCGGCCGGTTTCCGCCCAATCTCTAACCTCCTGCGTGTACAAGTTGATGGAGAAATTGGTAAATGTTAGATTAGCCTTTTTTTCTGGACAGCGGAGGCCATCTCTCTTCTGCACAGTACGGCTTCCGCAAGTTTCACTCTACGTCGGATCCTCTGCTCCGACTGGAAAATCCTGTCTGCGAGGCCTTCCTTCGTAGACAGCACTACGCCATGGTGTTCTTCGACCTGGAGAAGCCCTATAATACTGCATCGCGATACGGTATCGTGGAAACTCTCCACACGATGGGGGCGAGGGGACGCCCCCATCAGATTGTCGATTCCGCGTACGGGCGGGGGGAGCGCCCTCCGGTCCAATGGAGCAGGAAGAGGGTGTCCGGCAGGGAATTGTCCTCAGTGTCACACTCTTTGCCCTGAGCATTAATGGCATCACCTCGGTGCTGCCGGAAGATGTTCTCGTTACGCTTTACATGGATGACCTTTCGATTTCTTTTGGTGCGTCCCAGATTCCAATTCTAGAGCGTTGACTCCAACAGACATTGTACCCTTTCTCTCGCTATGCCGAACCGCACAGGTTTCGGTTTTGCCTTCTGCCGCCATGCGCGGATCCACCCTGACCCAGATCTGTTTCTAAATTGGAGTCGCCTGGAAGTGGTAGATTAGCACGGTTTCCCGGTCTTGTATTTGACGGACGCCTTACCTGGGAGGCTCATATTTGCAGCTTTAGGGTCTCTTGTACCCGCGCCATGGGCATTGTTCGTTCCGTGACGTTCAGCGCTTGGGGCGCTGATATGGCTACTGTTTTACTTTTTTATCGATCCTTTGTTTGTTCCAAGGTCGACTACGAATGCGAGTTTTATGCATCCGCAGCTGAGCGTGTATTGCGGAAGGTGGACCACACCGGCCTTCGCCTGTCGACCGGTGCCTTCCGCACTTCGCCATTGAGAGCCTACTTGTCGATGCTGGGGAGATGCCACTCGCTCTGCGCCTTGCTCGCCTGTACGCGCTAGCCCGGTGCCTCCCTCAGTCGCCAACACTTATCGCTGATCTCGACGGTGCCTATGCCGCCGAGAGACGCCAATGACTCCTTCGAGATCTCGGTATAGCTCTGGGGCCGTTGGCCACCCTGGAGGGTACCACCTTTGACGACCATTTCTCGCCACGCATCTGCTCCCAAAGCTTATACAGCGCCTGGAGTATTGTGTTCGGCCTATTTGGAGCACACTTCGTGTCACGCTGGATCCGTGCGAGTGTATACGCATCGCTCTAAGTCTCAAGAGGGGGTCGATTTTCACGTCTATCCCCTCTGTTTGAAGTCAGCGGTGCTCTGCCAGGCGCTGCGTCAGTCTTCACGCCCGAGCTGGTTGCAATACACCGCTTGGTTCGGAGACCGGATTGTGATTCATAGCGACTCACAGAGCGCCCTGAGTGCTCTCGGGGCATTGGAATCTCCGCATCCCATGGTTCGCGATATGCGTGACCCCACGGTTTTGGTGAGTCGGACGGATGTCGAGATTATCTTTTGCTGGCTTCCTGAAAATGTAAGAATTGCGGGGAATGAGGGCGCCAAAGAGTCCGCTAGGACTGGGCGACCAGACCAGCCTTTTGCTCTTCCTCACACCGATTACACGGCAGGAATACGGGCATCTTGGCAAAGAAGATGGGAGTCGGTCGAGGGGAACTTAAAGTTGCCTTCCATTCCGCCGCGACGGCTTCAGGTTGTTTTCTGTCGTCTCCAAATTGGACAGACGCGCGGAACGCACCGCCATTGGATGGAGCGCTCCCCTGCGCCATACTGTGAAGACTGCGTTGCCCCCCAGACTGTTCGGCACATTCTTTTGTAATGTCCTACTCTAGGTCGCATGTTCCTGCGCCGGGGGAAAGGCGGGCCTACCCCCGCCACCCGAGCCCGCTTCTTTGTTGCCTTTTTGTCCGTTTCTTTTCGCCTTTGTTTTTTTATGGTTGTTATGCCCCAAGTAGGCAGTCTCCAGATGGGCTCTTAAATTAAAAAACAACAAAAATGTTTAATGTATGTATGTATGGAACAGGGGAGTGTGCCAGAATATTGGAGGAATGCATGTATTGTTCCTATTTACAAGGGAAAGGGTGAAAGAACTGATTGTGGTAGTTATAGGGGTATAAGTCTGTTGAGTGTGCCTGGAAATGTATATGGACGAGTCTTGAGTGAAAGAGTTAGGACTTGCATGCCAAGTCTGATTGGAAAGGAACAAGAGGTGTTAGGAGGGGGAGAGGGTGTGTGGATCATATTTTTACCTTGAAGAATTAATGTGAGAAGTACCTGGAAAAGAATAAAAGTGTGTACATGGTTTATGTTTCTGGAGAAAGCGTATGAGTGGACAGAAAGGGGATGTGGAATGTGTTGAGAATGCTTGGGATTGAATCTATACTAATAAGAGCTATCAAAACTTTTTATGATGACTGTAAAGCCTGGATGAGGGTTGGGAGAAAGGAAGGTGACTGGTTCAGTGTAAAAACTGGGCTTGACAAGGATGCGTGATGTCACCCTGGCTCTAAAATCTGTATATGGATGGCGTGGTGAGAGAGGTGAAAGCAAGAGTGAGAGGTAGGGGTGCAGCATTAGAACAATTGTTGTTTCTGGATGATTCAGTGCTGATGGCTGACTCAAAAGAGAAACTACAGGCACTGGTCAATGCATTTGGGATATTGTGTGACAGAAGGAAGCTTAGTGTGAATGAAGGCAAAAGCAAGGTAATGTCGTTGCAATAGGGAAGGAATGAGTGGGCTACAAGTGAGTCTAAATAGGAGGAGGCTGGAAGAAGTGCATTGTTTTAAGTTTCTGAGTGTGGATCTGGCAGCTGATGGAAGGGGTGAAAAGGCAGTGCAAGCATATGGTGCGATAAGGAGTCTCACGAGAGGGAAGCGAATGAGCAGGCAGGTGCATATGGGATTGTATGAGGGAGTGGTGGTTCCCACGGCTCTTTATGAATGTGAAAAATGGGCGTTGAGTGAGAACGAAAGGAGGAAGGTTGAAGTTATAGAAATGAAATGTCTGAGAAGTATTTGTGGTGTGAAGTTGATTGACAGGGTAGAAACGAAAGAGTACGAGAGAGATCTGGAAGTGAAGTGAGTTTTCTTGAAAGGGCTGGTAGAGGTGTGATGAGATGGTATGGTCACCTACAGAGAATAGAGGATGAAAGGCTGGTAAAGAAAGTATAAATCTCGAGTGATAGGAAGGAGACAGCGTGGGCGTGCAAGAAGGTGGATGGTGTGTACGAGAGATGTCCTTGCTGGACGGGGCTGAGCATCCAGGAGGCAGAAAGGCGTGCTAGGGATAGTAATGAATGGAGACGAATGGTTAGGGAAGGAGCTGTGTAGGGCGACACACAAACGCAGGTAATGAAGTTTGCAGGGGAACCGGATAGCCGGACTGAAGATGGAGGGCAAAATGCAGTAGGTGGGTCACCTTGGTTAAGCAGCGGATAATGTGTGAAAATGGTGGAATGCAAGGGTATAATAATAAAAAAAAAAATTGTATATGCGCTATATCTAACTTTGAAATCATATTTTGTTTTCATCATCATCGCTTCATCACTAACTCTATAATTTAAGAAGGGGATTTTTTTTGAGTATTTGAATAATAATTTCATCTTAGTTTGGTTATGACTAGTTTTTTATAAAAGTTTTTTCTAATAATTCTTTTATAATATCAAAAAACAAAATGGTGAGGTTCAGAAATAAATCTAACGGCCGTATGCTAAAACAAATGTGAAATGCACATTTGAGCAAAAAGCCTATTTTTTTATGTATTTTACATTTTGGCCTTTTACATATAATAAATTTATAAATAATTGTGAAGCTACACTAAATTTGATAAAAGTACATTTCACATTTTTCTCAGCATAGGGCCGTAAGTATCGAAATTTCGTAAATTTGTTTAAAACCCAAAGAATTACTACAAATGGTGAAGTTCAGAAAAGTTATTTTTTTATATCTTCTTCTATAACCATATTTTAGCAACGTGATATTTTGAAAGGGGGGAAATTTAGTTCCTTTTTAAAAATTATTATAATTGGCGAAGTTCAGAAAATTTATCCATGGTTGCTTTTTTAAAAAATTTAATCGTAGTAGCGAAGCCATTGCCTGGTATTATTATTAATTAGCATTTACATAATGTGAAAATAATGAAATATTACTACTTGCAAATTGCCCTAAAAAATAAAAGCCGATGAAATTGCTTGGACCATATTTTGTGAATAATAAATATAAAAAAAAAAATTGTATCGAGTGTTCCTCTCAATGCTGCATAACACATCGTGCACAAGTCGAATCCCATCACTCGTTGACAGGGACATCGGCACATTTTGCCATCTTCTGCACTTGTTTATAAATGTGCTCCCCTTTCCAAATGCTTCCCCCCTTACAACTTTGCCAACTCTCCTTGATTTCCTTTTACAGCTGCAGATGTGTATCGCCGTCGAGCGCCGGATCCAAGCCATGGAGGAGGAGATAATGGTGAACCCGCAGTATGTGCAAAAGCTCCTCGGTCCCCAGGATGAAGAAGGCTGCCAGCCACAACCCGTCGGAAACAATTGTCAGGCTTTTTCGTCCATGTAACGCTCGCCCCAGGCTAAGAAATGACCCCCTATTGCCACCCCCACCCCCCCCTCACCAAATCAACTGTGATTCTTAATTAAGTGCGAAATATTTGTACTGATCTATTCGGGGATGTTATTCTTGTGCATGTCGTTTGCTCACAGGAAAATGGGCCACTAAAATGCACCTAGTTTTCCTAAAGAGGCTATGTTCTGTGTGGCCTTTTGGGATGGATTTGGTGTCCTATCCCAGAACATTTCATAAGGCCTCTTCCCTATCAAGCTTCCTCAAGACCAAAAAGTGTATGCAGTCCGTTGCCTTCGAAATATTCACTGACCTAGTAAAAGGCAATAAGAACTTGAGGGAAATCGATTCATTCATTATAAAAGTGTCATCTAATTCTGTAGTATATCGTTTTTTTTTCTCCTCAACTGCGTAGTGTGTGAGATTTATGGCAGGCATGTTGCCTAGACAATAGTGTTATGCGAGACGAAGCACAGAGCATATCAAGAACGACGGCCTGTTTATGCAAGTGAAAAGAGAGAGTAAAAGAACGTGATAATATTCGCCAAACTTTAATTCTCATTAAAGATGCTTCCTCTTCTGATTAACCATATAGATAGTTGTGCGCCATCTCATCTTGTACACAATAAACCTTAATGTATGCGTCTCTTTTTCACACGAGTCCTATGGGATAACTTTGTCCCAATTTCTTAATAAGATGAGGCAGCACAGGGAGATAGGGGGAGGACGGGGGGGGGGGGGCGATAGTCAAGGAAACCCGTAGTTTGATCAAGATTCTTCGCTCTCTGGAGTAGTTGTCGAGCGAAGAGTATCTTTGGCGGGTCGAATTTCGGTTATTAAGCTTTGAGGGGGTGTTTTCTTGGGAGGGGTTTGATGGCGCCTTTTCCTGGGGAGCTTTAATGGTATGTTCTCTTCACTGTCATCGCTAGAACTGTCTTGTTCTTCCAATTGCCCCAAAAGGACATCCTGCAAAAACGAAACATTTGTGACCCCCACCTTGGAACAAATAGCTTAATGGTAAGATTTAAATTGAGTATGGCAAAGGGAGAGCGGGGGTGGGCACATTAAGAAACAAGCCAACTTGTTTCTTAGGCGGAACACTATAGAATTACAAGCTCAAGTAAGCGTAGGAAAGATGACATAATAGGGCTAGTATTAAGGATCGAAACCTGGCATCTAACTTGCCATGTGTCTCCACGTGGTGGTTCAGTGATAACTGGATCCAGTTGATAGTACAAAGGTATTGCACGAATTCATCGATAAAAACAAACCTGACAGTGACCAACAGGGGCATGGTGCGGAGAGGAAGAAAGTGCTATCTGGAGTTAAAGAATATAGCCTTATCAGCACCTCGCTGATAGGGCACGAGGTTGAGGCAAATAGAGGAATAAATTGGATCGATTTCACCGCGTTTTGGGACACGCCTTTAGGATCAGATATCGGTGGGGATGAGGAAGGAAAAGTGCACCCTTTGGTCTGGCTAAAGACAGGCGTAAGTTTCCTCAACGAGACTGTTGGAGCCGGGCTCCAGGGTAGGCATCTGAGCTACACAATAGAAATAGGTTTAAGGTAAGGAACCAGTTGGGCAGCTGCCCAATCCATGTAGAAGGGGAAATAAAAGAAACATTATTTATAAAGGGGAGAAGACCAGTGATAAAAATTAAAAAAAAATTAGAGTTCGAAAGATTCCTCTGTCACAATAAAACTAAGGCGGGACAAGCGATGGATAGTTAAAAGGGTCGGGGAAACTGGACGACCGGAGTGGTGAATTGAGTGCATTTCTAGTAGAAGATGGGCGGCCGATTGGTCCCCACCACAAAAAGGGCAGCAAGGGGTTGATTCGAGCATCAGACGAAACAAGATTAACTTAACGAGGGTAAGTCCTGTGTGGCCGAAGCGAACGCGGCAAAGGGGTCACCACCTCTAAGGACCGTAGTCTCGAGGGCCAAGAACGAATAGACCTTTTGATTTTATATAGTTTAAATGATGAACATCCATCCCATTCCATTCGTCCTGCCACAACTGTAAAGTATATTCTTTTATAGAGGGGAAGAAATCTCGAGAATACAATGCAGTAGTTATCTGGGGACACGGAGTAGGCTAAACGGACGAGCAAATTGCTTGTAAAACACTCCTTGAGTCGGAGAAAAGGTCGAAATCTTTAAAAGGTAAAATTTGGATGTTTAAAAGTTCAACGGTAAAAATAGAAGCTGCCAACGGCAAAGACAGTTAAAAACTTGAGAAGTTGGCTGGAGCACCCACGCCACTGTCTATCTTGGGACCTCGGGGGAGGTGTATATGTGAGGTCGCATGCACTAGGAACAGGCTCTTAAGTGAGCAAGGGTCCGCGGAGGACTTGTCCAGTCTCCACATGCTTGTACAAACTGGGAGGTGGAGCACACCAACTAGGGGTGAGCGACCCAGGTTGGAGATGATGATCTATCCGGAGGTTCAGTGGGGCGGGGTAAGGAGGGCAACCTATCGAATGCCGCCGTTGATTCGGCAGCATACAGGCATCTGTAAACCTCTGAATAAAGGGGTCTGCTGCACATGGCAGAGGTATCGCCTGCAGATCTGGAATCCATGGTAGGACAAGGGAAGCACCCCCCCTTTCACAATAGGGCCCGTTGACGGAAGAAGTGTGGAAGGCTCCATAGGAGAGATGAACTCCGAAGTTGCAAATCAGGTTCAGCATTTTAAGGGCTGAGGGGAAAACCGAGGAATAAATTTGGCATCCATAGGCCAATTTGGAATGGATGAAGGGGGTAAAGAGTGGTCACAGTGTTTGACGACCACTGCCCCACGACGTGTGGAAGAGTACTTTCAAAATGTCTAGAGCCCGAAGACGGCCTAGGTGTGGTCACCAGGATAGCTTGGGTTAAAGAGTTACGCCCAGAAACCAAAATTCAGAGATTATCTACACCTTGTAGATTGATTGTTTAACGGCTACACAACTTCAATTAAGAGTTATTGTCGCTCGAAAGGAAGATGTGGGTGGGGATAAAGCAAGTTATTGAAAAACCCGCCATCCCAAAATGGAGCCCAGGGGTGAGGGATCATTGTCCTCTCCCCCCTTAGCCCCGATCAGGGATGGTTGGCTGAGAAGAAGATCAGCATCTACCCTGAGAAAATAGAGGCTGATCAGAGAAAGTTGTGGGAGAGGTTGGATGAAAAGCGAGGAAAAGCAAGTGTCTGAAGGAAAGAAGAGGCTAAACTGGGGTCGGACGGGGTGCTGAGTCCCGTCAGCACGGCGGCCAGGATGGCAAATCGCCGCGCCCCTTAGGGGGTACACCTTGTAGAGAGATAGGTGTCAGAACAAGGGTCCCTCTACCCCGATGGAAATACATTGCCTTAGTTTTGCTCGTGGAAAAGCGGAATCCCCTAAGTTGTGCACTTTTCGAGACCGCATCGACTGGCAGTTGCAGCCGACGCGCTGCTGATGGAAGGCGAGGCGAGGAACAGTAAAGTGCCGAGTCATTGACGAACAGGGTCGCCGAGGCACCCTCTAGAAGTGAGGAAATGATATTGATCGCAATTTTTTTTTGGGGGGGGAGCGGAGCCCATCTGGCGATTGCCTGCTTGGGCATAAGTCGCCGCACACGACACATCCTACTGCTAGGCTATATTAAGAAACGAGGAACAAGAAAACAAATAACGATATGTAAATAACAACGCTAAAAAGAACAAGGGCTAAAAGAAATAACACAAGAAAACAAAGCAAGAAGGAAACGCGCTCCGGCGTCGGGGGTAGGGACACTCCCCACCCCGGCGCAGGAACATACAACCTACAAAAAAAAACCCAGTAAACTAAAGGGAAGGAGACCGGCCTCCTCCCAAAAGTCGTAAAGTCCACAAGTTAGTGTGCACAAACAAGTCCCAAGTACAAGGGACAAGCGGTAGCGACCCCGCTCATCCCGGTACCGGGACAGGTAGCGTGCGCGAATATCACCCAAACTGAGACATTGAAGAAGAATGTGCTAAACAGTCTGGGAGACAACGCAGTCATCACAACATGGTGCAAGCGAGCGCTCCATCAAATGGCGGTGCGTCCCGCGAGTCTGCCGAATTCGGAGACAACAGAAAGCAACCTAAAATCGTCGCGGCATTGGAGGGTAGGTGCAAGGAAACAGTCGCGGCGCAATGTCACGCAACTTTAGGTTCCCCTCGACCGTCTCCCATCTTCTTTGCCAAGCAGCCCGTATTCTTGCCATGTGATAGGTGTGAGGAAGAGCGAAACGCTGGTCTAGTCACCCAGTCCTCGCGGACTCTTTGGCGCCCTCATTTCCCGCAATTCTTACATGTCCACACCTCCTCTAGAGGGGTCTTCCCGTTAAGTGAGGACACGTATGCCCGCCAAGAAGAGCGGCGGACGTGCCTCGAAATTCACCGACAGTGAAATCGTTCGGGCGGCGCTTATGGCGCATGTAGGCATAACGCTGTTTGAGGGACGTCTCACACTCCGCTGAAAACTACAGGAGTGGTCGGCGTGCAAAACGGCCAGACGTTCTAGTTATAGTAGTTAGGCCCACGGCGATGAGGTTGCGGGAGAATCCAAGGGTCTCATCAACTGACCTAAACTCCTCGATTGAGATCGATAATTCAGTCATTTCCTAAAAAGGGGACCACCGCGCCAGCGCCAAGAACCACCGGGGCGGGCTCTCGGGCGGCAGGGGTTCAGAAAAAGATATTTGAATGGGAAAGCGATCACTACCTTGGAGGTCATCGACCACCCCACATCCAAAATCAGGCTGTACATCCAGAGAGCAAATGGATAGATCGAGGCAGGAAAATGAAGCGGTTCTCGAGTAGTGATGCGTAAACTCATCCACATTTAGGACACCTATCTCCAGCTCAAGGACGTGACCCCTGGGATTAATCATGTAGTCTCTACAGAGGGGGTGTCTAACGTTCAGATCTCCGAGCAAGAGAAAGGGCCTCGGCAACCGTGCCACGACGCGGTGGAAGTTCCCAGCGTCGAAGTCTGCTGACGGTGGAATGTACGTGGAAATAACAGTATACCTCCTATCCAGGTGCAGCTGCACAGCTACTGCTTGAAAGGAGGTATTTTAAGCAAAGAGAAGAACGAGGAAATCATGCTAGGCGTAAATCGCGCATCCTCTGCCCGGCCCCCATCCCGTAGTGGTGGAGTGGAAAAAAACAAGTATACTCCGTGAGGGTGGGCAGGGGACACGCACCCAGAATGGTCTCATGCAAAAAGATAGCTAACTGGGAACGGGACGAGCTTCCGGAGTCTGCGGCAATTCCATTGAAGAAATATGCCCTCCAGGCCTAGCTCGGAGGAGATGCGGGGGCCCTCTGTGAAGAGAAGACCCTCACGGAAATGGCCGTACCCTTCCCGGAGGCAGAACTCCGGGCGCTGTTGGCCGGACAAAGCGCTGAAGGAGCTGTCGCCTTCAACGACTTATTGGAGGAAGTTGCGCTCGCCATGCGAGTCTTTTCCTCCCTCCGCCTCGAAACCTTAGGTGAGCGGTCTTTTGGAAGACCCACCGTCTCCGAGCCACCCAGCACACCACTGGGTGTGGGCGAAGTTGCCGAAGCTCCTATAGTGCTGACACACTTAGCCATATACGATAAGGAATTATCGCATACGTCCTTGAAGCAACTGACAAAGATTTCGTGTAAACCCGACTTTGCACGTCTACACGAGCGATTAACATGGCCGAAGCAGTGACAGTAATAGCACCTCCGCATCAGTGGCACGAATGCCTTCACGCGGTAGCAATACGAACCGGCACACACCGACTCACGGAGCTTGTCCCAGTCGAACGGGAAGAAGAGTCTAGGAGTGGGTCTCGAGGCCCCTCCCTGTTTTCTTATCACACGCTCGACCTTGACCGCCCCATGGTCGGCCAGCTCTAAGGTCATGTCATCTATAGAGTAGTCCACGAGTTCCCTCGCATAAACTACTTCTTTCACAAAGTTCATGGTAGAGTGCGGCGTCACACTGACAGGCATGCCATCAAGTGTCCGAAGGGCATTAATCATTGCCGCCTCGGAGGGATTCGACGCATTCGCCAAAAGGCTCCCGTCCGAGAAACGGGTCACCTTCGGCTCTGTACCAATCACACAGGCTAAAGCTCTCCTCTGATGGATTATGTTGCCTTTAGCAAACATGCTGCCATCAGTGAAGCGAATAACAAGGAAGCGTTTGAAGCCAGTGGGCTTGAAAACGCCAGGTAGTCTCTGAATGAGGGGCCCCGACGTAATCGAGGCTCCGTTCTGCGACTTGCACTTTTGGTCTTTGTCACGGACTCCCCACCCGGGAGATCAACGGGGCCGGACGTGCTGATCTTTGCTTGGTCGCTTACTTGAAGTGGCAGCAGACCCATCCGGTTTTTTTTCTTTTTAGGGGAGGATGGCGGAAAATGAACCCGCTTCTACCTTCTACCGGTAGGAGCCCCCAGGCCAGATGGACCGGCCTCAGCAAGATCCTTCTCCGAGATGGAGAAGGTCTTGGCTGCCACACGGGCACCAACCGGAGGAGGAAATCCCTCCTCTCCTTGTAAGGTTTTGGAGACCCAAGCCGTCTGAGGAGGACCTTGCACAGGGGCGGACTAGGGTTCGGTGCTTGGCACCGAGCCCAGGTCCGGAGTAGTGGATCTACAAAGGAAAAATGAAGTGCGCAACTCGTGGATTGAGAATAGGGTTATACGGAAGGTTAAATTTTGTTGCAAAATTGAGATGAGATTTATAGGCTAGAAAAGCCTTATTGAAACGGTTGATAGCACAGAAATGGTCGACCAAGGCATTGCTGACCACCAGGCTGTCATTCCCTAAGGATCCCTGTAAGTTGATTTTTTTTTTTTTTTAAGAGAGAACATCTGTCGACTGCCTACTTGGATATTAGTCGCAGTATTAAAACTGGCCTAGTTCTAGGCTACTTTAAAATAAAATTAAGGAGAAAAAAAAACAACACCCCAAAAAGGGAGAAAGGAAGCAAGCTGGTGCGTCGGGGAGAGGTCCTCCCCGGGGCAGGAGCGTGCAACCTTACGAAAAAAAAGAAGAAACAAATGCAAAAAAAAAAAAAAAAAACAACAACTTGCTTAAATAATAGGGAAAAGGCCGGCCTCCCCCAAGAAGTCAACAAATCCACAAGTCAATGTGCACGAATCTGTCCCGAGTACAAGGGACAGGCGGTAGCGACCCCGCCCATCCCGGTACCGGGACAGGTATCGTGCGCGAAGATCACCCAGACTGGGACATTCGACAAAAATGTGCCGAACAGTCTGGGGGGCGACGCAGTCGTTGCAATAGGGCGCAGGCGAGCGCTCCATCAAATAGCGATGCGTCACACGAGTGTGTCCGATTCGGAGACGACATAAAGCAACCTGAAGCCACCGCGGCATTGGGGGATAGGTCCATGGGAACAGTCGCGGCGCAATGGCACGCAACTTTAAGTTCCCTTCGACCGTCTCCCATCTTCTTTGCCAAGCAGTCCGAAGAGCTGCCCATATTCCTGCCATGTAGTCGGTGTGAGGAAGAGCGAAACGCTGGTCCGGTCGCAGAGTCCTCGCGGACTCTTTGGCGCCCTCATTCCCTGCAATTCCTACATGTCCAGGAACCCAGCAGAAGATAATCTCGACATCTGCCCGGCTCGCCAAAACCGTGGCGTCACAGATATCGCGAACCAGGGGATGCGGAGATTTCAAAGCCCCGAGAGCACTCAGGGCACTTTGTGAGTCGCTATAGATCACAATCCGGTCTCCGAACCGGGCACGTCACGTAATCTCCCGTACCGAGTGGTGTATTGCCACCAGCTCGTCCGTGAAGACAGACGCAGCGCCTGGTAGAGCCCCACTGACTTCAAACAGAGGGGATACGGCGTGGAAGCCGACCCCCTCTTGGGACTTGGAGCCATCCGTATACACTGACACGGTTCCAGCGTGACAGAATGTGTGCTCCAAAAAGGTCGAACGCAATACTCCCGGCGCAGTACAATTGGGAGCAGAGGCGTGGCGACAAATAGCCAAATGTGGTACCCTCCAGGGTATGGTCCTGGGCAGAACCACCTTCCGCAATAAACGCTCGGCTGCGGATGCATAAAACTCGCATCCGTAGTCGAGCTTCGAGCGAACAAAGGATCGATAAAAAAGTAAGGAGGTAGCCCTATCAGCGCCCCAAGCGCTGAACGTCACGGAACGGAGAATGTCCATAGGGTACAAGAGACCCTAAGGCTGCGAATATGAGCCTACCAGGTGAGGCGTCGGTCGAATACAAGACCAAGGAAACGGTGCGACTCAACCACATCCAGGCGCACCCCATTAAGAAACAAATCTGGGTCGGGGTGAAGCAGTGGATGGCGGCAGAAGTGCACCACCTTAGTCTTGGCCAAAGAAAACCGAAACCTGTGCGCTTCGGCATAGCAAGAGACGCGGTTCAATGCCTGTTGGAGTCGACGCTCCAGAGTTGGCATCTGGGCCGCGCCAAAAGAGATCGAAAGGTCGTCCACGTAGAGCGTAGCGAGAACATCTTCCGGCAGCACCGAAGTGATGCCGTTGATGCTCAGGGCAAAGAGTGTGACACTGAGGACACTTCCCTGCGGGACACCCTCTTCCTGCTCCTTTGGGCCAGAGAGGGCTCCCCCCACCCGTACGCGGAATCGACGATCTCGCAAAAATTCAGATATAAACATTGGGAGGCGTCCCATCGCCCCCATCGTGTGGAGAGTCTCCATGATACCGTATCGCCATGCGGTATCATAGGCCTTCTCCAGATCGAAAAACACCGTGGCGTAGTGCTGTCTACGAAGGAAAGCCTCGCAGACGGCATTTTCCAGTCGGAGCAGAGCATCCGACGTGGAGTGGAACTTGCGGAAGCCGCACTGTGCGGAAGCCAATGGCCTCCGCTGTCCAGGAAAAAGGCTAATCTAACATTTACCAATTTCTCCATCAACTTGCAAATGCAAGAAGTTAGAGAGATTGGGCGGAAACCAGTCGGAGTAGAGTGATCTCTCCCCGGTTTGCGAAAGAGGAGCACAGTAGCAATTCGCCAGGAGTCTGGGAGAAGACCTTCCACCCAGATCTTGTTGAACAAATCTAACAGAAAGGCCATGCCTCGCTCACCCAGGTGTCGAAGCATGGCGTACGGGACATCGTCCGGACCATGGGCGGTGTCCGCGCACGAAGCGAGAGCGGAACGCAACTCACTCACAGTAAACTTGTCGTTGAAGGGTTCTCCGCCTCTGGAGGTAAAGTCCAGCCGGCGGCCTTCCGCGACATCACGACGTGCATTGAATGCTGGCGGAGCAGCATCATGGCTAGAGAATGCGGAAAAAGCGGTCGCTAAGGATTCCGCCACGGACGCGGGGTCCGAGATTGCGGTCCCATTCTCCTGGAGAACGGGAGGGGGGTCCTGCGAGAACTTGCCCCGAATCCTTTTGACTCGCTTCCACACCTCAGCTAAAGGGGTCCTCCCGTTAAGTGAAGACACGTATGCCCGCCAAGAAGAGCGGCGGGCGGGCTTCGAAATATACCGGAACCTAGCCCTAGCCCGACGAAATTCAGCGACAGTGAAATCGTTCGGGCGACCCTTATAGCGCATGTAGGCATAACGCTTCTGTTTGAGGGACGTCTCACACTCGGCCGACCACCATGGGAGTGGTCGGCGTGCAAAACGGCCAGACGCCCTAGGAATAGTAGTCAGGCCCACGGCGATGAGGTTGCCGGAGAAGAACTCAACGGCCTCATCTACCGACCTAAACTCCTCGACTGAGATAGAGAATTCAGTCATTTCCTGAAATGCAGGCCACCGCGCCCGCGCCAAGCACCACCGAGGTGGGTTCTAAGGCGGCAGTTGCCCTAAAAATGATATTTGAATGGGAAAGTGATCACTACCATGGAGGTCATCAACCACCCCCCAATCAAAATCAGGCTGTGCATCCGAAGAGCACAAAGATAGGTCAAGGCAAGAAAATGACGCGGTTCTCGGACAGTGATGCGTAAACTCATCCACGTTTAGGACACCCATCTCAAGCTCTTCGATCAGATCGGCAAGGACTTGTTCCCTGGGATTTATGGAGTAATCTCCCCAGAGAGGATGCCTGCCGTTCAGATCTCCAAGCAAGAGATAGGGCCTCGGCAACCGTGCCACGACGCGGCGGAAGTCCCCCGCGTCGAAGTCAGCTGACGGTGGAATGTACGCAGAAATCAGAGTATACCTCCTATCCAGGTGCAGCTGCACAGCCACTGCCTGGAAGGGGGTATCTAAAGAGAAAGGAAGAACGGAGAAATCATGCCAGGTGTAAACCGCGCATCCCGCGGTGGTGGAGTCGCAAGACCCTTATACCCCGGGAGGGCGGGCAGGGGGCACGCGCCTAGCATGGTCTCCTGCAAAAAAATAGCTAACGGAGAAACGGCACGAGATGAGCCTCCGCAGCTCCTCCCAGTTGGCCCGGAATCCACGGCAATTCAATTGAAGGAATATGCCCTCCAGGCCTAGCTCGGAGAGACGGGGGCCCTCCTCGAACTGAAGACCCTAACGGAAACGGCCGTACGATTCCCGGCGGCAGAACCCCGGGCGTTGTTGGCCGGACAAAGCGCTGTCGCCTTCGAGGACTTATTGGGGAAGGTTAAGCTCGACATGCGAGTCTTTTCCTCCCTCCGCCTCGAAACCTTAAGCCGGCGTTGTGGCTTCGGAGGCGGGGGGCCCTCTTTTCGAGGAACCACCGTTTCCGAGCCTCTCACCACACCTCAGGGCGTGGGTGAAGGAGCCGAAGCTCCTTTGTTGCTGTCCTCCTTTCGGGGAACAGCTTTAGGAACTCCGGAAGATGGCCTAGCGACCATCTTCAGGGGTGTTGCCTCCTGTGAGTCTAACGACTCGGTGGAGGCGCGTGGCCGTTCGCTTTACGGGAAACGGTCATGCTGGGGAAAGAGGGGGGAGCCCTGGTTTTAGTCGGGGCTGGGTATGAACCTTTTTTGCCGCCAGCTTTACCAGGGGAGCGCCTGGGTTGGGTAGAGCCCGCAGAAGGGCTCCGAATGGGCGAGGAAACAACCGTGCTCGTTGGCCTGGATGGGCCAGGAGCAGAGGGTGCCTTTCTAACTATTGAGGCATATGACCTCCCAGGCAGAGCCGGGCGCGCCAGGACCAAGTCCTTAGCCTCGCGGAATGAGAATCGATCCTGGGCCTGAACGGCCAGGATTTCTTTCTCAAGGAGATATGCACCACATTGCTTCGAAGAAGCAGAGTGCGGCTCTCCGCAATTGACACACTTGGCCACACACGATTTGGACTTATCGTGTGCGACCTTGGAGCAATTTAAACAGACTTCGGGTGATCCCGACTTTGCACATCTACATGAGCGATTCGTATGGCCGAAGCGGTGACAGTAATAGCACCGCCGCGGCAGTGGCACGAATGCCTTCACGCGGTAGCGGTACCAACCGGCACGCACCGACTCAGGGAGCTTGTCACAGTCGAACGTGACGAAGAGTGTAGGGGTGGGTCTCGAGGCCCCTCCCTGTTTTCTCATCACACGTTCGACCTTGACCGCCCCATGGTCGGCCAGCTCTAGGGTGATGTCCTCAATAGAGTAGTCAACGAGTTCCTTCGCATAAACTACTCCTTTCACAAAGTTCATGGTAGAGTGCGGCGTCACGCTCACCGGGGTGCCATGAAGTGTCCGAAGAGCACTTATCTTGGCCGCCTCAGCGGGATTCGCCGCATTCGCCAGAAGTCTTCCGGCCGAGAAACGGGTCACCTTCGGCTCTCTACCAATTGCACTAGCTAATCCTCTCCTCTGATGGATCATGTTGCCCTTGGACAACATGGTACCATCAGTGGAGCGAATAACGAGGAAGCGTTTGAAGCCAGCGGGCTCGAAAACGCCAGGTAACCTCTGAATGAGGGGCCCCGATGTCATCGAGGCTCCGCCCTGTGCACTTTTGTTCTTAGTCAGGGGTTCCGCAACCGGGGGGGCAGAGGGGGCGGATGTGCCGATCTTGGCTTGGTCGCTTGCCAGAGTGGAAGCAGACCCATCTGTCCCCGCAGCCCCCGCGGATGGAGAGGAGCCCCGAGTCTTTTTTGTCTTTTTCTTTTTTGGAGGAGGGCGGGGAATGAACCCGCTTCTCACCTCTAGCGGAAGAAGCCCCCAGGCCAGATGGACCGGCCTCAGCCAGGTCATTCTCCGAAATGGAGAAGGTCCTGGTAGTCGTGGGGGCACCGGTCGGAGGAGATCCCTCCCCTCCTTGTACTGCTTCGGAAACCACAGCCGTTTGAGGAGGACCTTGCATCGGGGCGGATTCGGGTTCGGTGCTTGGCGCGGAGCACGGATTCTCCTCCATGGAAGGCCCTACCGTCTGAGGCTGGGTTTCCTCAAGGACCATGTCTATCTCAGGGGGGGCCTCCAGTTGGCCATCCCCCCCCCCCAAGACATCGCAGGTCCCGTTGGCAGTATCGTCACTAGTCTTCTTTGGGGAGGCATGGGCCTTGACCCTGGCAAGGTTCAATATTCTTGCCAGCAGGTCTTTTGAGGGAAGCGTCCGAAGGGGCCTGGCTTCCCTCTCCCCCCTAAGGGGGTTTGTCCTACCGAGCCGCTTACACGAAGGGCAGTCGGCAATGGGCTGCCTGCTGGCTTTCTTGGCAGTCCCCTTAGAAAGCAAAGGAGGTACTGCCGCTGGAGATAGGGAGGTGCCCAAAAGCACCTCCAGAGAAGGGGGTGAGGGGGAGTCCCCTACACCCGTAGGCGTAGGAGAGGAGTAACCCTCCTCTCCGGTTAAAGAAGTATGGAGGGTCCCCTGCGCAAGCACAAGGGGAAGGACCTCCATTTTCTCGGTGGAGCTGCCCGAGGGCGGCTCCGTTGATGTTCTTGGGGAAGTTGGGGGTTGGTTTTTTTTTTAAATTTTCATCATTGGGCATGGTGACCCTATTTGTGCTACGGGACGCAATAGCTCATCACCTCTTGCAGTTGCCCGCACTGCAAGAGGTGCTTACAGGCCTGGCAGAGCCCGGTGCCGCCATTTCGGACCACCCCTCCCGCCTGGTGGCCTGGCAGTCCATCGGCATGGCGGTTCCACCTTGAACACGGCTTAAAAATGGATAGAATGTGAAGAGGAGAGGAAAAGGGATGTGAGGAAGGTATGGGTGGGGATGAAGCAGGTTGTTAAAAAAAAAACATCCCGAACCGGAGCTCAGGGGTTAGGGAACATTGTCCCCTCCCCCCTCAGCCCCGATCCGGGACGGTTGGCTTGAGAAGAAGGTCAGCATCTACCCTGTGAAATTAGAGGCTGACCAGAGAAAGTTGTGGGAAAGGTTGTATGAAAAGCGAGAAAACAAGTGTTTTGAAGGAAGGAGAAGAGGCTAAGCTGGGGTCGGACGGGGTGCTGAGTCCCATCAGCACGGCGGCCAGGATGGCAAATCGCCGCGACCCTTACGGGGCCCTGTAAGTTGAGTGTGGGGGTATTATGGATAGCATAACAACCCCGATTCTTGTTAATCCTCTTCCAGATCTTTGCGGTAGGGGTCATAGAGCCAATTTATGAAACATAGCGGCGCCATGAAGTTCGGTGAGCCTGACGAAGGGTTCTTTGGCGAAGCGCCCGAGCTTGGTTTCGGTCAACCTTATTGCACAAGGTTGGGTTCCACCGGAATCGGGCATGAGCTAACTTGTAGTTTTTGACGGACTTTGCACACTCCGAGCTCTACTAGGGCACGGTTGAGCGACCCGTTACGGGTCGCCTCCATGGAATGGTCTGTGTGGCCGCGTTGTAGATAATACCGATGTGAAGTACGGTACTGCCGTGTAGACACCATTGAAGGTCTCCAAGGAGGCACTTGTGAAGGACGCCTCTCAGGAGCCTTCGCAATCGGCATGGCTTAAGTCTCACTTGAGGGGTATGGTTGCATGAGGGCTAGGATGAACGGCCGAAGACAAGACAATAGGGAAATGGTCACTCCTATGGAGGTCATTAAGGGTTGACCATCGAAAATCAGTGAGGCAATCCGGGGAACAGAGACATGTCAACACAACTAAAAGAATCCGTCTGGACATGGTAATAAGTAATATCGATGGTGTTTAAAACCGGCGATGTCATCCAATATGGTTGACAGGCATTAAAATCTCCAAGTAATAAAAACGGAGAGTGCAACTGATCTACACATTCTAAAAGGTCGGGTCTTGACAATGGTAGAGAAGGAGGTAGGTAAATAGAGCAAACAGTAAAAAGCTGTGTAAGAAAAACCCTCACGGCAACAGCTTGGAGGGTAGTGTGAATGGGGAGGGAAGTACATGGTGGGATGACGAAACCATAAGTGACACTTCCCCATGAGACGAGCCCCCGACAGGGGCAATAGAGTTGAAAATACCAAAACCGGGTACCGCCGGAAAAGGTCGTGTACGAGTAGTTTGTTCTCTTGAAGACAAATAACAGCGGGGTGGAGAGTGGTCAAAAAACTTTAAGTTCTTCCCACTTGGGAAGAACTCCGTAGTTAAGTTTCGAACGAACAAAGGATCGATAAAAAAGTAAAACAGTAGCCCTATCAGCGCCCCAGAAGCTGAACGTCACGGAACGAAGAATATCCATGGTGCGGGTACAAGAGACCCTAAGGTTAAAAATATGAGCCTCCCAGGTAAGGCGTCGGTCAAATACAGGTCCAAGGAAACGGGACGAGTCCATCACTTTCAGGTGAACCTAATTTAGAAACAAATCTGGGTCAGGGTGGATTCCGCGGATGGCGGCAGAAGTGCACCACCTTAGTCTTGGCCAAAGGAAACCGAAGCCTGTGCGCTTCGGAATAGCGAGACGCTGTTCAATGTCTGTTGAAGTCGACGCTCCAGAGTTCGCATCTAGGCCGCACTAAAAAAGATCGAAAGGTCGTCCACGTAGAGCGTAGCGAGAACATCTTCCAGCAGCAACGAGGTGATGCTGTTGATGCCCCGGACAAAGAGTGCGACAATGATGAACTCTTTCATGTTGGACACCCTCTTCCTGCTCCATCGGGCTGGGAGGGGGGGTCTCGCCACACCCGTACATGGAATTGATGATCTCGCAAAAAAAATCAGATATAAAGATTGGGAGGCGTCGTCTAGATCCCATCGTGTGGAGAGTCTCCATGATACCATATCACCATGCGGTATCATAGGCCTTCTCCAGATCGAAAAACACTGTGGCGTAGTGCTGTCTAGGAAGGAAGGCCTCGCAGACGCCATTTTCCAGTCGGAGCAGAGCATCCCACGTGGAGTTAAGGTTGAGGAAGCTGCACTGTGCAGAAGACAGGTGGCCTCTGCTATCCAGAAAAAAAAGACATCTAAAATTTAACAATTTCTCTATCAACTTGCACACACACGAGGTTAGAGAGATTGGGCGGAAACCGGGTGAGGAGTGATCTTTCCTCGGTTTGCGAAAAGCGAGCACAGTAGCGATTCGCCAGGAGTCTGGGAGGATACCCTCTACCCAGATCCTGTTGAAAAAATCTAACAGAAAAGCCATGCCTCGCTCACACAGATGTCGAAGCATGGCGTACGATAGCGTCCGGACCAAGGTCTATGTCCGCGCACGAAGCGAGAATGGAACGCAACTCACTCAATGTAAACCTGTCGTTGAAGGGTTCTCCGCCTCTGTAAGTAAGTCAAGGTGGCGACCTTCAACGACATCAAGACGAGCATTGAATGCGCGTCCACACCTCTGCTAGAGGGGTCTTCCTGTTAAGTGGAGACACGTATGCCCACCAAGAAGAGCAGAGGGCGTGTTTCGAAATATACCGGAACCTAGCCCTAGTCCAACGAAATTCATCGACAGTGAAGTCGTTCGGGCGGCGCTTATAGCGCATGTAGGCATAACGCTTCTGTTTGAGTGCGGTCTCACACTCGGCTGACCACCACAGGAGGGGTCGGTGTGCAAAACGGCAGAAGTTCTAGGAATAGTAGTTAGGCCTGCGGCGATGAGGGTGCCGGAAAAGAACTCAACGGCTTCATCTACCGACCTAAACAACTTGACTGATAGAGAAATCAGTCATTTTCTGAAATGCAGACCAACGCGCCCACAATAAGCACCACCGGGGCGGGCTAGAAACTGATATTAGAATCGGAAGGTGATCACTACCATGGAGGTCATCGACTACCCCTCACCCAAAATAAGGCTGTGCATCCAGAGAGCACAAAGATAGATCGAGACAGGAAAATGAAGCGGTTCTCGGGCAGTGATGAGTAAACTCATCCACATTTAGGACAGTTTTCTCAAGCTCATCGGTCAGGTCAGCAAGGACCTGACCCCTGGGATTGATCGAGTAGTCTCGCAAGAGACTACTCTCCGAGCAAGAGAAAGGGACTCGACAACCGTGCTACGACTAGGCGGAAGTCCCAGTGTCGAAGTCGGCTGACGGTGAAATGTACGCGGAAATAACAATATACCTCCTATCCAGGTGCAGCTACACAGCTATTTCCTGAAAGGAGGTATGTAAAGCAAAGAGAAGAACAGAGACATCGCACCGGGTGAAAATTGTGCATCCTCCTCCTGCCATATCCCATCACGTGGTGGTGGGGTCATAAAACCTTATACCCTGGGAGGGTGGGTAGGGGGCACGCGCCCAGCACGGTGTCTTGCAAAAAGATAGCTAAGGGGAACGGGATGAGACGAGCGACCGCAGCTTCTCCCAGCTGGCCCGGAGTCGGCGGCAATTTCATTGGAGGAATATGCCCTCCAGGCCTAGCTCGGAGGAGATGCGGGTGCCCTCTTCGAAGAGAAGACGCTCACGGGAATGGCCGTACCCTTCCCGGAGGTAGAACTCCGGGCGCTGTCGCCTTCGAAGGCTTAATAGGGAAGGTTGGGCTCTCCATGCAGGGGTCCCTTTTTGGGAGGATCCACTGTCTCCGAGCCTGCCACTGGGTGTGGGCGAAGGAGCTGAAGCTTCTTTGGTGCTGTCCTCCTTTCGGGGGGCAGCCTTATGAGCCTCGTAAGATAGTCTTAGGACTAATTACAGTGGTGTTGCCTCCTGTGAGTCTAACAACTGGGTGGAGGCTTATGGCCGTTTCGCCTTACGGGAAACTGTCCCGCTGGGGAAAGAAGGGGGAGACCTGGTTTTAGCTGGGGCTGGGTGTGAATCCTTTATGCCGCCAGCTCTACCAGGGGGGCGCAGAACCCGCAGAAGGGTTACGAATGGGAGCGGAAACGACTGTGCTCGTAGGCCTGGAGCAGAGTGTGTCTTTCTTAACATTGAGGAATAAGACGTCCTAGGCAGAGACGGGCACGCCAGGACCAAATCTTTAGCTTCGCGAAATGGGACAAAATCCTGGGCCTGAATTGAATAGCCAGGACTTCATTCTCAAGGAGATACGCACCACATTGCTTGAAGAAGCGGGATGCGGCACTCTGCAATTGAACACTTGACCACACACCATTTGGACTAATGATGTGCGGCCTAGGACCAACTTACACAAACTTCGGGTAACCCCGACTTTGCGCGTCTCCAGGAGCGATTAGTATGGCCGAAGCGGTGACAGTAATAGCACCTCCGCGGCAGTGGAGCTCGTCACAGTCGACGTGAGGAAGAGTGTAAGGGTGAGTCTTGAAGCCCCTCCCTTTTCTTTCATCACACGTTCGAACTTGACCCCGTCATGGTCGGCCAGCTCTAAGGTCATGTCTATGGAGTAGTCCACGAGTTCCCTCGCATAAACTACTCCTTTCACGAAGTTCATGGTAGAGTGCGGCGTCACACTTACTGGCATGCCATCAAGCGTGCGAAGGGCACTAATCATGGCCGCCTGGGAGGGAGGGATTCGACGCATTCGTTAGAAGGCTACAGTCCGAGAAACGGGTCACCTTCGGCTCTCTACCAATCACGCTAGCTAAGGCTCTCCTCTGATGGATCATGTTGCCCTTAGCCAACATGCTGGCATCAGTGGAGCGAATAACGAGGAAGCAGGATCGAAAACATCAGGTAGCTTCTGAATGATTGGCTCTGACGTAATCGAGGCTCAGCTCTGCGCACCTTTGATCTTAGTCTGGGTCTCCCCACCTAGGGGGAGCAATGGGGCTGGACGTGCCGATCTTGGCTTGGTTGCTTACGCTAAACCGCAGCAGAACTGTCTGCCCCTACGGCTCCCACGGCAGGAGAGGAACCCCGAGTCTTTTTAGCCTTCTTTCAGTTTCTTTTCTTTTTATGAGAGGAGGGCGGGGAATGAAGCCGCTTTTCCCCTCCACCGTCCTGAGCCCCTAGGCCAGATGGACCGGACCAAGACAGCTCCTGCTCTAAAATTGAGAAGGTCTTGGCTGTCACAGGGGCACCAGCCGAGGGAGGGATTCCTCCTTTCCTTGTAAGGCCTCAGGGGGTCTGAGCCGTCAGAGGAAGACCCTGCACAGGAGTGGACTCGGGTTCAGTGCTTAGCACCGAGCCTGTGTTTGACCCCGTGAAAGGTCCTACCATAGGGGGCTGGGTCACCTCAGGAACCATGTCTATCTCAGGGGGCCATGCCCACCCACTCCGAAGACATCACTGATCGATCCCATACAAGGAACCTTTTTTCTTGTCTTGGCAGAAGGAGGCAGGTATACAGACCCCCTGCAAGTTACTTGCGCATGCACGCAGGCCATTAGGGCCCTGCCATCCCTTGCTCTCCTAAGGGAGCTGGAAATCAGCCCTAACGGGTCACTCCTAGCAATTATGGGCTGCCTACCTGTTTTTTTGGCAGTCCCCTTAAAAAATAAAGGGGGGGACTGCCACTGGAGAAAGGGAGTTGATCGAGGGCAACTCCAGGGGAGGGGATGAGGGGGAGTCCACTGCATCCAAAGGCATGAGAGTAGTAAGCCTCCTCTCCAGTCAGAGAAGTTTGGAGGGTCCTCTGTGAAAACACGGGGGATAAGGGCTCCATTTTTTTAGTTGAGCTACCCGAGGGCGGATCCGTTTAGTGTCCAGGGGAAGGTAAAGGTGGAGAGTTTTTATTTTGAAGCTTTTCATCATCGGCATGGTGACCCTAATTATAATACAAGATGCAATCGCTCATCACCCCATGCAGTAGCTCGCTCTGCAAGGGGTGAAGACAGGGGTCGGCAGAACTGGCTGCTGCCATTAAGGTCACTTCTCTCATCTAGTGATCTGGCAGCCCATCGGCATGGCAGCTCCACCTTAACTACAGCGTAACATGGATATATAGTGGAAAGAGAAAGAAAGAGGATGTGTGGACGGTGTGGGTGGGGATGGAGCAGGTTGTTAAAAACCCACCATCCCAGACCAGAGCTCAGGAGTGAGGGGACGTGTCCCCTACCCCCTCAGCCCCAATCTGGGATAGTTGGGCGAGAGGAAGCTGGTGAAATTAGAGGCTGAGCAGAGAAAGTTGTAGGGAGAGTGAGGAAGTAGGGTAAAAATGCAGGCTGTCAGAAAGAAGGAGAATAGGCTAAGCTGGGGCCAGACAGAGTGCTGAGTCCGGTCAGCACGGCAGCCAGGAAGGCAAATCACCTCGGACCTTACGAGGACACTAACCAGTAGGGTGGGTGATCACCAATTATTATCATACCTTGGTACTAGGTGATTCCAGGATGGCATGCAGTCACCTAATAATACTTAATTATAATAATAGATAATAATAATAAAATAAAGTAGCACTGATAGGAAGCAAGGGGAAGGGGCAACAACTTTTTCAGGCCCCATCAAAGTTCAGATCAAACCTGACAGGGCTTCCCTAATTTGGATTCAGACTGGAAGGATGTAGCGCTGGTCGCCTCAGAACAGAATCGCAGAAAAACACAGAGCCACTTAATTGTAATAACGTTGGCAGAGCCTACAGCACAGACTGAGGGATCAAAGCTTTCTTCCTTAATCTCCAAAGCAGTCAGAAAGAACTGAGATTCCATCTGCTCCCAGGCTCTAAACAACAAACAACTTAGAGGAAGGGGATAGGGAGGAAACCTCTTGCCCTGTGGAAATAGGAGAGGAGAAAAGGTTCACTTGGTGCTAGGTAAAGTTGGGTGACATCCCTCAGGAAGCGCAGGGGGCAGGCCTCCTTTATAGATGTGGAGCTGTCCAACGGTAGCTCCAGAAATAGTAGAGGGAGAAACTTTTACTGGTGGAGCATTCCTCCACCAGTTAGTTGTGTTGTCATAGGCGTCACCAACCTCAACATTAAGGTTGGACAAGGTTTAACCAATTGGGATATATACAGAATTTTTTCGGACATTTGCCAACACACGAAAAATAAAATAAATTTGTGACCATAAAATGAGGAAAAGAGGTGGTGGAGTAAATATGTACCGAGTTCAGCCACTCTTAGCCCGTCTCAGACTTTAGCATTTTTTATGGGTTCCAAATCTATGCATATGAAAGGATTATGTTTGTGCCTGTGTGACAACACACTTAATGGATGTTGCCAAGCAGCCTGTTGTACCCCAAAGGCCTCAGCTCATAAATGAGGACTCAGAGAGGCAAAGATCTGAAGATGTCATGTGAGAGACCCAGAGACAGCAGTAAAACCCACCCGCCATAAGCAGTATAGCCTTACACCCCCCCAGAACGACCGCAGGGAGGTGGTGAGCCCACTAGGCACAGAGGAGGAGCTATTGGGGCAAAATCAATCATCCAATTAATTGCACCTCAATGTCCAGGACCCCTCAAATTCTGGTCTCTTGCAACCTACGGGTATTGTTTATAGAACTTCCAAAGCCTCTCTTATGACACGGCATGAGGTAGCTGGTCATGTCCTTAAGCCTACAAGCATATAAGAGAAATAAGGAGGGGGATAATCTTGGGTAAAAGAGGGGTGAAAAGAGAGAAAGGGGGACTGCACCAGCTCACCAGGCTGTATCAAAGAGCTCATCAACCCAGTGAGCCAAGCCTTCCCTATCGACACTTCAGCTAGGAGGATATGCGGCTCCTCCAGGTACCAGGGGTAGCAGTATGCACAATACCCCTCTGAAGTGGCTGCACAAAAACCAACCCAATACACCACCCTCCATGCCAAAACAAAAATCCTCCCAACCAAACCACCATAACATACAGTTCTTCAGTAAACTCATTCTCCTCAAATCCCCTCCCCACTCCAACCCCCCACCAACCTATAGACCCAATTACAAGATAAACCACACCCAACACCACTGAACCAGAAGACTATAAAACACACACCCACATAGTACTTCAAAACCAGTCACTAAGCCTCCAACCCCAAAGAGAGTCACTAATCACACCATGTAAACAATTCATACACCCCCTCAATCAATTATGCAGGACCAGCTTAGAACCCACCACAGTCCAAATTATCACAAGATATACATACATAACCACCCCATCTATACCTAAGCATGATAGGAACCCAACAACACCAGCAAAGCACTAAATCAATCCTAGCCCAACCACCACCTTAGCTTCCACTGCAGTCTCAAGGTGGCTCCAGAATCTGATGCATTCATACCTCACTGTGTCTCCTTGATCTTGGCTACCAGCTCAACTTGAGGTTGCAGGCAGAGCAATTAGTGTCTTTCTCAACCACGCTTCACACATAGTAATTCATGGGATTATAATTGGGGGATCTAGGAGGCCAGAGAGTGGGGCTGGTAAAGTCATAGAAATTCGCCAAACACTTCTCTCTCTGGAGGTATGGCCTTCCAGCCAGGGTTTGACCAATATTCAATAGCTCCACATAGCTGTCTGAATTGAGCCTAAGACCTTGTTCAAACATGTGGAGCAGCATGGCATCACACACACTGGTGAGAAACCCACAGACCATCAGTTTGAGGAACTTGGTCTTTAGGATACCTGGAATGTTGCATGGATTGTAGGGAAGCCACCTGTTGTTCTGGGTGTTGTACAACTGGTCTTGGCAGAAGTTCATTTGATCTGAGAAGAACCAGATCGTCCCTGGGTCAATAGGATGGTTCAGTTAAGTCAAGAGCTTCTTTTCCTCCGCCAACTTATTATTATTATTTGAGATAATGAACACAAAATTCTTGTGGAAAAAGCCTAGCAGCCATGAACTTGAAAACAAGCTCCCACAGAACACAGTGTCCACATGTCAAGTAAGAAAGAATGAATGCTAGAAGAAAGAAATTGAAATGTGTAAATAAATAAATAAATAAGTTTAAAATTATTAAAATCAAATCAATATTAAAATTATGAGGCAGTAGCACCCACCCTCGTTTGAAGATATTAAGATCATCCTGCATAACTTCTGCAGGAAGATCATTCCCCTGCTTTACCATACTTGGAAAAAAGCAACGCTGAAACTGAGAAGTGCAGCAGTGGGGAATGCATAGTGCATGTGGATGTTGTCCATCCGCAAACCTTGTTGCGCTAGCAAGAGGCAGGGGATCAGGAATTAAAAATGATAGTGGCAATTCCCTACTGAAATAGTATTTATGGAATATGGACAAACATGAAATCCTCCGTCGATGATCCAAGTCATAGCTAGCCCCATCAGGAAAAAAGAACCTGCCTCCACGAGTAACCCTATCTAAGAGAGACAGATCTCTGGCAGATGCGGATATCCAAACTGGAGAACAATACTCAAGAAGAGGGAGAACAAAGGACCTGAAACAAGTGGCATTAATATCTTCATTATTATAGATATATGAGGCCTTACATACAATACCAAGTTTTGGGGCAGCGTTAGCAGATACATTTAAAAGATGCTTCTCAAAAGTCAGGTGAGAATCATAGGTAATGCCAAGGATCGTTAGGGATTCCGACTCAGCAAGAAGTGTATCTCCAACACATTTTTTTTTTTTTTAATTCTATAGAGCCCATCTGGCAACTGCCCACTTGGGCATAAGTTGCAGAAAAACACAACAGCCTAGAACTAGGCTACTTTAAAATAAAAATATGAAAACTTAACAATGATATAAATTAGAAAAACTTAACAATCAGGAAGCAATCTCCGGCAGCGGGGAAGGTCCCCCTCACCACGGTGCAGGAGAGTGCAACCTACAAACAAAACAATAACAAAAAAAAACCTTAAATAAAGGGGAGAAGCCCGGCCTCCCCCAAAAGTAAAAAAGTCCACAAGTCAATGTGCACGAATCTGTCCCGAGTACAAGGGACAGGCGGTAGCGACCCCGCCCATCCCGGTACCGGGACAGGTATCGTGCGCGAAGATCACCCAGACTGGGACATTCGACAAGAATGTGCCGAACAGTCTGCGGGACGACGCCGTCGTTGCAATAGGGCGCAGGCGAGCGCTCCATCAAATAGCGATGTGTCACACGAGTGTGCCCGATTCGGAGACGACAGAAAGCAACCTGAAGCCGCCGCGGCATTGGGGGATAGGTCCATGGGAACAGTCGCGGCGCAATGACACGCAACTTTAAGTTCCCTTCGACCGTCTCCCATCTTCTTTGCCAAGCAGTCCGAAGAGCTGCCCGTATTCCTGCAATGTAGTCGGTGTGAGGAAGAGCGAAACGCTGGTCCGGTCGCAGAGTTCTCGCGGACTCTTTGGCGCCCTCATTCCCCGCAATTCCTACATGTCCAGGAACCCAGCAGAAGATAATCTCGACATCTGCCCGGCTCGCCAAAACCATGGCGTCACAGATTTCGCGAACCAGGGGATGCGGAGATTCCAATGCCCCGAGAGCACTCAGGGCGCTTTGTGAGTCGCTATAGATCACAATCCGGTCTCCGAACCGGGCACGTCACGTAATCTCCCGTACCGAGTGGTGTATTGCGACCAGCTCGGCCGTGAAGACAGACGCAGCGCCTGGTAGAGCCTCGCTGACTTCAAAAAGAGGGGATACGACGTGGAAGCCGACCCCCTCTTTGGACTTGGAGCCATCCGTATACACTGGCACGGTTCCAGCGTGACACGATGTGTGCTCCAAAAAGGTTGAACGCAATACTCCCGGCGCAGTACAAGCTTTGGGAGCAGAGGCGTGGCGACAAATAGCCAAATGTGGTACCCTCCAGGGTGGCGTCCTGGGCAGAACCAGGGGCGCCACCTGCCCGAGAGCTATATCTACCTCTCGAAGGAGTTTCCTGGCCCTAAACCCAAAGGGCTTAGGGTATGACTGGCGTCTCTCGGCGGCATAGGCACCATCGAGATCAGCTGCGGACGCAGTGAGAGCTGTTGGCCACTGAGGGAGGCACCGGGCTCGCGCGTACAGGCGAGTGATGCACTTTACGCAGCGCAGAGCGAGTGGCATCTCCCCAGCATCGACCAACAGGCTCTCAATGGGAAAAGTGCGGAAGGCACCGGTCGCAAGGCGAAGGCCGGTGTGGTGGATCGAATCCACCTTCCACAATAAACGCTCGGCTGCGGATGCATAAAACTCGCATCCGTAGTCGAGCTTCGAACTAACAAAGGATCGATAAACAAGTGGGGCAGTAGCCCTATCAGCGCCCCAGGCGCTGTACGTCAAAGAACGGAGAATGTCCATGGCGCGGGTACAAGAGACCCTAAGGCTGCGAATATGAGCCTCCCAGGTGAGGCGTCGGTCGAATACAAGACCAAGGAAACGGTGCAACTCAACCACATCCAGGCGCACCCCATTAAGAAACAAATCTGGGTCGGGGTGAAGTCGTGGATGGCGGCAGAAGTGCACCACCTTAGTCTTGGCCAAAGAAAACCGAAACCTGTGCGCTTCGGCATAGCGAGAGACGCGGTTCAATGGCTGTTGGAGTCGACGCTCCAGAGTTGGCATCTGGGCCGCGCCCTAATAGATCGAAAGGTCGTCCACGTAGAGCGTAGCGAGAACATCTTCTGGCAGCACCGAGGTGATGTCGTTGATGCTCAGGGCAAAGAGTGTGATACTGAGGACACTTCCCTGCGGGACACCCTCTTCCTGCTCCTTTGGGCCGGAGAGGGCTCCCCCCACCCGTACGCGGAATCGACGATCTCGCAAAAATTCAGATATAAACATTGGGAGGCGTCCCCTCGCCCCCATCGTGTGGAGAGTCTCCATGATACCGTATCGCCAAGCGGTATTATAGACCTTCTCCAGATCGAAAAAACACCGTGGCGTAGTGCTGTCTACGAAGGAAAGCCTGGCAGACGGCATTTTCCAGTCGGAGCAGAGCATCCGACGTGGAGTGGAACTTGCGGAAGACAGATGGCCTCCGCTGTCCAGGAAATAGGCAAATCTAACATTTACCAATTTCTCCATCAACTTGCACACGCAAGAGGTTAGAGAGATTGGGCGGAAACCGGTCGGAGTAGAGTGATCTCTCCCCGGCTTGCGAAAGGCGAGCACAGTAGCGATTCGCCAGGAGTCTGGGAGAAGACCTTCAACCCAGATCCTGTTGAACAAATCTAACAGAAAGGCCATGCCTCGCTCACCCAGGTGTCGAAGCATGGCGTACGGGACATCGTCCGGACCATGGGCGGTGTCCGCGCACGAAGCGAGAGCGGAACGCAACTCACTCACAGTAAACTTGTCGTTGAAGGGTTCTCCGCCTCTGGAGGTAAAGTCCAGCCGGCGGCCTTCCGCGACATCACGACGTGCATTGAATGATGGCGGAGCAGCATCACGGCTAGAGAATGCGGAAAAAGCGGTCGCTAAGGATTCCGCCACGGACGCGGGGTCCGAGATTGCGGTCCCATTCTCCTGGAGAACGGGAGGGGGGTCCTGCGAGAACTTGCCCCGAATCCTTTTGACTCGCTTCCACACCTCAGCTAAAGGGGTCTTCCCGTTAAGTGAAGACACGTGTGCCCGCCAAGAAGAGCGGCGGGCGTGCTTCGAAATATACCGGAACCTAGCCCTCGCCCGACGAAATTCAGCGACAGTGAAATCGTTCGGGCGGCGCTTATAGCGCATGTAGGCATAACGCTTCTGTTTGACGGCCGTCTCACACTCGGACGACCACCATGGGAGTGGTCGGCGTGCAAAACGGCCAGACGTCCTAGGAATAGTAGTCAGGCCCACGGCGATGAGGTTGCCGGAGAAGAACTCAACGGCCTAGCGACCATCTTCAGGGGTGTTGCCTCCTGTGAGTCTAATGACTCGGTCAAGGCGCGTGGCCGTTTCGCCTTACGGGAAACGGTCACACTGGGGAAAGAGGGGGGAGCCCTGGTTTAAGCCGGGGCTCGGTATGAACCTTTTTTGCCGCCAGCTTTACCAGGTTAGGTAGAGCCCACAGAAGGGCTCCGAATGGGCGCGGAAACAACCGTGCTCGTTGGCCTGGATGGGCCAGGAGCAGAGGGTGCCTTTCTAACTATTAAGGCATATGAAGTCCCAGGCAGAGCCGGGCGCGCCAGGACCAAGTCCTTAGCCTCGCGGAATGAGAGTCAATCCTGGGCCTGAACGGCCAGGATTTCTTTCTCAAGGAGATATGCACCACATTGCTTCGAAGAAGCGGGGTGCGGCTCTCCGCAATTGACACACTTTGCCACACACGATTTGGACTTATCGTGTGCGACCTTGGAGCAATTTACACAGACTTTGGGTGACCCCGACTTTGCACGTCTACATGAGCGATTCGTATGGCCGAAGTGGTGACAGTAATAGCACCGCCGCGTCAGTGGCATGAATGCCTTCACGCGGTAGCGGTACCAACCGGCACGCACCGACTCACGGAGCTTGTCACAGGCCCCTCCCTGTTTTCTCATAACACATTCGACCTTGACCGCCCCATGGTCGGCCAGCACTAGGGTGATGTCGTCAATGGAGTAGTCAACGAGTCCCCTCGCATAAACTACTCCTTTCACAAAGTTCATGGTAGAGTGTGGCGTTACACTCACCGGGGTGCCATGAAGTGTCCGAAGAGAACTTATCTTGGCCGCCTACGTGGGATTCGCCACATTCGCCAGAAGGCTCCCGTCCGAGAAACGGGTCACCTTCGGCTCTCTACCAATCGCACTAGCTAATCCTCTCCTCTGATGGATCATGTTGCCCTTGGACAACATGGTGCCATCAGTGGAGCAAATAACGAGGAAGCGTTTGAAGCCAGCGGGCTTGAAAACGCCAGGTAACCTCTGAATCAAGGGCCCTGATGTCATCGAGGCTCCGCCCTGTGCACTTTTGGTCTTAGTCAGGGGCTCCACAACCGGGGGGGCAGAGGGGCTGGATGTGCCGATCTTGGCTTGGTCACTTGCCAAAGTGGCAGCAGACCCATCCGTCCCCGTAGCCCCCGTGGATGGAGAGGAGCCCCGAGTCTTTTTTTTTTTATTTAGTCCTTTTTTCTTTTTTTTTGGAGAGGAGGGCGGGGAATGAACCCGTTTCTCACATCCGCCGGAAGGAGCCCCCAGGCCAGTTGGACCGGCCTCAGCCAGGTCATTCTCCAAAATGGAGAAGGTCCTGGTAGTCGTGGGAGCACCGGTCAGAGGAGATCCCTCCCCTCCTTGTACTGCTTCGGAAACCACAGCCGTTTAAGGAGGACCCTGCATAGGGGCGGATTCGGGTTCAGTGCTTGGCGCCGAGCCCCGATTCCCCCCCATGGAAGGCCCTACCATCTGAGGCTGGGTTTCCTCAAGGACCTTGTCTATATCAGGGGGGGCCTCCAGTTGGCCATCCCCCCCCCAAGACATCGCAGGTCCCATTGGCAGTATCGTCACAAGTCTTGTGTGGTGAGGCATGGGCCTTGACCCCGGCAAGGTTCAATATTCTTGCCAGCAGGTCTTTTGAGGGAAGCGTCCGAAGGGGCCTGGCTTCCCTCTCCCCCCTAAAGGGGGTTTGTCCTACCGAGCCGCTTACACGAGGGGCAGTCGGCAATGGGCTGCCTGCTGGCTTTCTTGGCAGTCCCCTTGGAAAGAACAGAGGGGACTGCCGCTGGTAAGAGGGAGGTGGCCGAAAGCACCTCCAGAGAAGGGGGTGAGGGGGAGTCCCCTTCACCCGTAGGTGTAGGAGAGGAGTAAGCCTCCTCTCCGGTTGAAGAGATATGGAGGGTCCCCTGCACAAGCACAGGGGAAAAAGACCTCCATTTCTTTGCTGGAGCTGCCCAAGGGCGGCTCCGTCGCTGTTTCGGGGAAGTTGGGGGTTGTGTTTTTTTGGGGGGGGTTTCATACATGGGCATGGTGACCCTCTTTTTTATACGGGACGCAATAGCTCATCACCTCTTGCAGTTGCCCGCACTGCAAGAGGTGCTCACAGGCCTGGCAGAGCCAGGCGCCGCCATTTTGGACCACCACTCCTGCCTGGTGGCCTGGCAGTCCATCGGCATGGCGGCTCCACCTTAGACATAGCGTAAAAATGGATAGAATGTGAAGAGGAGAGGAAAAGGGATGTGAGGAAGGTATGGGTGGGGATGAAGCAGGTTGTTAAAAAAAAAACCAGCCCGAACCGAAGCTCAGGGGTTAGGGAACATTGTCCCCTCCCCTCTCAGCCCTGATCCGGGACGGTTGGCTTCAGAAGGAGGTCAGCATCTACCCTGTGAAATTAGAGGCTGACCAGAGAAAGTTGTGGGAGAGGTTGTGTGAAAAGAGAGGAAACAAGTGTTTTGAAGGAAGGAAGAATGGCTAAGCTGGGGCCGGACGGGGTGCTGAGTCCCGTCAGCACGGCGGCCAGGAGTATCTCCAACACAGAGTGGATGATGAGGCGGCTCATTGGTATGAGATCTACTAACCAAGAGGGTCTTAGTTTTACTTGAATTAAGCTTCATACCCCAATCATCACACCATTTCCTAATTTTTTCTAAATCACAATTTAGACTCATGGCAACTTGGTTTCTCATTGCAGGAGACTTGACTACTCCAACAAGTGTAGTATCATCTGCATACTGAACAACCTTGTTTTCAAGACCTTGTACCAAATCACTTGTGTATACCAAAAACAACAAAGGCCCAAGAACACTGCCTTGTGGAACTCCAGACACAACACGTCTAGGTTCACTAAAAACTCCATCTACGACAACACGTTGCTGCTGAACTATTAAAAAGTTGTTAGGTAGTCCTAGGATGTAGCCACCTATTCCAAGGTTTTGTAATTTAAAAACAAGTGCTTTATGGTTAACACAATCAAAAGCAGCACTAAAATCAATCTGAACTAATCTAGATTCAAAACCCTTGTCAAGATTATCTTGCATACTACAAGTCAAATCTAAAAGGGTATCACAAGTACCCAACTGCCTCCTATATGCATACTGACTTCTAGCCAGTAAGCCATTAGACTCCAGGTAACTATACAAGGGCCTATATATCAGCTTCTCAGTAACCTTAGAGAGCACAGGAAGTATTGAAATAGTCAATGACTAGTGATGCCAGTGAGCTATCATATTCCTGTTCAAACCTTGCATCATGCCATTTCTCACTCAATAGTACAGTCACCCTCCCACTACCTAAGTATAATTCCTCACACCCAAATTATTCATTCCCATCATGCTAAGCTCAAATAATGCAAACATATACAATCTTCCTCTTTTACACATATCCATTGCCCCACCATCACTAATACTCCATATATCCCATACATCCACTGGATTCACACAGCACAGAATTAAATAAATGTGGTCCTAAACACACACACACACAGCCATTTCCTATTGTACTCACATGACAATGAATTAAGGAGGCCACGTCTTACAAAACCATTTTTCCCTAATCAGATTTAGTTACCTTTTGTAACACGTATGTTCATTTAAATAAAAATGATTTTGGAGGGGTTATGCCACCCATGTGTACAATTTATGAGGCCGTTTATTTCAGTAGGGATTTACAGTTTTACACAGGATTCAAACCAAGGGTATCTACAGTGTAGGCTGTATATAGCCACATATCTTCCTACAGGCATTAGGAATGGGAGGGCAGTCAATCTTCCAATGAAAACTGCAGAACTTTACTTTTCACCCCCACCCAGCCCAACTCTTCTACAAAGTGGGTGGCCCCAAAGAAGAGCCCCATATCTCAAGGATGGATCCATAGGTCCTTATGTTTGGAAATGTGTTGCATGCATGTCAGAAATTCAGGTAGTTAAGGTGTTGCAGAGATGTTGGTTGCATCAGATGCATGTTGGTGATGGGGTGATATGTATATAATGTTGGAATAATGTGAAATGGCTCGATTTTAGTTAGGAAAGGATGAGTGTGTGTGTGTGTGTGTGTGTGTGTGTGTGTGTGTGTGTGTGTGTGTGTGTGTGTGTGTGTGTGTGTGTGTATGTCTGTGTTATGTGTGTGTCCAGTATAGTGATTTCTTTGGGGGGAGAGGTCTTTTATAATGTCTTTGGTTGAGAGGTGGTGGTGTGGGAGAGATGAAAGCATTTTATTATCGTACCATTTCCACAACTTTGTTGCAGCCAACAATATTCTCAATGTCCATCTCTCTTCTCTCTTCATCTGTTTTCATGAGGATGTCATTGTTAGCTTTCTTCATTTTTGGCAAGAAATCGTCCAACTGGCTGAAGAGGGCACTGCGCATGACCTGGGAATAATCAGGGAATGTGAAACAGATAGCACTCAGAATCAAGGGAGAAAATACTACTTTCATCACCTTGACACTTGATGAGGCAGTTTTAATTCAATACAATTAAATTTACTCTTCCTAGAAGGAAAGTTACAATAGTCAATGGGGACGTATGTGCTTGTTATTATTTTTTGGTTTACTTGACTACTTTGTATGCAATTGCTTTACTTCGCTTAGAACAGTGGTTTTCAACCGAGATGCGGTAGCACCTTTGGGTGACATAACATAACATAACATAATTACACGGATGACAAAAGCCACAAGGGCCTATCAAAGGTCATCCGCCTCCGTCAAAACCCACCCACAAAAAGCACCATCACCAGGGGAAGACAAAATCAAAGTCCCCCACAATATAATATAACGGATGACAAAAGCCACAAGGGCTCATCATAGGTCATCCGAGTCAAGCGGCGTCTTTTTCAAGGCACCCAAACTCCCAGGAAAACTACATCCAGAGGATTGCATCCAGAAACAAGGGTATCACCAATCAAGGCTTGTCAAGAACTAAATCATGCAGCTATAGATATATACAAACAATATTAATATATACAAAACTTAGGAACCATCACAACCTTCCCTTCCCATAAACTCATCCAACCTACTCTTAAATACATTTAGATTTGGACTACCTACTACCCTCTGCGGCAATTTGTTCCAGAAGTCTACCACTCTATTGGTGAAAAAATATTTTCTTAAATCCAACCTACACCCTTGCTTTTTAATTTTCAAGTGGTGACCTCTAGTCCGATTTCCATCATCTAACTCAAAAAACTTGCTAACATCCAATTTATCTATCCCGGAAAAAATTTTAAACAGCTCAATCATATCCCCTCTCACACACCTCCTTTCGAACGAGAACATATTTAATACCCTCAGTCTATCTTCATATTCAAGGTGCCTCAGGGAAGGAATAATCTTTGTTGCCCTCCGTTGCACTGACTCAAGAAGGTTAATATCGTGTCTAAAATGTGGGGACCATGCCTGTATACAGTACTCTAGATGTGGCCTAACATAAGAGTTATAGAGTTTAAGAATAACCTCCTTACTTTTGTAACTGACGTTTCTCTTAATAAAACCCAGCACTCTATTTGCCCTATTTCTTGCTTCAATACACTGCTTAGAAAACCTTAATGACTTATCTATTACTACTCCTAGATCTTTCTCATCCTCTACTGAGCTCAGCCAATGCCCATCCATTTCATAGTTAAATTCTCTATTATCTTTTCCCATGTTAATAACTTTGCACTTATCAAGGTTGAAAGTCATTTGCCACTTATGTGCCCAGGATAACAATTTATTTAAGTCCCCCTGCACTTTAAAATTATCATCAATATCTTTAACTACAGCTGCTAATTTGGTATCATCCGCAAAAATTGACACTTTATTATTAACTGCCTCCCCAAGATCGTTTATATAGATGACAAATAATAATGGACCGAGAACTGATCCCTGAGGAACCCCACTGATAACATCCCTCCACTCTGACTTTACACCATTTAGCACTACCCTTTGCTTCCTGTCTTTCAGCCACTCAGCTATCCAATTTGAAACACCCCCACATATCCCAATCATTTTTAATTTATGAACTAGTCTCCTGTGTGGTACCTTATCAAATGCTTTACTAAAATCTAAGTAAATTATATCTACATTCTCTCCCTTATCTACTTGATCTGTTACAAACTCCAGAAAGTCTAGTAAGTTAATCAAACATGATCTACCTGATCTAAACCCATGCTGAGCATCGCTGATTAACCCCTCCCTCTCTAGATGTTGGCAAATCCCTTTTTTAACTATTTTCTCAAGAATTTTACAGACTACAGGAGTTAGGCTAACCGGTCTAAAGTTATTTGGATCCTCTTTACTACCCTTCTTGAAAATGGGGACTACATTCGCTCTCTTCCAATCATCGGGTATTTCTCCATATTCCAATGACCTAGTATATAACTTGTCCAGAGCTATTGAGATACTTTCTACCCCTTCTTTAAGTATCCTAGAATGAATATTATCAGGGCCGGAGGCCTTGGTAGTATCTAAATCACCTATTAGTCCTTTTATCATCCTCCGATCCACACAAATGTTAGTAAACACCTCTTTTCCTGACCTATGAGTACTATACATAGGACTATTTAGTTTCTCTTTTGTAAATACTGATGCAAAATGACCATTTAGTACCTCAACTATTTCCTCATCAGTTTCTCTCACAAACCCTTCATATTTGATAGGTCCTATTTTAACTCTGCCACACTTGTTATTAATTTTATAGTAACTAAAGAACTTTCTAGGATCTTTGTTGCTATCCTGAGCTAATTTAATTTCTGACACCCTTTTGTTCTTCTTTATAATCTTATTTAACTCATTCCTAGCCATTCTATAATCACTTAAATTTTGAATATTATTTTCTACCTGTAATTTTTTATATGCCCTTTTCTTCTCTGAAATTTTTCTAGCTATCTCCTGATTCCACCATAATGGTTTCCTACTTTTGTTCCTAATGGCCTTCATTGGGATACATTGTTCTTGGACTACATTTATTATATGCTTGAAAGTATCCCACATCCCATAAGCATTTTTACCTCTGAATTCTATATCCCAGTCTACCAAATTTAGCAAGCTTCGAAGTTTTACATAATCTCCCTTATGAAAATTTGGAACTTTTTCAGCATTCTCAGTTATTTTACCCTTCTCAATTCCCAAGTTAAAACGAACTATCTGATGGTCACTATTTCCCAATGCTTCCCCAACAGTCAATTCTTGAACTAAATGATCACTGTTAGAAAGTACTAAATCTAATATATTGTCCCCCCTCGTTGAATCGTTAACAAATTGATTCAAAAAATTATCCTCAAAGCATTCTATGAACCTGCCACTTGTTCTATCCCTACCTATCATATTTTCCCAGTCCACAGAGTTTAAGTTGAAGTCCCCAATAATAACTGCATCTGTTTCACATCCCTTACTTATTTCCCTTATCATTAGTTCATCTATATCATCAGTCTGCCCAGGTGGCCTGTAAAAAGCTCCCAAATGCACCATTCTATTTTTACTGAACCTAATATCTATCCAAAGTGACTCAACTCCATCCTGCTTTATTGAAGTATTTAAACTTGAAACAATGTTGTTTTTTATATAGATAATTATTCCTCCACCAATCCTACCTGTCCTTTGACTAATGTACATATTATAGCCCTGAAAATCAAATTCACTTATAGTGTCACTAAATTCTATTTCATTAACCCATGATTCAGTAACGCATAATATATCTATATCCTCATTGCTAATATAACTAAATAGCTCATCCTTCTTGTTTCTAAGACTACGAGCATTTGTATAGAAACAATTTAACCCCCCTATCCCTGAAGCACCTCTTGAAACTTGAATGACCTCACCTCTATCGCCTTGGAACCTATTTCTGTTATCTGCCAAGTCCATTCTACTTTCAGTACTATAATGTCCTCTCATAATTCCCTGACCACTATTAGTATCTAGTTTCCCGCCCGCAAAGACCTAATAACACGATCATACTCCTCCCACAACACATCTACCCCCCTCCTACTCAAATGCAGTCCATCCATCGCATACATTTCTTTCATTCCAACAAACCTATCCCACACATCCACAAACATGACACCTTCCATCTCACACATCCTCCTCACATAATCATTCAGCCCAATTGCACGAGACATCCATTCTACCCCAACATCCATTCTTGGAAGCACACCTGTCACAACACCTTTCATTCTACTTTCTTTCACCTTTTCAATCAACCTCTTGTACCTCTCACGTAACTCACATGCACCCACTTTCTTCACATCATTCACTCCTACATGTGTAATCACAACCGCATCCCTTGCACAGCCAGACACCAGTTCCTCATACCTATCAGACAGATCTCTCACTCCAGCACCCAGCAAACACACCCTCAAACCATTCAATCTACTTGCATTCAACTTCCTATCTAAATATCTAACTCGCGAATCACCCATCACAAGCACTTCAGTCAGACTCCTATTCCTAACCCCCACAGACCTAACTCCATCCCCACTCCTATTCTCATTCAAACTACCAGTCACTCAAACTCCACCCCCATCAGTCATATCACTTCCAGTTACATCCTCTCTTAGGGCACTGAATCTATTAGTCAAGCTAATAGGATCTGTGTCCCTCTGACTCACACACCTATTCTCCCCCTGGCTAACCACCTCAACAGAGGCAACCCTATTCTCACAAAGAACAGGAGAAGCCTCCCTAGCTTCATGTTTCCTAACCACTCTCCACTGTCCCCCATCCTCACTAGGCCTATTTCTAACTAATCTAAGGGGGCTAACTTCACTATCACTAGAACTATCACATCCTACCTCCTCCACTGGCCCTCTACCTTCACCTGAAACATCTAACTGGCCTACCTCACCACCTAACCTATTCCCAGCTCTAGGCCTAACACTAAGTTCCCTCCTGAGCTCAGCAACTAACCCCTCCAGCCTACATATCCTGTCTAAATCCTGCCTTCTCATCCCCTCTAAATCTACAATGCATTCACGCAGCCCACATACAACACATGTATACCCCTCACCTAATACACCACAACCAATGCATACATTCCGACACTCATGCTCACTTTCATCCCCAAACTCCATCACTTATTCAAACAAAGAAAGAATTTAAGTAGCAATAAGAAATAAAAAAAGAAGAGCAACTTAGCTTTCGCTGATTGTGGTGAGAAAAAAAACAAAAAAACAAACAAACTATAGAAAAATCTGAAAAATAGATCAACAGACTGAGAGCTCTATAAAACACGTGCTACCTGTTCGAAGGTCAGTCGGAGCAACCAAGAAATCAATTTTAAAATGCCTAAATTGCAAAAAATATTGATTTAAAAAATTTCTTAAAAAATCTAACGATACTTGAAAGTATTTTGAAACTAGTTTCTCTGCATTGTATAAGACAACATAAAAACAAGGCAAAGAGAAAGATTGCATAGTGTGAATGAACAACTATATGGCCTAATATAAAAGAATTGTGATATTCATCCAGCTCAAATTTCCCATTAAACTTTTAAAGTTAAGATTTATTTATTTACTTTCAAATTTTTATCTCATTTCAATTAAATAAGGTTACATGACAATTGTGGTTAATTTTAAAGTGCTTTCCATATAATTAAGTATTTATATGTAAATTATTTAATATTGTGGCACCATGGCTGCTTCTAAAGAGCAATTAGGGTGCCACTATCATAAAAAGGTTGAAAAACACTGCCTTAAGGGGACCCTAGCTTGCGACAATATAATTAAGTAATGGGACTTCTATGTAGCCTTTTCCATATCCAAAAAGAAGGTAAAGGATGCTGCCCATACATTAGAAATATTTGGGGGTTATTGGAAAGATTTTTCTAAATTAAAATATTTCAAAATGGCTAAAAAACATTTCAAGCATTTTGTTTTCCTGTCATTCATATGTGATATCCATGGGTTATAAAAAGAAATTTTAAAAAATGCTGTACTTGCATGGATTTATTTTCTTTTACTAACTAAATACCTATTGGTCTATAGGAAATACAGGAGGGATGTCATTCACCTTCTCTGTTTCTAGCTTTCTAGTTGCTGTGGTAGATTTCCTGGAATTTTTCATTATTGATTTAATGACTGCTCTCCTACCTGAAAAAGACAAACTATAAAATTTATTTTAGAAATAATACAATGAGAGTACTTTTATATCACTATTAGAGACTTAACTTATTCTATATATCAATAATTTTTAAAACAAATTTTAATACAAGTCTCTAAAACTCATATATATATATATATATATATATATATATACTTACTTCCATCTCCTGTGACAGTGAGTAGCTCTTTAGAAGCATTTTTTTTTAAAGTACAAGTTTCACTGGCAGATGAAAGAAAACTGTTAGGATTGGAAAGATTATCCATCTATAGAAATTAATACCAATTTAGAACTTTATTCAACCTTTGTAATATTAGTTATATAATTGATTAATAACTTCACAATGCAATTTTTTTCAATTTAAGAGTAAGAATGTTGGTCTGAAATCAAAGAGAGTAAACTTAAGAAAAAGACAAAGAAACCAAAATAAAAAAATAATGAGCCTTCAAAATTAATTGAATAAGTCTAGTACATATTAAAAAAAGATCATCTGATACTAAAATAAGGAGCCTATTAAGGATATAAATGAGAGAGTTGTATAAAAATTAGAATATATTAAACTGAACAGGCTTAAGATATGAGAAATCCAGCAAATAAATACCTAAAAATCACTGAAATTGATGAAACAATGTAATTTATCAGATAGTAAGTATCAACAATTAAAGGAAGAATATATAGAAAAAATAGAGGAATTAGTGAAAGTGAGGAATTCACAATGTACACAAAAATACCAATCTATTGAAATTGGGCCTTGGTTTGTTTGGTAGACGTTTTATGAGACTTTTGTATTTTTTAAGGAAAATCTCACTAAGGACCTACAGTATAAAAAGAGATGTACACTGTGATTTCTTTTTTTTTGAAATTTAGGAGCCCATCTGGTGACTGTCTACTTGGGTATAAGTCGCCGAACTCAAAACTAGGCTATAGTAAAAAGAGAATAAAAATATATATATATATATATAACAAATAACCAAAAAAAATGAAAAAGGCAAGAAGGAAGCGAGCTCTGGCATCAGAGGTAGGCCTGCCTCTCCCCTGCGCAGGAATATGTGACCTACAAAAAGGTCAAATAAAGTGGAGGAGGCTGGCCTCCTCCAAAAGGTCATATAGTCTGCAAGTCTGATGCACGAACCAGTCTTGAATACAAGGGACAAGCGGTAGCAACCCCAGGTAATGTGTGCAAAGACACCCAGCCTGAGACATTCAACAAGAAGGTACCAAACAGCGGTGAGACAAGTCAGTCGTCACAATAAGTAGCAAGTGAGCGCTCCATCAAATGATGGTGCATCCCGCAAGCGTGTCCAATTCAGAGACAGCAGAAAGCAACTTGAAGCCATCGCGGCATTGAGGGGTAGATCCATGGCAACAGTTGCAGCGCAATGGCATGCAACTTTAAGTTCCTATTGACTGTCTCCCATCCATTTTGCCAAGCTGCCTTCCGTATTCTGCCAAGTAACCAGTGTGAGGAAGAGCGAAACGCTGGTCTGGTTGGCTGATCCTCGCGGACTCATTTGTGCCCTCATTCCCTGTAATTCCTATATGTCCAGGAATCTAGCAGAAGATAATCTCAACATATGCCCGACTTGCCAACCATGGAGTCACGAATATCACAAACCAGGGGATGCAGCGATTCCAATGCCCCAAGAGCACACAGGGCGCTTTGTGAGTCACTATAAATCACACTCTAGTCTCCAAACCGGGCACTTCACATTATCTCACATACCAAGCAGCGTATTGCAACCAGCTCAGCAGTGAAGACAGACGCAGCACCTCTGACTTAAAACAGAGGGGATAAGGCGTGGAAACCGACCCCCTCTTGGGACTTTGGGCTAGTTTTCTAGCCCAAAGGGCTAGGGCATCTCTCAGTGGCATAGGCACCATTGAGATCAGCTTCCGATGCAGTGAGAGCTGTTGGCAACAAAGGAGGGAGGCCCTGGGCTCACGCGTACAGGAGAATAATGCACTGGGCTCACACGTACAGGAGAATAATGCACTGTGCATGGCGCAGAGTGAGTGGCATCTCCCCAGCATCGACAAGTAGGCTCTCAATGGGGGATGTGTAGGAGGCACTGATTGTGGTGGATTGAGTCCATCTTCCCTAATGCATGCTCGGCTGCGGATGCATAAAACTTGCATCTGTAGTCAAACTTCGAACGAACAAAGGATTGATAAAAAGGTAAGGCAGTAGCCCTATCAGCCCCCCCCCCCTCATGCGCTGAACATCACAGAACAAAGCATATTCATGGCATGGGCACAAGAGACCCTAAGGCTGCAAATATAAGCCACCATGGTGAGGCACCAGTAAAATACAAAACTAAGGAAATGGTGCGAGTCTACCACTTCCATTTGAACCCCATTTAGGAACAAGTCTGGGTCAGGGTGGAGCCATGGATGATGTCAGAAGTTCACCACCTTAGTCTTAGCCAAGGCAAACCGAAGCCTGCATGCTTCAGCATAGCGAGAGATGAGTTTTAATGCCTGTTGGATTTGATGGTCCAAAGTTGGCATCTGGGCTGTGCCAAAGGAAATTGAAAGGTCATCCATGTAGTGTAATGAGAACATCTTCCGGCAGCACCAAGGTGATGCTGTTGATGCTCAGTGCAAAGAGTGTGACACTGAGGACACTTCCATGCGGGACACCCTCTTCCTGCTCCATTGGGTTGGAAAGGGCTCCCCCAACCCATATGCAGAATCAACAATCTCAAAAATTGCTTAAACATCAATTAACTGGAAAATTTTCCATTCAGGCTGCAAAACAAGATGATTGTCAACTAGTTCAGCAATATTATCAGACAACACATACTGTACCAACACACTTTCTACACAAAGTACATACTTAGAGGAAACTTAAGCACAACCCAAACTTCTCCCCAGAAATATAACATCACAAGAATGTACAGCCACATATTGCCAGTGTGCTGCTGCAGAAACTCACTGACTTAGACCAGCAATTCCAACTGGTTTGCCGCGAAGCAACTGCATGTATGCCACGGGAGATTTGAGGAAAGTTGATTCTCCTTCAAACAAGAACAATAAACAAATTTCGGTACTGTATGAATGTATAAAATTTTTGTACTTGACACAATAGTGTCCTGCCGTAACAGAGTCCTACCACAGCTATAGTTGCCAGATTTTTATAATATCAATAAATTTGCTTTCTATATTTCAATATGTCAATTCAATATTTTAATTCTTTTTGTCTTTAGGCGTATTTATAAGTTTGGTATTTAGATTTTATATATAATCTTATTAAGTATGAGAAATTTAAGAAGATTAATTCTTAAAGTGACTGCAAGTGTGCTACGGGAGATTTAAGCAAGGAATCTTATTAAAGCTGATGTTTACAATTGATATATAATTGTTTAATAAATGAGAAATTTAAGAAGTTTAATCCTTAAATTTTTGTGTTTGGCAAATACTATTTCTGTTTTTCATTGTTGCGTTTATTCTTTGTTAATTAAATAAGTTGATAGGTTTGTTTAATGGTATTTGGATTTAGAAATTAAGCGTTCTATTTTTTCTTGTACACAATGTGTTTTTTTCAATTTTGGGGGGGGGCTGTTTATGTCTTAAAATCTTTACAGTATTTTGGGGGAAAATGCAGTATGAATTTTTTCTTTACTGCATTTTATATTTATTTGATAGGCCCTTGTGGTTTTTGTCATCCGTGAAATTATGTTATGTTATGTTACTCTTATAGCTAACATTTCTCTTAATGTATCCTAGCACCCTATTTGCTCTATTTTTTGCCTCAATACACGGCTTTGAAAACTTCAGTGACCTATCTACTACTATGCCTAAGTCCTTCTCATCCTCAACTGAATTGAGCCAATGCCTATCCATTTCATAGCTAAATTCCCTATTATCCCTTCCCATGTTAAGAACTTTGCATTACCTCTGCACTTTAAAGCTATTTACAGCCTCCCAAGATTATTTATATAAACTATGAATAATAAAGGGCCTAGAACAGATCACTGAGGTATGCCACTGATAACGTCCCTCCACTGTGACCTCACCCCATTCAGTACAACTCTCTGTTTCCTGTCTTTCAGCCATTATTTCAGCTATCCAATTCAAAACTTTACCACATATCCCATGCATTTTTAATTTGTGAACTAGTCTCCTATGTGGAGCCTTATCAAAAGCTTTGCTAAAATCTAAGTATTTACATCAACATTCTCTCCCTTATCTAATTGTTTAGTTACATAATCCATAAAATCCAGTAAATTTGTTAAACACGATCTACCTCTTCTAAACCCATGCTGAGCATCATTTATTAACCTACTACTCTCTAGATGTCTCAGAAAACCCCTTCTTAATTATCTTCTCAAGAATTTTACAAACTATAGAAGTTAAGCTTACCGGCCTAAAGTTATTTGGGTCCTCTTTACTTCCCTTTTTAAAAATTGGCACTACATTCACTAATTTCCAATCATTAGGTATTTCTCCAAACTCTAGCATATATCTTTTCAAGAGCTACTGGAATACTTTCTACACTTTCTTTGAGTAACCTAGAATGAATGTTATCTGGGCCAGATGACTTACTAGTATTTAACTCCAATATAAGCCCTTTAATTAATTCTCTGTTCATATTAATGGTATTCAATTCTACTTCCCTTGTCCTAGAATTATCATCAATTAATCTATCTGGATTTTCTTCTGTAAATACTGAAGTAAAATGATCATTAAGAACCTCTACTATTTCCTCATCAAATTCTTTCAACACACCTTCATATCTAATAGGCCCTATTTTATCACTGTTAGATTTGTTATTAATTCTATAATAGCTAAAGAATTTTCTTGTATCTTTATTATTATTTTGAGCTAATTTAATTTCTACTGCCCTTTTTCTCTTCTTAAGTAATGAAGTCAAGGTCATATCAAATATTAAAGCAAACCCCAAGTGCTTCTACAGTTATGCTAAAAGATTCTCAAAGACAGTGGCCCCTATTGGACCACTTGTAGCACTCAATGGACAAATCGAGAAGAATGCAGAAAAAATAAGCAACATTCTAGCTGTACAGTATCAGGCAGTATATAGTACTCTGGACAGCTCAAAGATCATAGGAAATCCACAGAGATTCTTCCAAACTGACAAAGGAACACTCAGTGACATTGATTTTATTGAACAAGATATACATAAGGCCATTACTGAACTGAGACCAAACTCAGCAGATGGCCTAGATGGCCTACCAACACTTATCCTCTTCAAATGCAAAGAAGCACTAGCTCACCCACTGTATTTGCTCTGTGGCCACTCCCTAAACACTGGTACTGTACCAAAAGATACAAAGGCAATAATTACACCAATACACAAAGCGGAAGTAGAGGGGTTGCAAAAAACTATAGGCCAGTAGCTTTCACCTCACACTTAATTAAAATTTTCGAAAAGGTGGTGAGGAAAAACATCTACACATATTTAGTGGACAACAACTTACTGAATGCCGGACAACATGGCTTCAGGAAGGGCAGATCTTGCCTCTCCCAGCTACTTGAACATTATGCCTTCACAAAGGCATTTGATAAAGTGGATCATGGTATCTTCATGCACAAACTGCGAAGTCTAGGAATCACTGGTAAACTTGGGGTGTGGATCCACAGCTTCCTCATATCAAGAACACAGACAGTGTCTGCAAATGGAGCTATGTCCCAACCAGGTAGAGTTATAAGTGGAGTACCTCAGGGTTCAGTACTGGGGCCTCTGTTTTTCCTGATACTGCTGAGGCATATAGATAAGAAAGTATGTCAATCCACAGTGACGTCGTTTGCAGATGGCACAAACATCTGCAAACCTATTCTGAACAAGGAAGACGTAGACAAACTGCAAGAGGACATCACCATAATATATGATTGAGCTACAAAAACCAATATGCAGTTCAATGACAAAAAATTTGAATTGCTCAGATGTGGCAACAGACATAACATCCTTGAGTATGTGAAGTGTCTAGGAGTACACCTGAGCAAGGATGGCAGCTTCACACACCACATAGAGGAAACTATAAAAAAAAAGCCAGAAAAATCTCAGGATGAATACTGCAGACCTTCTACTCCCGGGAAGCAGAATGCCTGATGACTTTGTGGAGGGCCCTGGCACAGCCTGTCCTGGACTACTGCTGTCAGCTGTGGTACCCACAGAGGACAGTGGATATACAGGCCCTAGAGAAAGTCTAGTGAGCCTTCACTAGGCAGATCCAGGGCATGAAGGATCATCCTTACTGGGAGAGACTGAGAGACCTAAACATCTACTCTCAACAAAGAAGAAGGGAATGGTACATTATAATCTATACATGGAAAGTGATAGAAAACCTAGTACTGAACCCATCAAACACAAACGAGATGGTAGCCATCTCAACCCCGAGGACTGGTCACCACTGCTTGAGGAAAGTGCTCATCCCATAAGCACCAGTCAGGGTCAAGATCCAGCTCACAGCCAGCCTGGGGTATAATGATCCCAAAATCTTTAACTCTTTATCAAGAAACTTAAGGGATCTCACTGGCTGCCCTGCTGACAAGTTCAAGGCCAAACTGGATGCCTTCCTGGAGACAGTCCCTGATGAGCCACCAGTCCCAGGATATACAACTCTCTGCAAGGCAGCCTCAAACTCTGTACCGGATCACCTAAACCTGCAACGTAGGGTCTGGAAGCAGCGGTGGACCACCACAACTGTGAGAAAGTTACCTCAAGAGGGATCTAAGTAAGTTTAGCTCATTTCTGATCAACCTATAATGATTTAAATTATCATAAGTACTTTCTCTCTGTAATCTCTTGTATGTCCTTTTCTTCTCAGAAAATTTCCTAGCTATCTCCTGATTCTACCACAATGGCTTTCTACATCTCTTCCCAATAGCCTTCATTGGAATACACTGCTCCTAGACTATGTTTAATATAGTCTTAAAAGTGTCCCACATCTCATAAGTATTCTTGCCCCTGAATTTTATATCCCACCTAATCTGATTTAGAAAGTTGCATAATTTATCGTAATTGCCCCTATAAGTAGGTTATACTTAAACTCTACAACCTGTATGTCATGCCACATTTAAAGTACTGTCACTATATTTTAGACATGATATCAACCTACTAGAGTCAGTACAAAGGAGGGCAACAAAAATAATACCTTCCCTGAAGCACTTTAAATATGAAGATGACTGAGGGTACTAAATATGTTCTCAATTGAAAGAAGATGTGTGAGGGGAGATATGATTGAGATTTTTAAAATCTGTTCTGGGATGGATAAGTTGAAAGGTATTTGAGTTGAAAGGTAGTAATAGGACTAGGGCTCACCACTTAAAAATATATATATATATATATATATATATATATATATATATATATATATAACACCGTGATTGGTCACATCTGAAGCTACCATCTGACATCATGAGAGATATATTGTAGCCCAAAATTATAGCCTACTAACAGCGCCACCTACAGTACGCCCCAAATCTGAAGTATTACCGAGAAAGGTACAGCAGATAGAGAGGGCGGAATTTACTCCCATACAATTCTGCTTCTGCTGTTACAAGATGGAGGCCCATACGACAAGGGAATGCAAGGAACCAAATGTTCAAAATACAGTGAACCAGGCCACCACTGGAAGAATTGTAAAACTCCCTGTGAGAAGTGTGTTAACTGTGGGCAAGGTCATCATTCCATGGCAATGGCCTGCTCACTGAAGAAGCAACTCATAAAGAGAAAGGTACAGCAGAAAAAAGAAGAACAAACCAGAAGGTGCAATACTACGTATGCACAGGTGTTGAAGGTGGCTTACACTGAGACGCAAACAAAAAAGACGCACCTCAAACGACAAAATGAAAAGTCAACGAAAATTCCAACGTGCATCCTGTATGCTCACGTAAGAAACCTTGCACAACCCAGATCATTCTCCAAGGAATTGAACCTAATGCTCGCCGTGAACAGCATGGATGAGATGTGGTTCCCTGATGATCCTCCAGCAGTAGATGTGCTCCAATTTCAAATGACACCAAAACAGATTTCGGAATTGACCCAAGAAACCCAAAAAAATTAGCCAAAACCAAAAGATGGGGGGGGGGGAGAAGACCTGATGCAAGGATTGAGGCCAGAAAAGAGAGGGAGGCCTCTACAGGAAAATGTTAGTAGAGCTCACCCTGGCAGAACTTAAAAAGAAGAGGAACGGTAAAAGACAGTCTACAACTACAAAACTCTAAGAACCAAATTCAGAATGGAAAACCAGAACAACTGGTTAAGGATTGTGGCAATGAATGTAGATGGATGGGAAGGAAAAGCTACCGCTTATGGCAACATATTATAGATGCTTGATCCCGACATCATTCTAATCACGGAACACAGTATCGATACAACTTCCAGCTAACTGAAGATACCGGGTTACAGGGTCATCAATAAAAACCATTCACAAAAGAGGTTTGACGGTGTTGCCATTGGCATCAAAAGGAATATCTTGTTCAGACACCTTCCAGAACTGGATGAATCTTTTGTGGCAGTGGAATTGCCCACAATAGTGGGAAATCTTGTGATAGCGGCAGGATGCCGAACGGTTGGCTATGGGAGCACAAATAACAGAGGCCATTACTTGGAAATGATTATGCTTCGAAAGAACATCCAGAAGATAAGATCAGATTTTCCAACCTATATCACCTCTCAGGCGACAACAAAGCCTGACATAATCATGACAAGTGTCGGTTTCCCATTCATTTACAATAGAAAACCAGTCACAGCAGTACCCAGCGACTATATTGCGATCTTGATGACCATCTCGCTCGCACCGATCCAGCTTCCGGTCCCTCTCCGCGAAAGCTACACTTTGCCCAACTAGGAACGCTATAAAAAAATCCTTGGCAGATACGAAGCAGTAGACCTAAGCGGAGCAATACTAGAATAAAGCGAAGAGGCGCTGGAAAGGGTATCAGCCTGCATCATTGAGGCTGACCGCGAGTGTGTACGTAGGAAAGGGTACAAAACTACTCCACAACCCAGATGGCTGAAGAGATGAAAGAGATCGCTACGGAACACAGGGAGGTGTACGAGGAAATCAGATTTTTTTTTCTAATGGGCTATCTGGCGACTGCCCGCTTGGGCATAAGTCGCCACAAACAAACAGCCTAGTTCTAGGCCAATTTAAAATAAAAATTGGAAAAGAAAACGATAAAAAGAGAACAATTAGGAAGCAAGCTCCAGCATCGGGGGGGGGGGGGTCCCCCTCACCCCGGCGCAGGAGCGTGCGGCCTACAAAGAAAACAATAACAAAAAAATAAAACCTAGTTAAATAAAGGGGAGAAGCCCGGCCTCCCCCCAAAAGTCAACAAGTCAATGTGCACGAACTCGTCCCGAGTAAAAGGGACAGGTGGTAGCGACCCCGCCCATCCCGGTACCAGGACAGGTATCGTGCTGAGGAAATCAGAAGAGCAGGTACAAATCTGGATGGAAACTCGCTGCTACGACACCTGATTGAAGAACTTAAGTAGACCATAAACCAACAAAAGGCTGTAATCTGGGACAGCCTAATAGACAAGGTAGATAGCGAAGTGAGATCCAAACTGTTCTGGCGATTAGTAAAGTAATTCAAAGGCATACTAAATAGAGAAAAGACCTGCATTAAGAAGCGCCATGACTACTTGGAGGATCCGGTGGTTCTGGAAGAAAGATTTGGCACGTTCTGGAAGGAAATCTTCTCAATAACACCAGAGAACGATGCGGAATTAGACGAGGAATTCGAAGACCATCTGATTGAAGAACTCAACCAGATCATACATCGAATGCACCCAGGAGCCTACATCAACGAAGATAGGGAAATGGCAGACAATGGCCGACCAATAACAACGGAAGAGGTCATGGAAGTCATAAAAACCTTTAAACAATTTTTATTTTTTTAATTTTATAGAGCCCATCTGGCAACTGCCCACTTGGGCCTAAGTCGCCGAAAAACACCACAGCCTAGAACTAGGCTACTTTAAAATAAAATTATGAAAAAATAACAATGATAAATATTGGAAAAACTTAACAATCAGGAATTAATCTCCGGCAGCAGGGGAAGGTCACCCTCACCCCGGTGCAGGAGAGTGCAACCTACAAACAAAACAATAACAAACGAGAAAACAGAAAAGAACCTTAATTAAAGGGGAAGAAGCCCGGCCTCCCCCCAAAAGTCAACAAGTCCACAAGTAAATGTAGACGAATCCGTCCCGAGTACAAGGGACAGGCGGTAGCGACCCTGCCCAACCCGGTACCGGGACAGGTATCATGCGCGAAGATCAACCAGACTGGAACATTCGACAAGAATGTGCCGAACAGTCTGGGGGACGACGCAGTCGTTGCAATTGGGCGCAGGCGAGCGCTCCATCATATAGCGATGCGTCACACGAGTATGTCCGATTCGGAGACGACAGAAAGCAACCTGAAGCCACCGCGGCATTGGGGGATAGGTCCATGGGAACAGTCGCGGCGCAATGACAGGCAACTTTAAGTTCCCTTGGACCGTCTCCCATCTTCTTTGCCAAGCAGTCCGAAGAGCTGCCAGTATTCCTGCCATGTAGTCGGTGTGAGGAAGAGTGAAACGCTGGTCCGGTCGCAGAGTCCTCGCGGACTCTTTGGCGCCCTCATCGGCGCCCTCATTCTCCGCAATTCCTACATGTCCAGGGACCCAGCAGGAGATAATCTCAACATCTGCCGATCTCGCCAAAACCGTAGCGTCACGGATATCGCGAACCAGGGGATGCGGAGATTCCAATGCCCCGAGAGCACTCAGGGCGCTTTGTGAGTCGCTATAGATCACAATCTGGTCTCCGAACCGGGCACGTCGCGTAATCTCCCGTACCGAGTGGTGTATTGCGACCAGCTCGGCCGTGAAGACAGATGCAGCGCCTAGCAGAGCCCCGCTGACTTCAAACAGAGGGGATACGACGTGGAAGCTGACTCCCTCTTAGGATTGGGAGCCATCCGTATACATTAGCACGGTTACAGCATGGCACGAGGTGTGCTCCTAAAAGGTCGAACGCATTACTACCGGCGCCGTACAAGCTTTGGGAGCAGAGGCGTGGCGACAAATAGCCAAATGTGGTACCCTCCAGGGTGGCGTCATGGGCAGAACGAGGGGCACCACCGGCCCGAGAGCTATATCTAGCTCTTAAAGGAGTTTCCTGGCCCAAAACTCAAAGGGCTTAGGGTATGACTGGCGTCTCTCGGCGACATAGGCACCATCGAGATCAGCTGCAGATGCAGTGAGAGCTGTTGGCGACTAAGGGAGGCGCCGGGCTCGCGCATACAGGCGAGTGATGCACTGCACGTGGCGCAGAGTGAGTGGCATCTCCCCAGCATCGACCAACAGGCTCTCAATGGGGGAAGTGCGGGAGGCACCGGTCGCAAGGCGGAGGCCGGTGTGGTGGATCGAATCCACCTTCCGCAATAAACGCTCGGCTGCGGATGCATAAAACTAGCATCCGTAATCGAGCTTCGAAGGAACAAAGGATCGATAAAAAAGTAGGGCAAAAGCCCTATCAGCGCCCCAAGCGCTGAACGTCACGAAACGGAGGGGGAATATCCATGGCGCGGGTACAAGAGACCCTAAGGCTGCGAATATGAGCCTCCCAGGTGAGGCGTCGGTCGAATACAAGACCAAGGAAACGGTGCGACTCAACCACATCCAGGCGCAGCCCATTAAGAAACAAATCTGGGTCAGGGTGGAGCCTGGATGGCGGCAGAGGTGCACCACCTTAGTCTTAACCAAAGAAAAACGAAACCTGTGCGCTTCGGCATAGCGAGAGAAGCGGTTCAATGCCTGTTGGAGTCGACGCTGCAGAGTTGGCATCTAGGCCGCGCCAAAGGAGATCGAAAGGTCGTCCACGTAGAGCGTAGCGATAACATCTTCCGGCTGCATCGAGGTGATGCCGTTGATGCTCAGGGCAAAGAGTGTGACACTGAGTACACTTCCCTGCAGGACAACCTCTTCCTGCTCCTTTGGGCCGGAGAGAGCTCCCCCCCACCCGTACGTGGAATCGACGATCTCGCAAAAATTCAGATATAAAGACTGGGAGGCATCTTCTCGCCCCCATCGTGTGGAGAGTTTCCATGATACTGTATCGCCATGCGGTATCAAAGGCCTTCTGCAGATCAAAAAACACCGTGGCGTAGTGCTGTCTACGAAGGACAGCCTAGCAGACGGCATTTTCCAGTCGGAGCAGAGCATCCGACGTGGAGTGGAACTTGCGGAAGACGCACTGTGCAGAAGACAGATGGCCTCCGCTGTCCAGCAAAAAGGCTAATCTAACATTTACCAATTTCTCCATCAACTTGCATACGCAAGAGGTTAGAGAGATTGGGCGGAAACCGGTCGGAGTAGAGTAATCTCTCCCCGGCCTGCGAAAGGCGAGCACAGTAGCGATTCGCTAGGAATCTGGGAGAAGACCCTCCACCCAGATCCTGTTGAACAAATCTAACAAAAAGGCCATGCCTCGCTCACCCAGGTGTCGAAGCATGGCGTACGGGACATCGTCCTGACCATGGGCGGTGTCCGCGCACGAAGCGAGAGCGAGGCACAACTTGCTCCCAGTGAACCTGTCGTTGAAGGGTTCTCCGCCTCTGGATGTAAAGTCCAGCCGGCGGCCTTCCGCGACATCACGACGTGCATTGAATGCTGGCGGAGCAGCATCCCATCTAGAGAATGCGGAAAAAGCAGTCTCTAAGGATTCCGCCACGGACGCGGGGTCCGAGATTGCGGTCCCATTCTCCTGGAGAACGGGAGGGGGATCCTGCAAGAACCTGCCCCGAATCCTTTTGACTCGCTTCCACACCTCAGCTAAAGGGGTCTTCCCGTTAAGTGAAGACACGTATGCCCACCAAGAAGAGCGGCGGCGTGCTTCGAAATATACCGGAACCTAGCCCTAGCCCGACGAAATTCAGCGACAGTGAAGTCGTTCGGGCGACGCTTATAGTGCATGTAGGCATAACGCTTCTGTTTGAGGGCCGTCTCAAACTCGGCCGACCACCATAGGAGTGGTCGGCGTGCAAAACGGCCAGGCGTCCTAAGAATAGTAATCAGGCCCACGGCGATGAGGTTACCGGAGAAGAACTCAACGGCCTCATCTACCGACCTAAACTCCTCGACTGAGATAGAAAATTCAGTCATTCCTGAAATGCAGGCCACCGCGCCAGCGCCAAGCACCACCGAGGTGGGCTCTCAGGCGGCAGTTGCCCTGAAAATTATATTTGAATGGGAAAGTGATTACTACCATGGAGGTCATTGACCACCCCCCAATCAAAATCAGGCTGTGCATCCAAAAAGCATAAAGATAGGTCAAGCCAAGAAAATGAAGCGATTCTCGGACAGTGATGCGTAAACTCATCCACGTTAGGACACCCATCTCAAGCTCTTCGATCAGATCGGCAAGGACTTGTGCTCTGGGATTTATGGAGTAATCATCCCAGAGAGGATGCCGGCCGTTCAGATCTCCAAGCAAGAGATAGGGCCTCGGCAACCGTGCCACGACGCGGCGGAAGTCCTCCGCGTCGAAGTCAGCTGACGGTGGAATGTATGTAGAAATGATAGTATACCTCCTATCCAGATGCAGCTGCACAGCTACTGCCTGAAAGGAGGTATCTAAAGAGAAAGGAAGAACGGAGACATCATGCCGGGTGTAAGCCGAGCATCCCCCAGCCCGGCCATCCCGCGGTGTAGGGGTCGCAAGACCCTTATACCAAGGGAGGGCGGGCAGGGGGCACGCGCCTAGCATGGTCTTCTGCAAAAAGATAGCTAACGGGGAACGGGACGAGACGAGCCTCCGCAGACCCTCCCAGTTGGCCCGGAGTCCACGGCAATTCCATTGAAGGAATATGCCCTCTAGGCCTATCTCGGAGGAGACGCGGGGACCCTCCTCGAACAGAAGACCCTCACGGGAATGGGCGTACGCTTCCCTGGGGCAGAACCCCGGGATCTGTTGGCCGGACAAAGCGCTGAAGGCGCTGTCGCCTTCGAAGACTTATTGGGGGAGTTTGGGCTCGCCATGCGAGTCGTTTCCTCCCTCCATCTCGAAACCTTAGGCGGGTGTTGCAGGGCAGAGGCGGGGGGGCCCTCTTTTCGAGGAACCACCGTCTTGGAGCCTCTCGCTCCACCACTAGGCGTGGGCGAAGGAGCCGAAGCTCCTTTGTTGCTGTCCTCCTTTCGGTAAACAGCTTTAGGAACCCCAGAAGATGGCATATCTACCATTTTCAGGGGTGTGGCCTCCTGTGAGTCTAACGACTGGGTGGAGGCGCGTGGCCGTTTCGCCTTACGAGAAACGGTCACGCTGGGGTAAGAGGGGGGAGCCCTTGTTTTAGCCGGAGCTGGGTGTGAACCCTTTTTGCCGCCAGCTTTACCAGGGAAGCACCCGGGTTGAGTAGAGCCCGCAGAAGGGCTTCGAATGGGCGTGAAAACAACCGTGCTTGTTGGCCTGGATGGGGCAGGAGCAGAGGGTGCCTTTCTAACTATTGAGGCATATGACGTCCCAGGCAGAGCCGGCCGCGCAAGGACCAAGTCCTTAGCCTTGCGGAATGAGAGTTGATCCTGAGCCTGAAAGGCCAGGATTTCTTTCTCAAGGATATATACACGACATTACTTCGAAGAAGCTGGGTGCGGCTCTCCGCAATTGACACACTTGGCCACACACGATTTGGACTTATCGTGTGCGGCCTTGGAGCATTTTACACAAACTTCGAATGCCCCCGACTTTGCACGTCTACAAGAACGATTCGTATGGCCTAAGCGGTGATAGTAATAGCACCACCGCGGCAGTGGCACGAATGCCTTCACGCGGTAGTGGTACCAAACGGCACGCACTGACTCAGGGAGCTTGTCACAGTCGAACGTGACGAAGAGTGTAGGGGTGGATCTCGAGGCCCCTCCCTGTTTTCTCATCACACGCTCGACCTTGACCGCCCTATGGGCGGCCAGCTCTAGGGTGATGTCGTCAATGGAGCAGTCAACGAGTTCCCTCGCATAAACAACCCCTTTCACAAAGTTCATGGTAGAGTGCGGCGTCACACTCACCGGGGTGCCATGAAGTGTCCGAAGAGCACTTATCTTGGCCGCCTCCGGGGGATTCGCTGAATTCGCCAGAAGGCTCCCGTCCTAGAAATGGGTCACCTTCGGCTCTCTACCAATTGCACTAGCTAATCCTCTCCTCTGATGGATCATGTTGCCCTTGGCCAACATGCTGCCATCAGTGGAGCGAATAACGAGAAAGCGTTTACAGGATTAAAAGAAAATGAACCCTCAGATAGATTTAAATTAGGAACTGACGATATCAAGCTCGAGCTTGATATCGTCAGTTCCTAATTTAAATCTATCTGAGGGTCAATTTTCTTTTAATCCTTTAATAAGATCGCAAATAAACAAAATAGTAAAATGCCAGCTCTTCAATATGTTTTAGCCTATCCCCCCCCCAGATTAGCCACAAGTAGGGGATGGGGGAAAAAAGAGGCGTTGTTATGTTATGCTTATATGCATTTCTCTTATATTTTCTGCCCAGTGTCAGTTGAAAAAGGGTGTGAGATACACCGAAACTGTTCTGAATTAAATTGTCTTCGGAGAATGTGGTTTAATTCCTCATATATATATATATATATATATATATATATATATATATATATATATATATATATATATATATATATATATATATATATATATATGTATATATATATATATATATATATATATATATATATATATATATATATATATATATAAATTTCTCTATATAAATCTAATTCCTCCGTCGTTAGGCATTTAGGCCTTTCAATTATATTTTTGCTAACTCGTTAGCTTTGTTTTTATTTTTCTTTTGGTTCATTTTTGTTCAATTTTGCCTATTGTGGGCATTACGCCGCATTTTGTTTTCATTGTTTTATTTATTTTGTTTCATTTATGTTGGGCACTACGTCTCTTTTTGTTTATTTATTTGACTTGTATTTGGGCACTTCGCCTCTTTTGATCTATTTTTGGTTACTGTTGTGTCTTTTTTACATTTGGGCACTTCGCCTCTTTTAATTTGTCTTTTTATTATTATTTGGGTTTTCGCCTCTTTTGATGTATTCATTTGCGGAGTCTATATCGTGGAGTCTTTTTGTAGAGTCATATTTGTGTAGTCCTTTTCGTGCGTACGATAGGGTATTATAATTTTTATTATCTATATAAGGCTACTTGATTTTCCCGGGAACACAGTCTTCCACTAGGGAATAGGGCTCTCCCTGTAGCTCGTCCAATTGCTTGCTGCGATATTTCCAGGTCCGCTTCTATCTGCCGGAGGATTTCGTTCTCAACTTTTTCCCAGGTCTTTCTCCCTAGCCTCTGGAGGACTATATTCAGTTGCTCAAGTCCTGCTCGTGCGCGCAGTACTAGTACTGGTCACACCAGGATATTATACAGCTTTTTGATGTTTTGGGCGCTGAGGTTTCTGAACCTGTATATTTTTCCAAGTTCTCTTTTGGCTAGGGAGATTGGGCTGTGGATGTGCGCCTTATACCCTGTTGAGGTGATGCGCAGACCCAGGACTTTACCCTCGTTGGAGTATGGGTAAATTTCCTCCCTGACGATGACGTCGTCTCTTTTCCGGCGGTTCATTGGAAGGATCTGAAACTTTCGGCGGTTGGTTTTATTTTTTCACTTTCTCTCGAATTGGTTGATGTTATCGATTTCGGCAGCTGTCTCCCTTGCTTGAACTCCAGCGTTCCTTTAGGAAGTGGGGATGATTTGAGTGATGTCATCTGCAAACTGCAGGTACATCACATCCTCCTCGACTGGAGCAGGTAAGTCCAACGTGTACCTTGTAGAACACCCGCTTCTAGTTCGAATATGGGTCCCCTGTTGCGCTTGATCGAAATTTGAGCTTTTCTCTCCATGATGTAATCACAGAGGACCCTTTCCAGGATAGGGTTTAGCTGAAAGCCTAAGATCTTGAATTGTAGGCCTCTCAGCCAAACCTTATCGAAGGCCTTCTGTACATCTTGCAACACCACGTCTACGTACTTCCCTTCAGCTTTACAGTGGGCTAGCTTTTCGGTGAGGAGGGCAAGGGCTGTGCCAGTCCCCCCCCCCTCCTCCTGCGGAACCCGTGCTGCTGAGGGTTGTGAGCTTCTAGCTCGGTCAGCTGATCTTGTAGCCTGTTGGCTAGAAGCTTCTCGTAGACTTTGCCTACAAACTCAATGAGGGATATTGGTCTGTAGTCCACCAGTTGATCGGGGGGGCTTGTTCCCTTTGGGGATAAAAATAACTTTAGCAATTTTTAACCCATCGGTGAAGTAGCCCGTATTTAGGAAAGCGTTAAAGATGTTAGTGATTCCCTGAATTATCTGCCAGGGGGGAGGGGCATGCACTAGATTGTTCTTAGTAATTCCCGTCCAGCCTGGCGCTTTATGTTTAGAGGTTTTTATGACTTCCATGACCTCTTCCGTTGTTATTGGTCGGCCATGGTTCGCCATTTCCCTCCCTTCGTCGACGTAGGCTCGTGGGTGAGTTCGATGTATGATCTGATTGAGTTCTTCAATCAGATGCTCTTCGAATTCCTAGTTGAATTCTGCATCGTCCTCTGGTGTTATTGAGAAGATTTCCTTCCAGAACGTGCGGAAACTTTCCTCCAAGACCGCCGGATCCTCCAAGTAGTCCTCGCCCTCCTTAATGCGGGTCTTTCCTCTACTTGGTAGGCCTTTTAGTTTCTTCACTAAGCGCCAGAATTTTTCGGGAGCCACCTCGCAGTCCATCCTGGCTATTAGGCTGTTCTAGATCTCAGCCTGCTGTTGGTTTATAGCCAGCTTTAGCTTATCGCGCAGACGACGCAGCAGCGAGCTTCGCTCCCGATTTGTACCCGCTTTTCTTATCTCCTCACACACCTCCCTGTGTTCCCTAGCGATCTCTTTCATCTCCTCGGTCCAACGAGGTTGTGGAGGAGTCTTGTACCCTATCATGGGTACACACTCGCGGTCAGCCTCGATGATGAGGGCTGTTATCCTTTCCAGCTCCCCGTCAATTTCCTCTGGAGTAGCCTCGCTTAGGTCGGCTGGTTTGAATACGCCTAGGATTTCTCGGTAGCGTTCACAGTCGGCCGAGGCGTAGCTTTTGCGGAGAGGGGCCGGAATCTGGATTGGAGCGAGTGATATGGTGGTTAAGATTGCTATATAGTCTCTGGGTATTGCTGACCCTGGCTCGCTATAGTAGTTGAATGGGAAGCCGTCACTTGTCATGATTATTTCGGGCTTTGTTACTGCCCGAGAGGTGATATAGGTCGGGAATTCCGGTCCTATTCTCCTGATGTTTTTGCGTCGCATAATCATTTCCAAGTTATGGCCTCTGTTATTCGCGTTACCATAGCCAGTGTTCGGCATCTGGCGTTGAGGTCGCCCCTAAGGAATACCATTCTGCCGTGATCGAACAAGGTGTAGAAGTTGTTGAGGGGCAGGTAGGCTCTACGAGGGAGTTGATACCCCGCTGCAATCACGAGGTTGCCCACTAATGTAGGAATGGAATTATTAAAAAAATGCTACATTATATATAGTATTTCTACGTGAACGTGAGTATTACAAAAATTGGCCAATCATGGTGCGGAAATTTTTAAGGGGAAACTAAGCGCTAAAGAAACATATAAAATTGGAAGGCTCAGACTCTCTGACTATTGGCGCTCCGATCTAGTTCTATGGCAAAGGAGACAAAGGAAAAAGAAGTTTGAAAACGTGTTTTTTTTAACGGCGGTCATCTCGGAGACGCCGAGATGTCGGGAGTATGGTTTCCGGCTAAAGTTGCACGTTAATTGCCGGTTTCTTCATTTGAATGATGACGGCTTCGGCCATCCACAATCTTCTGCGATTTTGGAGTTTCAAGATGATGGTGTCCTCTCATGGCACTACCCTAACTCGTGAAAAACTGAATAGGGCTCTCCTAGTGACGCGTCCAATTTAAGTTCTCGGGATGTCAATGTCGGTGTCCATGTTTGGGATTATTTCCTCTTTGATTTTGTCCCAGGTCATTCTTCCTAGCCTTTGGAATTCCATATTCAATGGCTTCAGTCTTGCTCTGGCGTGCAGTTCTGTCTGGCGAATATGGTCCGCCCTGCGCGCTCCAGTTATCAGCAGGGCCGCCTTGTTTTGTACTCTCTGTATTTGCCTGAGAGAGGTGAAACTCGTGGCCTGTATGACCACTGCCAAGTACACCAATGTTGAGCGTACCACACCAAAGGAGAGCTTCCTGATATTATTCGCACTGAGGCTTTTGAATATGTACAGCTTCCCAAGCTCTCTTAGCTAGGGAGATTTTGTTGCTAATGGGTGTCTTATACCCTGTTGAGGTGATGCGCAGACCTAGGACTTTACCTTCGTTGGTGTATGGGTAAATTTCATCATTTACTATGACGTCAAGTTTTCGGCGGTTAACCGGAAGGATCTGGAACTTTCAGCAGTTGGTCTTGATCTGCCACTTTCTTTCGAATTGGTTGAGGTTTTCGATTTCGGCAGCTGTCTGCCTTGCTTGAACTCCTAAGCAAGTGCATGTTGCTTCTCAAGATGAAGCTAAGTTTTCCTACCGCACTTCAAACCCAATTTTTTCCTTCTACTCATTTCATTCAGGTGTCCGAGGCTATCATAAGCGACTGCATGTTGCTTCTCAAGATGAAGCTAAGTTTTCATACCGCACTTCAACCTAATTTTGTCCTTCTACTCATTTCATTCAGGTGTCCGAGGCTGTCCTAAGCAACTGCATGTTGCTTCTCAAGATGAAGCTAAATTTTCCTACCGCACTTCACCCCAATGTTGTCCTTCTACTCATTTCATTCAAGTGTCCGAGGCTCTCCTAAGCGACTGCATGTTGCTTCTCAAGATGAAGCTAAGTTTTCCTACCGCACTTCAACCCAATTTTGTCCTCCTACTCATTTCCTTCAGGTGTCCGAGGCTGTCCTAAGCGACTGCATGTTGCTTCTCAAGATGAAGCTAAGTTTTCCTACCGCATTTCAGCCCAATTTTGTCCTTCTACTCATTTCATTCAGGTGTCCGAGGCTCTCCTAAGCCTACTTTTTTGTGCCTTCGCTTTGCCATTTGTCCTGCTCTTAAATGGGATCAATTTTTTTCCCTTTTGTCCTCCTTATTTATTGAGAAGTTGGTAGGTATTTTACAACATTCGTCCTCGCATCGTACACGAGAGCCCTTTCGAGCAAGTAATGAAATGTGCATCATAATCAGAATGCCAATCGAAGCTGAGCATAACATCACGGGGTGGTATGAAGGGCGGGGGGTATCGTATCGTGTGTTTTGAAACCAACTACCGATCGTACCCTCAAGGGGGCACCAATTCCATGCCAGTGTTATGTAGATATGAACACAACGATAAGGAATACTCGTACCCACTCGGCCGGGCTCCCCAACTCAAAGAGAGAGAGAGAGAGAGAGAGAGAGAGAGAGAGAGAGAGAGAGAGAGTTACATAGAGTTACATAGATACACAGATCACACGGGCCTTAGGGCCCAGACTAAGGTGATCTGGCCTTAAATCTACTGCCACTTACACATAGAATAGTAGAAGTAAAGGATAGAAAAGTTTTAGGCTCTCCCCACCCTCCACTCCCTCCGGCAAAAGCCGTACATGAAATAATTTGGGAAAAGTACCTTGCAGGTGTAAGAAGACAGTACCTGAAGGAAATTTGCATTGAATAGTAATTAAATGAAATGAATATGAAAACCACTTACATAAACCTGAAAGAGTTATATTTTTGTAATATTATTTTATTTTGTAGCTTATGCTAAACAATTCCAATATTTGTTAAGTGTTTGTCTAATCTCATTTTAAATGAATCTATAGTTCTGCTGTCCACTACTGCGTTTGGCAAATTATTCCAATCATTAATAATCGAGTAAGTGAAGAAGTTTTTTATTACATCCATAGTGGCTCTTTTACCCTGAAGTTTTGAATCATGTCCACGAGTGGGACACTCCCCTGTCAGTGTGAACAAGTTATTGGCATTAACGTTGTTAAATCCTTTAAGTATTTTGAAGCACTCTATAAGCTGCTTCCTTAGTCTTCGTTTTCTGACGGAAAATAGATTGAGTTTTTTTAGCCTCTCGTGGTAAGGTTTGTTACGTACTGACGGGATAAGTTTTGTCGCTCTGTGTTGTACAGCTTCTAATTTATCTATGTCTTTTATTAAGTAAGGGGCCCAGAACTGTACAGCGTATTCGAGATGGGGCCTGACAATACTTTTATATAGTGGCATAATTATCTCCTCGCTTTTATAAGTAAAGTTTCTTTTTATAAATCCTAGTGCTGTGTTAGCTTTGTTTGCAGCAGCTGCGCATTGGTTTGATGTTTTTTAAGTTTTCTGTAATTATTACTCCTAAATCTTTAACCTGCGGGGTTGTGTTTATTAAGCCGCCTTGCATTGTATAGGTGTATTTTTTGTTTTTTGTTCCGCACTGAAGGATTTGGCATTTGTCGATATTAAATGGCATTTGCCATTTCTCAGACCAATCGATAATTTTATTTATATCAGCTTGCAGGCTAGCCCTGTCCTCTTCGCATAATACTGAGTTACCTATTTTCGTGTCATCTGCAAATTTAGATATGATATTATTTATTCCAACGTCTATGTCATTGATGTATATAGTAAATAAAATAGGCCCCAGGACTGATCCCTGGGGAACACCGCTGGTAACAGATACCCAGTCCGATTCCACGCCATTTATTATCACTCTCTGCTTCCTGTTTTTTAACCAGCTACTAATCCATCCGTATATATTACCGTTAATTCCTAGCGTACGCAATTTGTTCATGAGTTTCTGATGTGGAATTTTGTCAAATGCCTTTTTGAAATCTAGGTAAATTATATCTAATGATTTAGTATCGTTATATAGGTTGAAAAGGTTATGGTAAAAGTCAATTAGGTTTGTTAAGCACGATCTCTTAGACCTAAAACCATGCTGGCTATCACGTATAAGGTTATTGTTTTCGAGGAACTCTACTAGCTTGTCTCTAATGATCGTTTCGAGCAACTTTCCAACTATTGAGGTTAAGCTAATGGGTCTGTAATTACTGGCCTGGTTTTTACATCCCTTCTTAAAGATAGGTGTGACGTTAGCTTCCCTCCAATCATCAGGGACGACCCCATGCTCGAGAGATTTGTTAAAAATGAGAGAGAGAGAGAGAGAGAGAGAGAGAGAGAGAGAGAGAGAGAGAGAGAGAGAGAGTGTAACAACAAGGAAAAAAGGTACCCTAGGAGACCTTACGGTCCATTCAAAGAGGGTACCATTGGACTTGCAATCGAGCGGGCACAAGGCTGCTCAATTGTTTTGCGTCCCTAAACGGCCACTTTTCAAGACCTTGTCTAGTCTTGACTTGAACTGGTCAACAGATTCACTGTTGACAACTTCCACTGGAAGTGCGTTCCACTTACCGCAGATACTGTAGGTGAAAAAATTTCCACACAGATTGCGGTTGTAACGCTTCAGTTCAAGTTTGAAGCCGTGATTGCGCGTTCTGTTCTCACTCAGTGTGAAAATATCCCGGTAGTCAACATTGTCGAACCCTCGAAGTATTTTGAAAACTTCGATGAGCTGACCACGCAGTCTACGGGTTTCCAGCGAGAACAGATCTAATTCCCTTAGTCTGTCCTCATAACTTTTATGTCGGATAGAGGGAATCAGCTTGGTTGCCCTGGCTTGTACGCGTTCCAATCTCGCGATGTCCTTTCGCAATGAAGGACTCCAAAATTGTACGGCATACTCCAGGTGCGGTCGGACAAGTGAGTTGTACAGGCACAGTACAATCTCCTGGTTCCGATAACCAAACTGGCGCTTAATATAGCCTAGCATCCTTTGGGCCTTTTTCTCCGCCTCAATGCACTGTTTCGAGAACTTGAGGTCACTAGTGATTGTTACACCCAAGTCCTTCTCAGTGTCACTCGATTCAAGAGCAGTGCCCTTAAGGATATACTGAGATTGGGGGTTTCTGTGGCCGATATGCATCACTTTGCATTTCCCCACGTTAAAAGGCATTTGCCAGGTGTCCGACCACTCCCCAATCTTCCCAAGATCTTCCTGCAGGCGGGCAGTATTTCCATCCTTTGCAACGTTCATACCAAGCTTGGTATCATCGGCAAATTTGGAAATCTTCGCAACCATGTCACCGTCCATGTCGTTGACGTAGATGATGAATAGTAGTGGTTCCAGGACAGAACCTTGAGGCACCCCGCTAGTAACGGGCACCCACTCAGAAGACTGCCCATTTACCACCACCCGTTGCCGTCTGCCACTTAGCCAGTTCTCGATCCAGCCGGCTACCTTTCCGTCTATGCCAAGCGCTCGCACTTTCCGGAGAAGGCGGCGGTGTGGTACCTTATCAAAGGCTTTCTGAAAGTCTAGGTACACCACATCCACCGCCTTGTCCCGATCGTGCTCACTGAAAACGAAGTGGAAGAATTCCACAAGGTTCGTCAGGCATGACCGTTGCCTTCGGAAGCCGTGCTGGGAACTCCTCAGTAGCAGGTTTGACTCTAAATACGACGTCACTTTGTCCACCATGATGCTTTCCATGAGTTTACCGACTATCGAAGTCAGACTGATAGGTCGGTAGTTCGACGGTTGGTCTCGGTCTCCTTTCTTGAAGATAGGAGTCACCTCCGCCTCACGCCAGTCTCTAGGAACGCATCCGGTCCGGATTGACATGTTAAAGATAGCGCACAGATGTCGTGATACTTCATCGCACACTTCCTTCAACACTTTAGGTAGAAACCCGTCCGGTCCAGGGGACTTATTCGTCTTTAGGTCAGCGATCTTTTTCTTTATTTCTCCTTCGGTGAAGTCCATTGCCTCCAGCTTTTCCCCCGAGTAGGAATCCGTCGGCTGGGGAATGGGACCACACTCTTCAGTAAACACTGAAGAGAAGTAGTCTTTGAGGAGGTTAGCATTTTCTGCATCTGAATGCTTTAATGTCCCCTCCTCATTCCTCAAAGGGCCAATCGTTCGACGGATTGGTTTACGGCTGTTCACATATCCAAAAAACTCCTTGGGATTCTCTTTACAGAGTCTCGCCACTCGGAGTTCCTCAGACCGCTTAGCCGCCCTTATGCTGGACTTCACTCTCCTGGCTAGCCTCCGGTATTCGTCAAAGTCACCCGAGATCTTCGATTGCCGGTACACATTTCTCTTCTCCCTAAGCAGTTGGCCGATTTCTCGATTAAACCACTTAGGTTGAACAGAAGACAGACGGGGGCATTTCAGAGGGATGAAACGCGATTGAAGACTCATGAATGTGGTTTTGAAACTATTCCACGAGTCTTCCACGAGAGAGAAAGAGAGAGAGAAAGAGATAGAGAAAGAGAGAGAGAAAGAGAGAGAGAAAGAAAGAGAGAAAGAGAGGAAGAAAGAGAGAAAGAAAGAGAGAAAGAGAGAGAGAGAGAGAAAGAGAGAGAGAGAGAAAGAGAGAAAGAAAGAGAGAGAGAGAGAGAGAGAGAGAGAGAGAGAGAGAGTGGATATGTTGAGCCTGAAGACAGAAGGGGGAATGATAGCGGTGTTATAATTGAATATGCGCACAAAAATGCGTATAGAAGCTACTTACTCCCACGGGGGAAAGTTCTGCGTATCCGCCAATGAGCGACCAGCTCGTGATGCCATCGGAAGATTTGTGTTCGTACTTGCAAGAGGTCGACCTCGTAACTTGACGCTAGATATCTAAATTTCTTTCCACGAGCGAGAGCTCCATTGACAAGTCGTAATCTAGTGTGGGGTAGTCATCGCTACCATATACTTTTCAAATGAATTCTTTCAATGAATTGGGTGGTTTTATTTAACTTTATATGTTTTTATTTGCTGTCTGTCAATAGTTGTTTTTTTCATGTTTTTTTTTTAAGTTTTCTTTTCACTTGATGATTCTTGGATGTTCTACGTCCTACCCTGATTGTTTTTTAATAATCTTGATGAGTCTAGTATAGTGAATGCTTTGTTTTGACGGTCTGCACCGTCTCATTTAGCTCTTCAACCCAATTTGTGTTTTATATAAGAATAAAAAAAAATAAAATATGTAAATGGTCCATTGTAAACATGAAAATTATGGAGATAAAATCAAACTAACTCCCGCTCTGAGCTGTAGGCCTGTTCAGAAATCAACTTGCTATTATTATCAAAGGTTTCTGTAATTTCCCATTTCTTTTCACGTGAAAAAGCCGAAAATCACAACGATTTTGTTGGAAAGCATTAACCGCATGGAGCCTTAAATTTTATACCTTGAAATAGGCCAAAATCACCACTTATGTCGTCCCTTGAATCACGTTTTGCAATATAACTTTTTTTCAATCTCGGTGCCCTTGGTCCTTCATACAAATCCCAATAGGATTTTACCCATAAAGAGTGAAGTACAACGGTCATTTTGAAAATAAATTCGGAATGAAAGAGTCGAATTTTTGTGAAGTAAAATTCTTTTGAAGATACATAGACACCTTGAGGGAAAAGTCAGTTTCTTCCATGACCGAAATGGAGTATAATGGAAACCATTTCTTTTCTTAATTATCCTCTTGTTCTTTCCTAGATTAATTATAAGCCACAAAATGTTGACATTAATTTAAAATTACTCTCCTACAAAGAGGGTCTTTATTGGTAATATTTGACCAGTACACATCCAGTATTCTTCTTGTCCCCAGCTATCAGCTGCTCGCAAGGCCTCATTAGCAATGGTGTCACCTGTGTACCGGAAATTACTTGTAAAGACAGCCCATGTGCCGAAGGTAATATTGCTACTTCGTATACAATATAAAACTAAGATATTCAGACTACTTTCAATTTTGAGATAGTAATTTAAATTCTCGTTTGAATGTAGTTGAATACAGATGTCTCTAATGAAGGTGGGACGGTTATGGCTAAAAGGTTTTGACCGAGATACATTTTACGGTTCTTGTGCTTTATTCCTTCAGATTATTATGTTTTTACGATATTTAAATGTTCCTTTGGTATGTTCTAAAAAAAAATAAAAATTATATAAATGAGTTTCAAAAAGATAAAAGTAAATGACGGATGCTTTGCTTTCCGGCTGGATATCCCGATAGCTCACCAGTCTTGGTTTAATAGCGGTTTGGAATACTCATAAAGACTAGGCTTTCACTTCTCAACCCGAAGTTCTTTGTTGTTTCTTAAAGGTTACCAACAGGTTCTCGATCGAATTGAAATCTACGGCGATTCCGGGGCATGGGCGAAGTTGTAGGGCTGATTTCAGCGCCACTCGAGTTACGTGTAGCCCATGAGACCTTTTTTTTTCTATTATACTGGAAAACGCATGAAACTTTAACAAAATGCTTGTACAACGTACGTAGGAGTTGCTCTCAAGGAACATTTTGTTGTCATTATTTGTTTTGATAGATGGTCTTGGACGAAATTGGCATCTGACAAGACATTTAGCCATGACCTTAGTTGTGGACGTTATAAAAGTATGATTGGGAGTGGGGTGAATCCACTCCGCCCCCCTATTTGATATATGAAATCGCAAACTTATTATCCAGGAGTCAACTGCACAAATACGAGTCTTGCACCTTTCTACCAATGTGGAGAATATCCACCTGGATCTACAGGAAATGGAACGAGTTGCGACGATATTGATGAGGCATTGCCTATTATAATAGATTGTTCCACTATCTTTTCAAAAATAGAACATCAACTTCAGCTACAACTAATGTTTAATCTATTTTCTACCTTGTCATGAACTTAACATTAACGAAAGCCTTCACAAATGTTCAATCTCTTTCCAAATACACCTTTAGTGCTTGACTTCTTTGCCGTGTGACCCAGCGGTTACCTGCTTTAACCTGTTTCCTGGGTTTAAATGCGGAGACTGTCCACCGGGAACTTCAGGAGATGGAGCTATTTGCACTGATATTGATGAGGTATGATGGTACTGCCAATAAGAGCCCTGTTAAATTCTACCTTGTCATGAACTGAACATCAACTTCAGCCTTGACTAATGTTCAATCACTTTCTATACCCTGCTTTAGGCATAACTTCTTCCCCGTATGATCCTGTGGCTAAGTGTTATAACTTATCTCCGGGGTTCAAGTGTGACCCTTGTCCGTATGGATATTGAGGTAATATTTTGTTCACCAGAGCAATCAACCCACCTTTACACACTGTCCCATGCTCCATACCCCTTGGCACTCGTTCTCTTCCCAATGCCCATCCATTCTTTTTGCATGTCAATACAACTTCAGAACAGCTCAGTCACAAACTTGTCCATACCATAGATATTACATACTCAGTTGTTTATCACTCTATCTACACTTCTTATACCATGCAGGACCCTCAGAATGTTCATTTGCACTGATCTGATTCTAGAACTTTCCCCCTCCTTCCATGCCATATTTTCACACCTATCAATGTTGGTACCACCTAGTATGCTCTCATGCAGCATTCTGGCACATTTCACAATCAACTCCTTAGCAATTACTAACGCTCTAATTGGGACTGTGATTATTTTAACCATTGAAATCGTTGCATTTCAATTATATCTAATTTTTACCACTATCATTGAGGGGGGAGGATTGAACCACTCTTTGCTAGTAAAACAATCGCTCGGTAAGGTTCCAAATTTTCGACAATTCACCGTGTTTTACTTCTTTTCTCCTAGTGTTCAATCAAATATAGAGGAGATGGTTATATTTGTGGTAATGATGCAGACTCGGATGGCTACTCAGAAGAGGATATCCATTGTGCGGATGTAAAATGTAAATTAGATAATTGCCCGTGGACCTCAAACTCTGGACAAGAGGATTCTGACTCGGATGGGGTCGGAGACGCCTGTGATCCGGATATAAAGAGTATCTAATTAATTAAGATGTAATTTTTTTTATACAAATCAAAATAACCACGCAATTTGTTTATTGATGGACAATTGCCCTCTGTATTATAATCCCGACCAGAAAGATAGCGATTCCGATAAAATTATTTGATGGCACTTTCTTAGGTAGACGTTTAGAATCCATTTGCTTTTCGCAGGAAATGATCATTTGGTCGAGTCTCGTCACTCGCTGCAATGGTGAGTTCCAATGCAGCTGATCATTGTGCCAATAACTATTGTAATTAGTTCTGAGGTTTTAATACGATGCTTTACTCATACCAATGTATAAGTTGGCTGACCTTTCTAGAATTTTACTTTGATTTTGGATTATTTTCAGATCGGGTCCCAAAGTATGTTTACGAAAGCCTCAGTAAAGATCTGCAAAATAAAGTTGAAATTGATCTCCTAGATTCTTAAGCAAGCTGATCTTCACGAGAACATCAAAAAATAATGTTTGAGACAATCATAGGTTCACAAACCAATTTTGATTTTTAGTGCGTATCATTCATTCAAGAAACTTAGTTTTTGAAATTCATGTTTATTAAATTTGAATATTTGTATTTAGAATACGAGTCAGCTAGGATTTAAAGACTCAAACCTTCCTTTTCGGGTTTTAGATACAAGTCTAAGCCAAGGAATGAGTACGTTTTAGAACACACTTTGAGTGATTAACGTTTGTTATGACCTCGAGCGGAGGGAATAATTATAATTTGTTTTTCGAAATAAAAGTTTCCCTTCCAGTCGCTAATTAGACCCAAAATTTGCTGCACCAATGTTAAGAAGCTCTTGGTGAAAACACCGACTAAGAGCACTGGATATAAGGAGCACATGGTAACGATAAGGAGTGTAAGGTAAAAGGAGTAACCACCTTATCGGTATATAGTGCACACTCAGGGGCGGGCTCTTTATCCCAATGCACCAATTGGGAATTTTAACCTACTCTTGACGTCGCAATACGTGGGATTGTTTCACCCACACGTGGTACGGGGTTGTTTTCATCCAACCATGACACAGGGATCGTTTTCACTCAACCATTACACGGGGTCATTTCCATCCACCCATGACACAGGATCGTTTTCACCCACCCATAAGACTGGGTCGTTTTCAATCATGGGGGGCACGGGATTCTTTTGACCCACCCACAGCATGGTAGGGTTTTGCACTCACCCAAGACACGGAATTCTTTGGGCCCACCATGCCATGGGATAGGTCTCGTGCACACATGGCAAGGGGTAGTTTTCAAACATCCATCACACGGGATTGTTTTCAGCCGCTCGAGGCACGGACTGTTTTCACCTACCCGGGGCACAGGATCGTTTTCGTCCAGCGCTGAAGAAGGATTCTTTCCACCCAATAATGGCACGGGGTCGTTTTCATCCACTCGTGGGATCGTTTTTATCCACCCATGGCCCGGGTTCTTTTTTCACCAACCCATAGCACTGGATCATTTTCACACAACCAAGAAACGGGATGTTGTTTTCACCCAAAAATGCCACGGGTCGTTTTCATCCTCCCATGGCAGGGGATAGTTTTCACCACCCGTGGCATGGGATCTTTGTAACCCACTCGTGACAGGGAATCATTTTCACGAACTCGATTTCCCCACCCGTGGAACGGGATCGTTTTCATTACATCGTGGCAAGGGATCGTTTTCACCAATCCATGGCATCAGATCATTTTTAATGACTCGTGGCATGGAATCATTTTCATCCACCCGTAACACGAGATCGTTTTCACCCACACGTGACATTGGATCTTTTTCATCCACCCGTGTCACAGGATATTTTTTGGTCACCCGTACCATCTTTTTTTTTATTCTAGGATCGCATCTGACGACTGCCTACTTGGGCATGAATCGCCTACGACTAAACTAAAAATAAATAAAAAATAAAAAGGATAAAAGATCATAGGATAAAAACAAAAACATAGAAGAAAACAAAGCAAAAATGTAAGGAAGCTTGTTGTAGCACCTGCCGACGGAGCAGGCGACCCACAAGAAAGTAAAATAAAGTGGAGAAGCGAGGTCAGCCTCCTCCAAACATCGTATATTCAGCAAGTCCTGGTGCACGAAACAATCCCGAGCACAAGGGACAAGCCGTAGCGTCCCAGCCATTCCCGGGACAAACACAGCTAACGTGCGCGGAGATCACCCAGACTGGGATATTCAACAAGAATGTGCCAAACACTCTAGGGGACAACGCAGTCTTCACAGTATGGCGCAGGCGAAATTCTATCGAATGGCGGTGCGATCCGCGAGTGTGTCCAAGTCGGAGACGACAGAAAGCAACCTGAAGCCGTCGCGGCGCAATGGCACGCAACTTTAAGTTCCCCTCGACCGTCTCCTATCTTATTTGTCAAACAGCCTTAAGAGCTGCCCGTATTCCTGCCACGTAATCGGTGTAAGGAAGAGCGAAACTCTGGTTTGGTCGCCCAGTCCTCCCGGACTCTTTGGCGCCGTCAGTCCCCGCAATTCCTACATGTCCAGGAACACAACAGAAGATAATCTCAACATCCGTAGCGGCTCGCCAAAATCCTGGGGTCACGGATATCGCGAACCAGAGGATGCAGAGATTGCATTGCCTCGAGAGCACTCAGGGCGCTTTGTGAGTCGCTATAAATCACAATCCAGTCTCCAAACCAGTCACGTCGCGTTAGCTTCCGTACCGAGCGGTGTATTGCAACCAGCTCTTGGGACTTGGAGCCATCCTTATACACTGGCACGGTTCCAGCTTAACACGAAGTGTGCTCCAAAAAGGCCGAAAGCAATACTCCCTGCGCTGTAGAAGCTTTGGGAGCAGAGGCCTGGAGACAAATATTCAGAGGTGGTACCTAGCTCTCGAAGGAGTTTCCTAGCCCTAAACCCAAAGGGCTTAGGGTATTACTAGCGTCTCTCGGCGGCATAGGCACCGTCGTAAACAGCTGCGGAAGCAGTGACAGCTGATGGCGACTGAGGGAGGCGCCGAGCTCGCACGTACAGGCGAATAATGCACTATGCACGGCGTAGAGCGAGTGGCATCTCCCCAGCATCTCCCCAGTAGACTCTCAATGGGGAAAGCGCGGAAGGCACCAGTCGCCAGAAGAAGGCCGGTGTGGTGGATCGAGTACACCTTCCGGAATACACGCTCAGCTGCGTATGCATAAAACTATCATCTGTAATCGAGCTTCAAACGAACAAAGAATCGATAAAAAAGTAAGGCAGCAGCTCTATCAGCGCCCCAAGCGCTGAACATTACGGAAGGGAAAATATCCATGGCTCGGGTACAAGAGACCCTTAGGCTGCGAATATGAGCCTCCCAGGTGAGACGTCGGTCAAATACAAGACTAAGAAAACGGTGCGATTCAACCGCTTCCAGGCGTACACCCATTAAGGGTGGAGCCGTGGATGGCGGCACAAATGCACCACCTTAGTCTTGGCCAAGGAAAACCGAAACCTGTGCGCTTCGGCATAGCGAGAGACGCAGTTCAATGCCTGTTGGAGCCGACGCTCCAAAGTTGGCATCCGTTGATGCTCAGGGCAAATAGTGCGACACTGAGGACACTTCCTTGCGGGACACCCTCTTCCTGCTCTATTGGGACAGAGAGAGCTCCCCCCACCCGTACGAGGAATCGACGATCTCCCCAAAATTCAGATATAAAGATTGGGAGGCGTCCCATCGCCCAAATGATACCGTATCGCCATACGGTATCATAGGCCTTCTCCAGATTGAAAAACACCGTGGCGTAGTGCTGTCTACGAAAGAAGGCCTCGCAGACGGCATTTTCCAGTCGGAGCAGAGCATCCGAAGTGGAGTGGAACTTGCAGAAGCAGCACTGTGCAGAATACAGATGGCCTCCGCTGTCCAGAAAAAAAAATAAACTAACATTTTTCAATTTCTCCATCGACTTGCACACGCGAGGTTAGAGAGATTGGGCGGAAACCGGCCGGAGTAGAGTGATTTCTCCCCAGTTTGCAGACACTAATCACCACTTGCAGTAGCCCACTTTGCAAGGGATGCGTAACGGGGCTTGCAGAACCCGGTACCGCCATTTCAGGCCACCCCTCCCACCTGGTTGCCCTGGCAGCCCTTCAGCATGGCGGCTCCACCTTGGGCACGGCATAAAATTGATAGTGTGTGAAGTGAGAAGGGGATGTGGGGAAGGTATGGGTGGAGATGAAGCAGGTTGTTAAAAGCCACCATCCTAAACTGGAGCTCAGGGGTTAGGGAAAGTTGTGGGATGTCGTAGGGAAAGTGAAGAAGTAGGGGGAGAAACACAGGCTGTCTGAAGGAAGAGGCTAAGCTGGGGCCGGATGGGGAGCTGAGTCCCGTCAGCACGGCGGCCAGGAAGGCAAATCGCCGCGGTCCTTACGGGGTCTGGATGAGAATGGTAGAGAGTTGGTCTCGATACCACTGGTCTGCTCTTCGAAGCGACCAAAGGAACAGCTTCGGTAGGGTAAGTCCCACTCTGTTCCAACTATTTCTTTATTCCGTTTGCCTCAGGGACTCATCTTCTCTCGATTGCTACATGGATTCTGCCTAAATTTCTCAAGATCGAACTATATATACGTCAATTATTCCCTGGGGGGGAGGGGAGACGAGGGAGTTTAGGAGAGGCAAACCCTCACTAGCCCACAATTAAGCCTCTCTCCTAGGACATAAATTTTCAACAGTATGATACTTGTCCCCACGCCCCTTCAGGTGTACGCACAGGGAAGGAAGGTAAGATTTTGTCTATTTGGCAAAAATAGACAAACAATCGGAGAGGACAGCGAGCCTGTTCATAGATTTTCTAACGACGAAGCCTTAGGCAACAAGATTTTCATTCTAAAAGCTCTCACACCCTATGTTTATATTAAATCCTTCTTTGCTAGTGACTTCGAAGGATCTTGGGGCAGCAAGGAGGGGGGACGGGTCTTGGCTCATGTGGAACGTAACAGGTGACGCTGTATAAACAAACTAGCGTCTGCTTGTCCTCGTTATATTCATTCATTCCTCCACCCCACCCCCCCTGACTGAATTGAGTGATTACATGTTACAGTCCCAAGATTCTACAAATCTTCCTCAGTGGAAAGATGCAAAACAAATTCTCCTCAAGATTAAACAGACATTTAAGACAGCAAACCCCTGCATTAACAGTACTTTACTAATTCAATTTTGATAGAAAATTTACATAAATGCGTAAAGGATCCAAGGATTCAAACCAAAACTTTATTTCCATATATCTTTAACCCTTTGCTCCTTCTGAAAATGCCGAGACCATATACCACAAAGGGACAATATCCCAAGTGCACTCCATCTTTATGGTATATTTAAGGTAAAATATAGTTTATATCAAATTGTTATTTAATCATATCAAACAAGTTTTCTAAAAGATAAAAATTCCGTAAATGCAACAACAATATTAACATTTTTCCTACTTGTTAAAAGACAGGAAGGAGCAAGCAATGTACATGAGCAGACTCAAAAGCCAAGAAGCCTTTTCAACACCAGCCCCAACGGTGAAGCAGATGGTATTCCGTCGTTGGCTGATGTTTGCAGAGTCAATAAAGGCATGAAGCTGGTAACAAATAACTGTTGTAAAGTGATCTGTCTGGCTTTCAGATGTGCAGAATCACTTTCCCTTCGAGGCAACCTTTGTATTTCTCTAGGACAGGATTTACCTCCTCCTGTAAGAATTCTTCCACTTGTTGTGGTGCTCGGCCCACAAAGGAAGCCGGGTTGAGGAGAGTGTCTAACTGGTCATGGACAGGAGAGAAGTAAGGGTCACTTCGAATGCGTTCAACGAGGTCATTGCTTTGACCTTCCAGCTTCACCTTTCTGCCGGCCTCATGACTCAGAAGGCGAATACACTCGTGGCATTCCTGTCGATTGCCGCCAGCCTTCACCATCGCCATGATAACATTCTCCGTGGCCATGAATGGCAGTTCATTCTCTACATGGAGAGCAATGATTTTGGGGTAGACGACGAGGCCTTCGGTCACATTCTGCAGAGTGAGGAGTATACCGTCAGCTGCCAGGAAGGCTTCCGCCAAGGAAATCCGACGGTTGGCACTGTCATCTAGAGTGCGCTCCATCCATTGAGTAGCGGCAGTGTTGAGTGCATTGGCAGGAAGTGCCATAAGGAAGCGGGCGATGGAGCAACAGCGCTCGCTCCGCATTGGATTACGTTTGTAGGCCATTGCAGAGGAGCCGATCTGTGTTGACTCAAAAGGCTCCTCAACCTCTTTCATGCTGGCCAGGAGGCGAAGATCGGTGCAGATTTTGTGCACACTGGCACCTAGGGACGCGAGCGCGTTCAGACACTCAGCATCGACCTTCCGCGAGTATGTCTGCCCACAAACAGAGTAAGGGCGGCTAAATCCTGCCTTTTTTGTCACTAGATGATCCAACTTCTTCACTTTGTCGTGATCACCTTCAAAAAGCTGAAGAAACGAGGCTTGGGTCCCTGTGGTTCCCTTCACTCCTCTGAAGCAAAGGTCATTTCGCGCCCGGGAGAGGGCACGCTCATCCATCAAAAGCTCTTGAATCCAGAGGCAGGCCCTCTTGCCTACTGTTGTCAACTGGGCTGGTTGTAAGTGAGTGAACCCCAAGGTTGCGAGGTGACTGTGCTCGCGTGCAAAGTTGTTTAACCGATGGATACAGCGCGCTAGCTTGGGCAGAAGGATGTTGAACCCGTCTTGTAAAATGATGAGGTCGGTGTTATCACCCACAAAGCAAGACGTCGCACCCAGGTGGATGATGGGTGCAGCTGTGGGACATTGCAAAGCAAAGGTCTTTACATGAGCCATGACATCGTGACGAGTTTCACGCTCCAGCAGGGCTGCCTGTGAGAAATCAATGTTCTCAATGTTGGACTCGAGCTCTTCCACCTGTTCCTTGGTAATGGGCATTCCCAACTCTTGTTCAGACTGAGCCAGGAATACCCACAACTGCCTCCATGTCCGGAACTTCTTAAATTCACTAAAATTAAAGGACATTTCCTTGGATGCATAGCGTGATGATAATGGATTTCGGTATTGTTCATGTATAGACATAATTGTCTCGACAGTGCTCATTTTTCTGTTTATTCCTCTTTAAGTGCAATTTTATATCAATAAAATTAGGCGAAATATAGATATGGAGTAGATAGAATCTGCATAGAATAGAAAATTCAGATTAATTTGATTAAAGCCAAAAATGGGTTGGCAAAAGGAAGATGCCAGATGGGTTCATGGGAGCGTTCCAACAGATGCCACCACACTCCATACATGCACTTAATTCAAAGACAAAAAATAAGGGGGGAGGATATTCTAGGGATCCACTCTAATGGCTCCCTTCTAAACACTAAAAATAAAGAAAATATTTTTTAAAAATTAAGACGTCTGGTCAGATGCCCCAAGAGAGGCTGGCATCCTTTAGGAACTCAAGAATACAAACAAAATTAAATAATATTACAGAGGAAGCCCCACCCAACCCACCTTCTCACAAAAACTGCGGCATTGCAGTCTGATTCATAAATACTTGATTGACCCTGGCACAGTGGCAAAGAGGCAGATACTATGCAGGAAGTTCACTGATGAGGACTTCAACTGAAAAGTGCTACAGCATCCCACAAGTATGTCAGATTTGATGTGAGAGAATATACCTTGATAGTGTGGATGTATTGATTGGATAGATTAATAAACAACATAAAGCAACCTGAAACTATAACAGCATTGGGTGGTAGGTCCATTGGAATAGTCACGGCACAATGGCACACAACTTTTTTACCTCAAACGTCTCCCATCTTCTTTGCCAAGCTGCCGTATTCCTGCCATGTAGTTGATGTGAGGAAGAGCGAAACGCTGGTCTGGTCACCCAGTCCTCGCAGACTCTTTGGCACCCTCATCTGTGTGCTCATTCCCTGCAATTCCTACATGTTCAGGAACCCAGCAGAAGATAATCTCAACAACCACCCGGCTAGGTCAAAACCGTAGGACACGGATATTGCTAGCCAGGAGATGCGGAGATTCCAATGGCCCGAGAGCACTCAGGGTGCTTTGTGAGTCGCTATAGATCACAATCCGGTCTCCAAACTGAGCATGTCACAAAATCTCCCATACCGAGTGGTCTATTGCAACCAGCTCAGCCATGAGGACAGATGCAGCACTCTGCTGACTTCAAACAGAGGAGATACAACGTGGAAACTGACCCCCTCTTGGGACTTGGAGCCATCCTATACACTGGCACAGTTCCAGCATGATACGAGGTGTGCTCCAAAAAAGGCTGAACGCAATACACCCAACACTGTACAACTTTGGGAGCAGAGGTGTGGTGACAAATGGTCAAAGGTGGTACCCTCCCGGGTGGCGTCCTGGGCAGAATCAGGGGTGCCACCAGCCAGAGAGGTATACCTAACTCTTGAAGGAGTTTCCTGGCCCTAAACCTTAAGGCCTTAGGGTATGACTGGCATCTCTCGTCGGCATAGGCACCATTGAGATCAGCTGCAAATGCAGTGAGAGCTGTTGGTGAATGAGGGAGGTGCTGAGCTCGCGCATACAGGCTCTCAATGTGGAAGGCACCAGTCGCCGGGCGAAGGCCAATATGGTGAATTGAGTCCACCTTCCGCAGCACATGCTCAACTGCTGATGCATAAAACTCACATCCATAGTCAAGCTTCAAATGAACAAAGGATTGATAAAAAAGTAAAGCACAAGTTTTATCAGCGCCACATCCACTAAACGTCATGATGCGAAGAATATCTATTGCACGGGTGCAGGAGACCCTATGTCTGCCAATATGAGCCTCCCAGATGAGGCATCAGTCAAATACAAGACCAAGGAAATGGTGCGAGTCCACCACTTCAAGGCACACCCCATTTAGAAACAAGTCTGGGTGAGGGTGGAGCCGTGGATGGCAGCAAAGTACACCACTTTAGTCTTGGCCAAGGAAAACCGAACCCTTGGCATTTTAGCATAGAGAGAGGCACGGTTCAATGCTTGTTGTAGTTGAAGCTCCATAGTTGGCATCTGGGCTACCCAAAAGAGATCGAAATGTCATCCACGTAGAGCGTACCGAGAACATCTTCCGGCAGCACCAAGGTGATGCTGTTGATGCTCAGGGCAAAAATGTGACATTGAGGACACTTCCCTGTGGGACAACCTCTTCCTGCTCCATTAGGATGAAGAAGGCTCCCCCAACCCATATGTGGAATTGACGATCTCCCCAAAATTCAGATATAAAGATTGGGCAGTGTCTCCTCACCCCAATCATGTGGAGAGTCTCCATGATACCGTATCACCATGCAGTATCATAGGCCTTATCCAGATTGAAAAACACTGTGGCATTTGCTGTCTATGAAGGAAGGCCTCACAGACGGCATTTTCCAGTCGGAGCAGAGCATCTGCTGTGGAGTGGAACTTGTGGAAACCGCACTGTTAAGAAGACAGATGTCTCCAGTGTTTACCAATTTCTCTATCAACTTGCACATGCAGGAGATAGAGAGATTGGGCGGAAATGGGCCGGGATAGAGTGATCTCTTCCTGGTTTGCAAAAAGCGAGCACAATAGCAATTCACCAGGAATCTGGGATGATACCCTCTACCCAGATCCTGTTCAACAAATCTAGCAGAATGGCCATGCCTTGCTCAGCCATGTGCCAAAGCATGGCGTATGGACATCGTCCGGACCAGGGGCAGTGTCCATGCACAAAGCAAGAGCAGAACACAACTCACTCAGAGTAAACCTGCTATTGAAGGGTTCTCCACCTCTGGAGGTAAAGTCCAGTCGGTGGCATTCCACGAAATCACAACACATATTGAATGGTGGCGAACCAGCAACCCAGCTAGAGAATGTGCTTGCAAAAAATTCCATCATAGACGCGGGTTCCAAGATTGCGGTCCCATTCTCCTAGAGAACAGGAGGGGAGTCCTGCAAGAACTTGCCCCGAATCCTTTTGACTCGCTTCTACACCTCTACTAGAGGGGCCTTTCCCATTAAGTGAAGACGTATGCCCTCCAAGAAGAGCGGCGGGCGTGCTTTCAAATATACTGGAACCTAGCTTTAGCCTGGGATTTGAGGGCCATCTCACACACTTGGCTGACCACCACGGGAGTGGTCAGCGTGCAAAAACGCCAGATGTCTAGGAATAGTAGTAAGGCCCATGGTGATGAGGTTGCCAGAGAATTCAACGCCCTCATTAACTGACCTAAACTCCTCAACTGAGACAGAGAAATCACTCATTTCACGCAGACCACTGCACCCAGGCCAAGCACCACCGGGACAGGCTCTCGGGTGGCAGCGGCCCAGAAAATATTTTAATGAGAAAGTGATCACTAACAGGCCTGCCTAGTTTAGAGATGCTAACATATCATATAAAGATAATGCAAGAAGAGCACTATCTGAATATGAATATTCCTTGTTAACTAATAATGATCCCAAATGCCTCCATTCCTACTTGAGGAAGAAGAAAGTTAATCGACCATTAGTTGGTCATCTTCTAGTGAATGGATCTCGGTTCAGTGATGCTGAGATGATGGCCAATCATTTGATGACTCACTTTTCTTCAGTGTGTGTTGAAGGTTTTCCGCATGACCCTTTTGCTCACCAAGTAGCTCATAGTCATTTTGTCTTCTAAGTGATTGAGATCCAATTAATCTGCTTCTCTAGAAGGATTTCTATTTGCCATTCCTTGTTTTTTTACATAGCTTACCAAAACAGATAAGAGAAGTGGGGAAATATATAAGACGTATGTCAGTCTGGTTAAAGAGCGTCTGTCAGATGTTCTCCAGGAACATAAGGAGGCATTAGAAGCCAAGGGAGCGGGCATGATGATGGAGGTGAAGGCAGCCATCAATGATGAGAAAGATGGGGAGTTTAGAGCAAGGAATCTATTCATGGCCGGTGTCCCAGAATGGGATACAGATAATATGGACATAGGGAGGGTTAGTTATCTTGAAAGCGTAACAAATATCCTAATTGAGCATATGAACATAGAAATGAAAAACAAGATTGAAGATACAAAAAGAATATATGGCAGAAAAAAATCATAAGGGGCAAGCCTCGTCTCCTCAGAGTTCGTTTTAGCACCCCTGAATCAGTGAGTCAAGTGGCTAGAGCTACACCTAACCTACAGACTTCCAATGATCCAGTTGTGAAGAAGATAATGAGTATTTAGAGATAGGTCAAAGAAAGAGAGAGAAGAAGTTACTGACCCTAGCAGAGGAAAGAAACGGGACGGAAAGTGATGAGGAATATAAATGGGTGGTAAACTTTGCCAAAATGGAGGTGGAGAGGGTGCAGAAGGAAAGTATTGGGTGGAGGACATTTGGCCAGTGAAAATATAGATAAGACACACCAGAGCCTCAAGTGCATGTACACAAATCTGGATGGTTTAAGTAATAATGTAGCAGAACTAGAGTCTTTGTTACTCAGGAAAGGGATTTAATTTTTCTTACAGAGACCAAGTGTAACTCAAGAGATGCTAAGCAGCAACCTATTTAACCTGAACAAATACACAACAATAACAAGGAGAGATAGAACAATTCAGAATGCACCAGGAGGCAGCATTGCAATTTTAGTGAAGAAATGCCTAATAATGATTCCTCATTATCTAACCTTAACACATTGAGTGTTGAAGCCCAAAGTGAGAACAATTTGTCAAAGATTGAAAAAATGGGGGCGGGGGCTTAAAAAAAGTGTGTAATAGCTTGGGATTTGTAAGTGTCTTGGAATTTTTGGTATCTAAATAAAAAAATTATAGTTATTGCATTTTTATTTTAATTTCCCCAAAATTTCTAGTAAGCCAATGGTACTCAATATGAGTGACACAGGCCAATTGATACATTCTTTTAGTTTTTTTTAATTTCTTTTATGCATTTTTTTTGTTTTTTTTCAGGGAAATTTGCTTACTATTAGTTTAATTTTAGTTTTAGTAATAGCTACTTAGACATAACCATGGCCAGACAAAGACCTACAATGCAAGCTAAAACTTTGCACAGTATTTGGAAGAAGCAGAAAATATATGTAGATGTTGATTATGATTATTATGACCCAGATTTTATACCAAGCAAAGAAGATGAAGAAATAGGACAATCTAATGATGAATTCCTTAGATTTGATGGACATGAAAACCTGACTGCTGCCTTGGAAGCGAAGCATTGGAGCGTTTAAAGAATACTAAATATGTTTGCAGTGCTTGTAGGCACACCAGAAATATCCCTATGCCTTGAATGCTTCAATCAATTTCATCCCAATCAACAATAAGTAGATCTGCTCCATTACAGCTAAAAATGATACAATTTAGGTTTAGATAACAATAAAAAACAAAAATTAAAAGATAACAAAAAAATAAATAAAGGTTCTACTGATCAGCTGGCTCCACATGCCAGAACCTGGATTCAGAATCATAAAAATTAATAAATAATAATAATGTTTACAATACCATTACAAACAATCATATGTCGCTTCATGCATTTTTTTATGGTATAAAACAAAACGATGGTCACGTACACAAATTTGTCTCAGAGCCTGTTCCTTGGAGCCTGCACTATCCCTTAGCAAATAACATGTGTTTGACACAACTTGATTGCAGTAGCTGAAAGTTTAACCACAAAAAGCACTCATATTGAGTGCTAAGGCCTGGAAGGCAATAAGAAATGGCACTCAATGTGAACAAGTGCATGAGGCAATCTGGTGTGAGATTAAAAATAGGGATAGAAATAACTGTCTTAGGAATCCTATACAGACCACCCTTATCCCTTGTTGACAATAATGATCGTATGTGATTTCCTTAGATCAAGTGAAAATAGTTGTAAGGACAAACAGATATTAGTGTGCAGAGACTTTAATATGGGAATATAGTATGGGAAGAAAACAAGAGTGGTAATTGGCTCCCAAGGGTTTGGGCAGGCCCAGAACTCTTTAGAAACAATTAATGATAATATTTGGACACAAAATATAATGGAATGGACACATTTGAGGGAGGGAGAAAACCCAACAAGACTAAATATCGTTTTTACCAAGACTGACTGTAAGATTGATAACATAAGTTACTGTGCACCAGTGAGTATGAGTAAATACACAGTTATCATCTTCGACTTTGCCACCAACTGTAAATCTAAGGAACAAGTGACAAACACAAGTAAAGTCAACTACCACAAGGCATATATAGCTAAAATTAATAATTTCTTCAGAGTTAAACTGGAAAAATGTGTTAACAAACAAATTAGCTACAGAGAAATGGAGTGTATTCTTGGAAAACTATGAGAGAATTGTTGAGCAATGCATGCCACTATACAGTAGAACTACAAAGGCCAAATGGATGAACAGGAGGTTGTTAGCTATGATCAGGAGGAAACAGGAAGCATGGAGGAAGTATAGAGAGAGGAAGACACCAGCACACCGTGAGCAGTACAACATTGAGAAAAATACAGTAAAAAAAGAAATAAGGAAAGCTAAATACAGGGTTACCAAAAAAAAAAGGCCTGCACACACTTTTTGTGATATATCCTTCATTCATTCACTAATCACCCTTACTTTGCAGGCATGATAGAGGCAAAGCCTGTGAACACAACTAGATCTCAATGGGAGCTCCAGCAAAGAACATACTGCATCAAACAATACTACAAGACAGGCTCGTTTAAGAAAGTGCAGGACACTTTCATGCTCAGATCGAATGTGAAAAAGCCCCCTCCAAGAGCAGAATTTAGGACTGGGTGGACCCCTCTGTGTACAAGCGAAGTCAGTCCCTCGATATATCCTGTTAAGACTTGCAGGAGAGTGCTAGTAATGGATGTAAAGGCCTACCCATACAGAATACAGATGAAGCAGACCCTTACAGCCTCAGACAAGGAGCAGAGAAAGGCTATGGCAGTAAAGATACTGGAGAAGATTCAGGAGACCCCAACTTTCCTTAATCTCCTTTGGACCTCAGATGTAGCTCACTTTCATTTTGAAGGAAAGGTAAACTGGAAGACAAATGTCTTCTGGGGGACCTCCAGACCAACTGATGTAGCCACCAGGCCCCTACACTCCCTTAAGTGCACAGTATGGACTGCAATCTCAGCCAGAGGCATCATCGGACCATTCTTCTTTGATGAATCTGGTGCGACAGTGACAGTCACCAAGGAGCAGTAAGTTGAAGTCCTCAAAACCTTCAAGAGGGAGCTGCAGACCCTGTTCCCGTCACTTATGGGGAAGTTCTGGTTCCAGCAAGATGGAGCAAGCTTTCACACCTCAAACCTGTCCCGAGATTGGCTGAAAGAGAACTTTGGTGGCCATGTGATCAGTCTCAAGACTGATTTTGAGTAGGCACCTCACAGCCCAGACCTTAGGCCCCCAGATTTCTTTCTCTGGGACTACCTTAAAGACAGAGTGTATGCAGGGAGACCCAGGACTATCACGGAACTCAAGGAAGCCATCAGGGAGGAGATCAGAGCCATTAGTCAGTCAGTTGAGGCACAACTTTGTGTTTTGCCTCAAGAAATGCACAGAGCTAAATGGAGGGCATCTCGAACACATGCTCTAGAATAAAGAAGAAAAGTCTAAAGACTCTCATGTTTTGATATGATGTTTTTAAACACAATAAACTAGTTATCACCAATGTTTCATTCAATCCTTGCAGAAAATTAAGAAATGAGGCCTATCAAAATTTGGGGCCCATTTTTGGGGGGTAACCCTGTCTGAATGAGAAAAAAGTTGCCTTAGATTCCACAGTAAATGTCAAACACTTTTGGGTATATGTTAGATCCAGGACCAGTGTTAAAGAGTCCATCAGTAGAATGCAAACCAGTACTGGAGAGGTGACAAAGGATGGCAATATAATTGTTCAAGAAATGAACAGCCTTTAACCAAGTCTTTATAAGGGAAGACACAAGTTGTCCACCCCCAGCTCCAAGGAAACAAAGTAAGTACAGTTATAATAACAAGGGAGGTCAAGATGTCGCTGAACTTAGAGAGGACAAGGTGCCAGGATCTGATAGAGTATCTCCAGTCATTTTAAAGGCATGTACTGATATACTGTGCCACGCACTTAGGGAAATATTTCAATCTTCTATCGACAATGGTGATCTCCCAAGTGCCTGGAAAAATGCAACTATATCACCCATCCATAAGAAAGGCAGTAGAATAGAGCCTCTGAATTATCATCCTGTATCATTAACAAGAACAATATCAAAGGTGGTGGAGTGTATCATCCGAGAAGCCATTGTAAAACATCTGTCTGAAGATAATCTCATTACTGGTGCCCAACATGGTTTCAAGAGCAGCAGGAGTTGTGCAACTAATATGCTGTGTTACATGGATAACCTTATTAATGCAGTAGATGAGGGATACTGTGTTGATATGAATTATTTAGATTGTGAAAGGGCATTTGACAGAGTCCCTCATCAGATTGCTATCCAAACTAGAAGCAGCAGGCATAGATGGAAAACATATCCGGTGGACAGAGGGATTTTTGTCTAAGAGGCTACATACAGTGTCAGTCTGTAGTGCAGTTTTGGATTGGCTACGAGTGGTGAGCGGTGTCCCCCAGGGGGGTCAGTGTTGGGCCCCATCCTCTTCTTGGTATATATTAATGACCTGGTGAACAATCTTGAGTAGTCAGTTAGTCTGTTTGCGGGTGATGCCAAGATGGAAAGATATTGATGCCCTGCAGCGAGACATGGTACACCTAGATGAATGAAGTGACAGGTGGCTGTTGACTTTCAATGTAAATAAATGTAAATCTATGCATATCAGGCATGGCAATCAGCAAGCGGATTACCAGCTAAAGGAAAGGCTTCTAGAAAAAAGTACACAGGAAAAGGATTTGGCATCATTGTGTCAAATAACCTCAAGTCATCAGCTCACAACGCCGCAGTAGCTGCCAATGGAATGCACTCCCAGAGTGTAGTGACTGCGCCATCAATTGCCTCATTCAAAGCTCAGTATGATATCCATATTAAAGCATTACAGTAGAGGCTGACATGTCTTAGAGGTGGGGATCACAACAAGATATACTTATTTCCCCACTATTTCACAATTAGGTAAACACTGAATATTTTTTAAAGTCCCCCTCTAATTTTAGTCAGGAGGGTCTCCTGACTCTATTGTTTTTAAGTGAGCAGGCTGCATTATGTTTTCCTTTATACATAATTTTTAATTCAAGTATCTCATCAATGCATGTACCTACTAATTCAATGGAAATCGGCCAATAAAGGGCTGATTTATGGTTTACACACATCTATACAGCGGGTTTTTAATGACTCTTCCTTTTAGCGGGTTAAATGCAGTTATGTTTTTTTATTTTTCATCCAATTAAAATGAGGAAATACCTTAAGTTACTATGTTATTAAAACCACACAAACCAGCAAGCCTATTTTGTCTGGAAAATACAGCTTTACAGGTTAAAAATAGGCCCTGAGCAAATTTTCATAAAATTTCAGATATAAAATACTCTCTCATGAATAGAAGCACTGTTTTCTATAATTAGAAATAGGTTTAAAAGCGTTAATTGATTTAAAAAGCATAAAATAACCATGGGTATCAATGAAAATTTATGGAAGCACTGAGAATTATCAATCATAATTATAAATAGGTAGAAGGTTATTAATATTTTTTTTAATTATATCAATAGAATAATTCTTTTCAATTAAGATGATATATTATTTGATTTATAAAAAAGGATTGAAATATTTTATTTTCATTATTTTTGATAATGTGTACCATTTGTAATTTTGCCCAGGGTGAGTTCAAACAAATATGCCTGGCACTTAAAGGGTTAAAGGTGATATGCACACTGACCCTACTAATTACATCTATTTGCTCTAAATCATTTGAAAGGATTATTGTTGGCAAACTAAATAATTATTTAAATTCAAATTCTCCTATCTCACCAATGCAATTTGGTTTTTGTGCTGTTTTGTCAGTCACTGACCAGTTATTGATCACATATGATTATGTGAGTCAGTATATGGATTCTGGTGTAGCTGTTGATGTGGTTTACTTTGACTTCCAAAAGGCATTCATAACATAACATAACAATTTCATGGATGACAAAAGCCACAAGGGCCTATCAAAGTTAATCCACATCTGTCAAACCCACCCATAAAATGCATCCATAGGATTATGTCAGACCATTCATCTACAATTTACAATGTAAACAATCTAGAGGATTGTGTCAAAAACAAAAAGCATCAACATAACATAACATAATTTCATGGATGACAAAAGCCACAAGGGCCTATCAAAGGTCATCCACATCTGTCAAAACACACCCACAAAAAGCACCATCGCCAGGGAAAGACAAAATCAAAGTCCCCCACAATATAATATAACAGATGACAAAGGCCACAAGGGCCCATCATAGGTCATCCGAGTCAAACGGCCTCTTTTTTAAGGCACCCAAACTCCCAAGAAAACTACATCCAGAGGATTGCGTCCAGAAACAAGGGTATCACCAATCAAGGCTTGTCAAGAACTAAATCATGCAGCTATAGATATATACAAACAATATTAATATATATAAAACTTAGGAACCATCACAACCTTCCTTCCCCATAAACTCATCCAACCTATTCTTAAATACATTTAAATTTGGACTACCTACTACCCTCGCGGCAACTTGTTCCAACATCAAGCCTCATCAAAATCAAAATCAATCATAATATACAGGGTGTCCACAAAGTCTGGGTACGTAGGAATTTTAATATTTTATTTATTTATGTTATTTTTCCTCCCCAGATTGAAATAAATAAAATATTAAAATTCCTATGTACCCAGACTTTATGGACACCCTGTACAATAATAAAAAAACTGTATCCACAGGAATGAGTCCAGCATACCCCCCCCTACCCCACACCCACAAAAAAGAAGTTAACCCTCCCTCCCCATATAATCATCTAATCTGTGTTTGAAAACATTCAAGTTTGGACTGTATACTGTCTCAGATGGCAAACTATTCTAGTAATCTACCACTCTATTGGTGAAAAAATATTTTCTAACATCTAACCTGCACCTCTGTTTTTTAATTTTTAAGTGGTGACCCCTAGTCCTATTACTACCTTCCAACTCAAATAACTTGCTAAAATCCAACTTATCCATGCCAGAACAGATTTTAAAAAGCTCAATCATCTCTTGTCACACATCTTTCAAATGAGAACATATTTAATGCCCTCAGTCTATCTTCATATATAAGATGCTTCAGGGAAGGTATTATTTTTGGTGCCCTCATAACATAATTTCACGGATGACAAAAGCCACAAGACCCTATCAAAGGTCATCGGCATCACAGAGTCATGGCTTGATTTGGCAGGTAATCACTTTAAACCTGAGGTTGAGATTGAGGGCTTTAACATGTTCCATACAGATAGGAATAGGAAGAGAGGAGGAGGGGTTATTATTTATATTAAAGATAATCTCCAGTGTTGTGTAAACAGTACAATTAAATTAGATGATAACACAGAGTCATTATGGCTAAATGTAAAGGAAGGTAAAAACAAGCTTGTCATAGGATTATTATACAGACCACCAAATTTTAGTAAGAAAGCTTCAAATCTTCTGTGGCAGGAGATAGAACGGGCATGTAGAAGTAAGCATGTGTGTATAATGGGCGATTTTAATTACAGAAATATAGACTGGGAAGCTCTTGTGGGTGATCAGGAGGCTGAGGAATTTTTGAATGTTGTCCAAGATAATTTTCTGAGGCAGATTATTAACAAACCCACTAGAGGTAATAATATACTGGATTTAGTTCTGACAAATAGGAAAGAAGTTATTAAGGATACTGAGATTGGAGGAAATTTGGGTAATAGTGACCATTGTGAAATTAGATTCAAGATGAAATGGAATGGTATTGATAGTAGCATGAACAATGTTAAAATTCCTAACTTTAGAAGAGCAAATTATAATGGGCTAAGGACTTACCTGGAGGCAGTTGTACAGAAACCAGGCAATGAAATCAAATCAGGAATAGATTCAATGATATCAGTTAGTGAAGACAATAATCATCAGGAGGAAGAGATTACAATTGAAGAGGAGGATGAAAGAATAATTGAGCAATTAATTACAGGTCAGATGATTAACATTCCATATAAGGAGATTAGGACTAAAAATAATGACCCAAAATGGATGACAGATAAAATTAAGCATTATATTGGCATTAAAAAGGGCATTTATAGGAAAATAAAAAATGGAGAGGATCACTTAAGGCAGAGATATAATGAACTAGCAAGAGATGTTAAAAAGTTAGTTAGAGTAGCAAGGAGAAATTATGAAATTAAAGTGGCAAATAGGGCAAAGGAAGATCCTAAAAGTTTTTATCAATTATACAAAACTAAGGTTAGAGATAAAATAGGCCCACTTATAGATTCCAATGGACAATTAGTGAGTGATAGGGACTCAATGGCTGGAATGCTAAATGACTTTTTTCTCTCAGTATTTACACAGGAGGATACTCTAAATATACCTGAGGTGTCAATGATCTTTTGGGGTGATGATGAAGAGAAATTAAAGGATATCTTGATCACAAAGGAGATAGTGACAAAGGAAATTGATAAAATCAAAAGTAGTAAAGCACCCGGTCCTGATGAGGTCTTTCCTAGAATTTTGAAAGAATGTAAGGATGTGTTAAGTGAGCCCCTAGCATGCATCTTTAGAAAATCATTGGAGAGTGGCATTGTGCCAGTGGCATGGAAGAAAGCCAATGTGATACCTATATTTAAGAAAGGGGATAAAACAAATATGTCTAATTACAGACCAGTAAGTTTGACATCAGTGGTAGGGAAAATGATGGAATCTATTATAGCAAGGAATATTAGAGATCACTTGGATAAGCATAAGTTGATAAAAGAATCACAGCATGGCTTTAGTAAAGGTAAATCCTGTCTGACTAATTTGCTGTCTTTTTATAGTAAGGTGTATGAAGCAGCAGATAATGATGAAAACTATGATATTTTATACTTGGACTTTAGTAAGGCTTTTGATCGAGTGCCACACTTACGCCTTCTGAGCAAAGTTAAAGCACACAGGATTGATGGCAGTATATTTAGGTGGATTCAGTCATGGCTTGGTGAAAGACAGCAAAGAGTTAGTATAGATGGAGTTAAATCTGAGTGGGGGGGTGTTAGCAGTGGAGTTCCGCAAGGATCTGTTTTGGGTCCCTTGCTATTCTTAAGTTATATTAATGATCTTGACATAGGTATAAGTAGTGACCTGAGTAAATTTTCTGATGATACTAAGCTAGGTAGGGCCATTAGGGCTGATTCTGATGCTGTTGTAATGCAGGAGGAATTGACCATTCTGTCCAATTGGGCCGAGAAATGGCAAATGAAGTTTAACATAGACAAATGTAGTGTACTTAGTATAAGTAGAAATAATCCATTGAATAGTTATAAATTAAATGGGAAAATTTTAGAGAGGACCGATTGTGAGAGGGACTTGGGTATTTTGGTAAGTTCAGACCTTCGTCCTAGAAAGCAATGCCTAAATGCTAAGAATAAAGCTAATAGGATATTGGGATTCATTAGGAGGAGTGTAAGCAATAAGAGTGCTGAAGTCATTCTAAAACTGTATCTGGCGCTAGTTAGGCCTCATCTAGACTATGCAGTACAATAGCTCTGGAGAAGTTATATACTAGGTCACTGGAATATGGAGAAATACCCGATGATTGGAAGAGAGCGAATGTAGTCCCCATTTTCAAGAAGGGTAGTAAAGAGGATCCAAATAACTTTAGACCGGTTAGCCTAACTCCTGTAGTCTGTAAAATTCTTGAGAAAATAGTTAAAAAAGGCATTTGCCAAAATCTAGAGAGGGAGGGGTTAATCAGCGATGCTCAGCATGGGTTTAGATCAAGTAGATCATGTTTGACTAACTTACTAGACTTTCTGGAGTTTGTAACAGATCAAGTAGATAAGGGAGAGAATGTAGATATAATTTACTTAGATTTTAGTAAAGCATTTGATAAGGTACCACATAGGAGACTAGTTCATAAATTAAAAATGATTGGGATATGTATGGGTGTTTCAAATTGGATAGCTGAGTGGCTGAAAGACAGGAAGCAAAGGGTAGTGCTAAATGGTGTAAAGTCAGAGTGGGGTTCCTCAGGGATCAGTTCTTGGTCCATTATTATTTGTCATCTATATAAACGATCTTGGGGAGGCAGTTAATAATAAAGTGTCAATTTTTGCGGATGATACCAAATTAGCAGCTGTAGTTAAAGATATTGATGATAATTTTAAAGTGCAGGGGAATTTAAATAAATTGTTATCCTGGGCACATAAGTGGCAAATGACTTTCAACCTTCATAAGTGCAAAGTTATTAACATGGGAAAAGATAATAGAGAATTTAACTATGAAATGGATGGGCATTGGATGAGCTCAGTAGAGGATGAGAAAGATCTAGGAGTAGTAATAGATAAGTCATTAAGGTTTTCTAAGCAGTGTATTGAAGCAAGAAATAGGGCAAATAGAGTGCTGGGTTTTATTAAGAGAAATGTCAGTTACAAAAGTAAGGAGGTTATTCTTAAACTCTATTACTCTTATGTTAGGCCACATCTAGAGTACTGTATACAGGCATGGTCCCCACATTTTGGACACGATATTAACCTTCTCGAGTCAGTGCAACGGAGGGCAACAAAGATTATTCCTTCCCTGAGGCAACTTGAATATATAGATAGACTGAGGGTATTAAATATGTTCTCGTTCGAAAGGAGGTGTGTGAGAGGGAATATGATTGAGCTCTTTAAAAAAATTTCCGGGATAGATAAATTGGACGTTAGCAAGTTTTTTGAGTTAGATGATGGAAATCGGACTAGAGGTGACCACTTGAAAATTAAAAAGCAAGGGTGTAGGTTGGATCTAAGAAAATATTTTTTCACCAATAAAGTGGTAGACTTCTGGAACAAATTGCCGCAGAGGGTAGTAGGTAGTCCAAATCTAAATGTATTTAAGAGTAGGTTGGATGAGTTTATGGGAAGGGAAGGTTGTGATGGTTCCTAAGTTTTGTATATATTAATATTGTTTGTATATATCTATAGCTGCATGATTTAGTTCTTGACAAGCCTTGATTGGTGATACCCTTGTTTCTGGATGCAATCCTCTGGATGTAGTTTTCCTGGGAGTTTGGGTGCCCTAAAAAAAAGAGGCCATTTGACTCGGATGACCTATGATGAGCCCTTGTGGCTTTTGTCATCTGTTATATTATATTGTAGGGGACTTTGATTTTGTCGTCCCCTGGTGATGGTGCTTTTTGTGGGTGGGTTTTGACGGAGGCGGATGACCTTTGATAGGCCCTTGTGGCTTTTGTCCTCCGTGTAATTATGTTATGTTGTTATGTTACAATTTTGGTCACCATATTATAGGAAGGATATTGATTTGCTTGAGTCTGTGCAGAGAAGGATGACAAAGATGATTGGTGGGCTAAGGAACTTACCTTATGGTGAAAGGCTCAGAAAACTAAATCTACATACATTGGAAAGGAGAAGAGTCAGAGGGGAATTGATTGAAGTCTTCAAATGGGTAAAAGGATATAATAAAGGGGATCTGGGTAAGGTTCTTATACTTAGTGAACATGACAGGACACGTAGCAATGGGTTTAAGCTTGATAAGTATAGGTTTAGGAAGGAGATTGGGAGGAATTGGTTTACAAATCGTGTGGTAGATGAATGGAATAGGCTCACTAGACATGTGATAGAAGCCTCCTCTGGGTAGTATTAAGAATAGATTAGATAAATATATGGATGAAGCTGCTAGATGGGACTGACTTTTTGTTATGTACATATGTATATATTTTTCTAAGGAGTGGGGGGATTATATTTTGCGGTTGCATGAATGGACATAATCCTCTGGATGCATTTTATGTATATTGTAGATTAGATCTGACAAACTCCTGTAAAGGGTGACAATGTTGATGACTTTTCTCTGGTAAGAAATCTTTTGTGTGTTGACTGGAACAGGAGCTGCCAAGTGTAGGCCATGAATGGTCTTTTGCAGTCTCCTTTTCTTATGTTCTTATCAAAACCCACCCACAAAATGCATCCATGGGATTGTGTCAGATCATGCATCTACAATATACAATTAGAACCATCCACAGGAATGTGTCAAAAACAAAAGGCATCATCATCAAGACTCATCAAAATCAATCATAATATACAATAATAAAAAACTGCATCCACAGGAATGAGTCCAGAATACCCCCTCTCCCATATAATCATTTGATCTGCATTTAAAAACATTCAAGTTTGGACTGTCTACTGTCTCAGATGGCAAACTATTCCAGTAATCTAACAAAGTTAAATTGTGGTTATTTTGTTTTGGTGAGAAAGTGACTTTTGTTTACTTCGGTGGCCATCTTGATTAGCAGGTTTTAAACTTGTGTGCACAAATTCGGGTCAAATTCTTGTTGTTCGTAAGTTTTTGTTTCTATGATTGTTCTTGTTTAAGTATGGCTGACTGTTTGTATGTAGAAAGTATGCCTTTTGAAAGTAGTTTGTATGTAGTGAGCGATGTCTGTGGTGTAGAGAGGAGTGAATGTGTCTGAGTGCCGTGTATGTGCTTTGACTGAGGAGGTGAGTCAATTACGTGCGGAATACTTGAGACTGAACGATTTAGTGTCTGAAGTGAGAAGAGATGCAAGTGTACGTTCGAAGAGTCAGATTGGGACCAGGAGGGAGGATGTTAGGTCTAGAACAGGGACTGGAGAGAAAGCAGTAAGTGATGATGAGTGGTGGGTGAAAGTGAACAGAATAGATAAGTTAGGACAGGTTAAGTGTGTGAATGAGAGGGACATGGAACCTGTTAGGTTAACTAACAGATTTGATGCCCTGAGAGAGGAAGAATTTGAAAGAGATTTGTCTGGTGTGGCTGTGCCTGAAAGTAGAATAGGAGGTCGAGTGAGTGAGAGCAGGAGGGAGGGTAATATTAGGCCTAGAGAGAATAGGAGAATGACTGAGGTGATTGTGATGGGTGACTCTCAGATTAGGTATTTAGATAGGAAGTTGAGTGAAAGTAAATGGAAGGTAGTGAGAGTTTGTCTGCCGGGTGCTGGTGTAAATGATGTGTGTGAGAGGTATGATAGGTTGGTGTCTGGGTGTGAGAGGAAAGCAGTTGTGATTACACATGTCTGAGTAAACGATGTAAAGAAGGTGGATAGTTGTGAGTTACGACAGTGGTATAAAAGGCTGATTGAAAGGATGTGCGAAAGTAGAGTAAAAGGCGTTGTTTCAGGTGTGCTTCCGAGAATGGATGTGGGGATGGAATGGTTGTCTCGTGCAATGGGGTTGAATGAATATGTGAAAGGTTTGTGCGAGGAGTCAGGATTAGTGTTTGTAGATGTTTGGAGTGGGTTTTATGGGAATAAGGGTTTGTATGCGATGGATGGACTCCATCTGAGCTGAGATGGGGTTGAGGTTTTGTGGCGGGAATTAGATAGTGTTATTAGGTCTTTAAAGGCGGGAAACTAGGTTTTGATAGTGGTCAGGGAAATTTAATGGCTCAAAGTGAGGCAGGGAAAGGAAGCAAACACAGATTTGTAGAAGGTAGGCAGGCTAATGGAAGTGCTTTAGGGTTAAATTACTTGAGTAGTGATAGTGGTCAGGGAAATACAAGAGTACAGGGTCGGGGAAGGAGAGAAAGGAGATGCAGAAGAGATAGGCCCTAGGTGCTTCAGGGATAGGTGGGCTGAGTTGTCTTTACACAAATGCTTGTAGTCTTAGAAATAAGAGGGATGAATTATTTAGTTATATCATTCATGAAGATATAGATATAATATGTATAGTTGAATCATGGGTTAATGAAAATATATTTAATGATAATGTCAGTGAATTTGAACTAGAAGGTTATACTATATACATTAGTCAAAAGAGAGATAGGACTGGTGGTGGGTTGATTATTTATATCAGAAATAGCATTTCTTCAAATCTAAATAACTCTATAAAGCACGGAGAAGGTAAATCATTATGGATAGATATTAAGGTTGGTAAAAATAGGAAAATACACTTGGGAGCTTTTTATAGACCACCAGGACAGACTGATTGCATCGATGAGTTAATGATTAGGGAAATAAGTAAAGGATGCAAAGAAGATACAGTTATTCTTGGTAACTTTAATTTAACTTCTGTAGACTGGGAAAATATGATAGGAAGAGATAGAGCAAGTTGTAAGTTTATGGAGTGTTTTGAGGATAACTTTTTGACGCAATTTGTTAATAAGCAACAAGGGGTGCCAATATATTAGATCTAATTCTTTCAAATGATGATCACTTAGTTCAAGGATTGAGTGTAGAGAAATCAATGGGAAACAGTGATCATCAGATGGTTCGGTTTAATTTGCAAATAGTTAAGGGTAGAACAACGACAAACTCCACAAAAATTCCAAATTTTTATAGGGGAGATTACGATAAATTACGCAGCATGCTAAATCAGATTAGGTGGGAAATAGAATTCCATGGAAAGATACTTATGAGATGTGGGATATTTTTAAGACTATACTAAACATGGTTCAGGAATAGTGTATTCCAATGAAGTCTATTAGGAAGAAATGTAGGAAACCATTATGGTGGAATCAAGAAATAGCTAATAACGTTTCAGAGAAAAAAAGGCATACCAGAGATTACAAAGTGACAGTAGTTTAGATCATTTAAACCATTATAGGTCAACCAGAAATGAACTAAATAAGATTATTAAGAGGACCAAAAGGACAGCAGAAATTAATTTAGCTAAAAATAATAATAAAGATCCTAAAAAATTTGGTAATACTTCAGATTCGAGGCGCACGGTAGATGGCGCTGTTAGTTGGCTACAATTTTGGGCTACAGCATATCTCTTATGATGTCAGACGGTAGCGTCAGATGTGACAATCACTGCGTTATATTTTTTTGTTGATTTGGGGATTTGTAACTTTTAGTCTATTATTTAGTAAATATCTGCGCTCTGCTCGTTTATAGTCTTTTTTTTAAGTTATGTAAGGTTTCTTGATGTCTTTTATTGTTTTTGTTTTGTTTTCGTATTTTTTGTTTACTGCGAACGATAACAGCTTCTTATTGGCAACATCGTAGCTTATAAATAGGACCCGTTTTGCAAATGTTTTTCTTTCGTTATTGTGCTCTCCATGTGCTTCTTTGTTATTCAAATTCAGCTTTACTTTGTATGATCACGAAAAAACTTTTAGATTATCTATAGGCGCATAAACTAATCAAGAAACCTATAAAAGTAAGCATTATTTGTTATTAGGTTAGGTTTTTCTGCCAGTAAAAAGCTGTGGGGAGAAAAACCCCTCAGTAAATTCAAGGGGACTGCTCGTGGGGGAGATATCACTGCAGGGAGACCATCCTGCGATGATCCTGAGTTTCAATCAATGGGGGGGGCTGGGGGGCGCAGCCCCCCAGTATATACTCATATACAAAAAAATATTACTCCGATATTGTTCACAGCTGACGCTACCGTCTGACGTCATAAAAGATATGTTGAGCCCAAAATTGTAGCCGACTAACAGCGCCATAAGAACATAAGAAAAGAAGGAGACTGCAAAAGACCATTCATGGCCTACACTTGGCAGGCCATCTACCGTGCGCCCCGAATCTGAAGTGTTACCAAAAATTCTTGGTAATACTTCAACATAATTACACGGATGACAAAAGCCACAAGGGCCTATCAAAGGTCATCCGCCTCCGTCAAATCTAAAGGCACACGATTCGAGGCGCACGGTAGATGGCGTTGTTAGTCGGCTACGGGATATCTCTTATGACGTCAGACAGTAGCGTCAGATGTGACAATCACTGCGTTATATTTTTTTGTTGTTTTGGGGATTTGTAACTTTTAGTCTATTATTTACTAAATATGTGCGCTCTGCTCATTTATAGTTTTTTTCTAAGTTAGGTAAGGTTTCTGGATGTCTTTTGTTTTGTTTTCGTATTTTTTGTTAACTGCGAACAATAACACTTTTTACTGGCAACATCGTATCTTATAAATAGGACCCGTTTTGCAAATGTTTTTCTTTCGTTATTGTGTTTTCGTGCTCTCCATGTGCTTCTTTGTTATTCGAATTCGGCTTTACTTTGTATGATCGCGAAAAACTTTTAGATTATTTAGAGGCGCATAAACTAATCAAGAAACCTATAAAAGTAAGAATTGTTTGTTATTAGGTTAGGTTTTTCTGTCAGTAAAAAGCTGTTGGGGAGAAAAAAAAACCCAGTAAATTCAAGGGGACTGCTCGTGGGGGAGATATCACTGCAGGGGGACCACCCTACGATGATCCTGAGTTTCAATCAATTGAGGGGGGTCTGGGGGGTGCAGCCCCCTAGTATATACTCGTATACAAAAAAATATTACGCCGATATTGTTCACAGCTGACGCTACCGTCTGACGTCATAAGAGATATGCTGTAGCCCAAAATTGTAGCCGACTAACAGCGCCATCTACCGTGCGCCCCGAATCTGAAGTGTTACCAAATTCTTTAGCTATTATAGAATCAATAATAAATCTAACAGTGATAAAATAGGGCCTATTAAATATGAAGGGGTTTTGAAAGAATCTGATGAGGAAATAGTAGAGGTCCTTAATGATCATTTTTTTCTTCAGTATTCACAGAAGAGAAACCAGTTAGATTAATTGATGATAATTCTAGGTCAATGGAAATAGTGATAAATTCTATTAATATAGACAGAGAAGAAATTAAAGGGCTTATAATGCAGTTAAATACTAGTAAGGCATCTGGCCCTGACAACATTCATTCTAGGATACTCAAAGAAGGTGTAGAAAGTATTGCAGTAGCTCTTGAGAAGATATTTATTAGATCACTAGAGTCTGGAGAAATACCAAATGATTGGAAATTGGCAAATATAGTGCCAATTTTTAAAAAGGGAAGCAAAGAGGACCCAAATAACTTTAGATCGGTAAGCTTAACTTCTATAGTCTGTAAAATTCTTGAGAAGATGGTTAAGAAGGGAATTTCTGATCATCTAGAAAGTAGCAGGTTAATTAATGATGCTCAGCATGGTTTTAGAAAAGGTAGATTGTGTTTAACTAATTTACTGGATTTTATGGATTATGTAACTAAAGAATTAGATAGGGGTGAGAAAGTTGATGTGATCTACTTGGATTTCAGCAAAGCTTTTGATAAGGTTCCACATAGAAGACTAGTTCATAAATTAAAGCTGCATGGGATATGTGGGAAGGTTTTAAATTGGATAACTGAATGGCTGAAAAATAGGAAACAGTGAGTTTTACTGAATGGAGTGAGGTCAGAGTGGAGGAATGTTATTAGTGGCATACCTCCATTATTATTTGTCATCTATATAAACGATCTTGGGGAGGCAGTTAATAATAAAGTGTCAATTTTTGCAGATGATACCAAAGTAGCAGCTGTAGTTAAAGATATTGATGATAATTTTAAAGTGCAGGGGGATTTAACTAAATTGTTATCTTGGGCACATAAGTGGCAAAGTTATTAACATGGGAAAAGATAATAGAGAATTTAACCATGAAATGGATGGGCATTGGATGAGCTCAGTAGAGGATGAGAAAGATCTAGTAGTAGTAATAGATAAGTCATTAAGGTTTTCTAAGCAGTGTATTGAAGCAAGAAATAGGGCAAATAAAGTGCTGGGTTTCATTAGGAGAAATGTCAGTTACAAAAGTAAGGAGGTTATTCTTAAACTCTATAACTCTTATGTTAGGCCACATCAAGAGTTCTGTATACAGGTATGGTCCCCACATTTTAGACACGATATTAACCTTCTCAAGTCAGTGCAACGGAGGGCAACAAAGATTATTCCTTCTCTGAGGCACCTTGAATATATAGATAGACTGAGGGTATTAAATATGTTCTCATTTGAGTGCTTGTTGATCCCCAACACGTATCCAGCGTGTTGTATAGGCGGACAGTACTTGAGTACGTATTTAGTTACGACTTACGCCATGTGGTGGACGGCAGAGTCCACGATAGTTTTTTGTTTTTTTTTACCGAAATTTGGCATCGCGCCTTTGTTTTCGAAACTGAGGATAGGCCTTTTCAAATTACGAATATTTAAGTTTTTTTTTTAATTTGCGATGGGGGCTTCCCCCCATTTCTAAATTAAGTTAAAAATTATATATAATACAATATGATGCGATTGCAATAGCCTACCCCTTCGGTAAATGCCGCTCGTTTTGATGGATGCGGATGACCTTTGATAGGCCCATGTGGCTTTTATCATCCGTGAAATTATGTTATGTTATGTTATAAGATGTACTATTTCGTCCGTGTTCCAAAATGTTTCACGTTTTTGGAGTACATCCATAGGGGACGGCTCGATGGGCGGGGGGGGGGGGGGGTAAACACGATGCGTGGACCGCACTACGATGATCCTGAGTTTCATTAAATTTTGGGGGGTCTGGGGGGCACAGCGCCCCAGTATATAATCCTAATTTTTATAATGTTCTGACGTCAGAAATGACACGGGTGAACGATAATATTTACACAAAATATTTTTTTCCGGCGGGGGCGCTCGTCTACATGTTTACCTAAATAAATATATATATTGTTGCGTGGACCGCACTACGATGATCCTGAGTTTCATTAAATTTGGGGGGGTCTGGGGGGCACAGCGCCCCAGTATATAATCCTAATTTTTATAATGTTCTGACGTTTACAGAGGTTAATGCTTTAACTACATCATTTCAGCGGCTTTAATCGTTTTGCGAATTATAATAGGAATTGGGGGTGGGGTATGACATCAGAAATGACACGGGTGAACGATAATATTTACACAAAATATTTTTTCCGGCGGGGCCGCTCGTCTACATGTATACCTATATATATATATATATATATATATAAAAATATATATAGAAAAATATATATATATATATATATATATATATATTGTTGCTATTTATGTAATAGCGGATCCTGGATAAGTATTTGGTGGGGGGAGGCTAACCTGAATTCCTCCCTCTGAGGAGTCTGTGAAAAGGGCATTGAACATTAATAATGGTTATCTCACACAACATTGATAATAAATAACAATATATCACACGGGAGTGAGCACTAACTCTATCAGATCCGAATTTTTTTCCACACAGCACACAGCAATGAGATCAAAGAAAAACCCAACCAGTTGATCATCGAACGGTAGTGGAGACGATGGAACGATGTGTAGCGGTCTATACTTCTACAAATGTAAATACTTAATCATATATATATATATATATATATATATATATATATATATATATATATATATATATATATATATATATATATATATATATATATATATATATATATATATATATATATATATATATATATATAAAATTTCCATTTATAGATTTTAGATGAATATTGCAGCAATATCATAGATAGCTCTGATAACAATAAACATAAAAAACTATATTTCGTTATTCAAGGGAATGAAATTAAATGCTAACGCGAAATCTAAATTTTTGCTGACAAACTTTCTTAGGCCTAAATTTGACGGACGATGGAGAAAACGTGAATTAAAAACACGTTTCCAATAATAAACAGTTATTATTGGAAAGTGAATTTATAAATTAACAGTTTATGATTGGATTGAAATACGCGTGCGAATTAAATTTGCATGAGTTAACGAGAATGGATTTACAATTGATAAATATTAAATAGATTATAAATTGGTAAATGTTTTATAAGTAATTGGATGATAAATTGGATAAATAAATTATAAATTGGTAAATGTTGGTAAATAGTTAAATTTTGATAAATATTCAATAGTTTATAGTTAAATTGGATAAATAGGTAAATCTGTAAGTAGATTATAACAGAGTTGGAAAGGTCTGTAAATGAGAAAAGAATCACGCATTAATGGGGATTCTTTTGGGAAACATTTAGCTATATAATTACACTTCACATATTTATAGACCTGTTTACCGAAGCTACCATGCAAAACGAATGAACCTCATGGGTATATTTTAAGAAGCTTGGGAGAGCGGGAGTAGCAATCTCATGATTTATTTCAGTTCAGGGTTACCAACTCTTCTTGTAATTTTATATATATATATATATATATATATATATATATATATATATATATATATATATATATATATATATATATATATATATATATATATATATATATATATATATATATATACATATATATATATATATATATATATATATATATATATATATATATACATATATATATATATATATATATATATATATATATATATATATATATATATATATATATATAGTTAGTTAGTTAGGATTTAATACTTATATTTGCAGAGGTATAGACCGCTACAGATGCAATCGGAAGCCTCGACCTCATGGGTTAATTTTAAGACGCTTGGGAGAGTGGGAGTAGCAATCTCATGATTTATTTCAAGGTTACCAACCCTCCTTGAATTATATATATATATATATATATATATATATATATATATATATATATATATATATATATAGTTAGGATTAAATACTTACATTTGTAAGGGTATAGACCACTGCAGATGCAATCGGAAGCCTCGATCAGGATGCATCTCCCAAAGATATTGGGCAAAAAATCAGGCATCTCAAAGGATCTATTGGAAGAGTGAAGAAAATGAAAATATAAAACGAAGACGAAAACGTCGAAAATATGTCGTAGAATGACTCCCGACGATACCATATATATCTATTCGTTGGGGGAACTTCCTTAATTGTCTTTAGAGTGCGTTTACTGTCTGGCGGCCGATATTATATATCTTCGATATGCTTAAGAAGTGGAACTGAGCTAAAGGATAATAATATTGCTATCATTAATAAAATAGAGTTTTATTAATAATAACTATAAACAATACACAAAAACGGAAAATATTGACATAAACAGAATGGAAAGGGTCGTGGAGACTCGGGCTAATCCGAGGATTTAAAGGATTTAAAAAAGGTAAAACAAATATAGAGTTAAAGAGATGGGATGGTTCGATAAACAATTTAAAGCACAGAATAGAATTGACAAAAAGGGATCAATACTCAAAAGGTGACGTTTGGCTTACGTAACTTTTCATTAGGGTGCAGTGGAAGGTACTTGAAGGAATATTCGGTCCGCTGGCGAGTTCCAGCCGAAGGGGGGGATAAAAGGATCCTGACGAGGCGTCTTGGAAAGGAGAACCATTACTCGACGAACGGCTTGAAGAACAATGGCTGTTCTACTTTGTTCTCTTCTGAACAAAGGGGGGGAATGAGAACCGTCTCTTGTCTACGGGCTCAAGAACAATGGCTGTTCTAATGTTGTTCTCCTTTGAACAACAGGGGGGGGGGTGAGAACCGTTTCTTGGCGAAGGGCTCAAAACGAACAATGGCTGTTCTAATGCTGTTCGCCCTTGAACAACAGGGGGGGATGAGAACCGTTTCTTGGCGAAGGGCTCAAAACGAACAATGGCTGTTCTAATGCTGTTCTCCCTTGAACAACAGGGGGGGATGAGAACCGTTTCTTGGCGAAGGGCTCAAAACGAACAATGGCTGTTCTAATGCTGTTCTCCTTGAACAACAGGGGGGGATGAGAACCGTTTCTTGGCGAAGGGCTCAAAACGAACAATGGCTGTTCTAATGCTGTTCTCCTTGAACAACAGGGGGGGGATGAGAACCGTTTCTTGGCGAAGGGCTCAAAACGAACAATGGCTGTTCTAATGTTGTTCTCCTTGAACAACAGAGGGGGGAAGCCTTGGGGACTTGTCGTCGGAAAGGCTCGAACCTTTGGCACTCAAGGAATATTGTCCTCCTTCTGGACAATTGATGGTGAGTCTCGAGGTCGAGGTCCCTTGGCGCACAAAGGGAGAGAGGGTCGTGGTGATGTTTCGCAACGAAAATCTGGATCTCCAATCTGATCTTAGTGGTAAAGTTTCCATATAAATAGCCTGGACATCTCCTTGGCGTGGGGGAGAATGGAGTGGAAGCTTGGAGGGAACGCACAGCCGGGCCGGGGAACAATGCCTTATCTGTTCATAAGCCTAACTCGATCTGGCGAGGTCGGCGTATGGGGGCGAACGGGGGGACGATAACCTCCTTGTTTAAACATTGGCATCCGGTAGCTGAGATAAGACTCCAAGCCTCGAATCGAAGATGCACGTGGGCAGCATCGTGGTTTTAAATAATACGGGGTAGGAGTTGAAATTAAACGCAGCTTCAACACGTTCTATCACACCCCTCCATTCCAGGGGAAGTTGTCACTTCGAAAAAAAAAAGAGAGAAGGGACAACGGTAGAGCTCCGTTGTGGGGAACTCGTTTTCTTGTACCAACCGTACCTTCCTGCACCTAACTAGTATTACCTCAATACATATGATTATTTTGATCCTTAGATTACAGGGGAAAATAACCTTTAATACAACTTAATCAGAGAGAAAAAAAAAAGGGCATGGAACAATGAAATGATATAAACTTAGTACATACGGGACAAAATAATTTATACGTAAATTAATAAGAACAAATATATATACATACAAAAATTAGACATTGAGCGTTACAAAATTCAGACATATACATTAATTAATTATATTACAAAAGAATCTTAAATTAAGTCGTACAAGACGGTATATACCTACATGGAGATACTAATCCTATGAATACAATTATTCTACGCTATTCGGTAACGCATTTCTACTGAGGGCGTCAGCGACCTGGTTATCGGAACCTTTTATCTAATTTATTTTAAACTGATACTCTTGCAAGAGTAAACTCCAGCGCATGATGCGGCCGTTTGAGTGTCTCAAATTACTAATATAGGCTAACGGACGGTGGTCGGTTCCTATTTGAAATTCTTTACATATCAAGTACAGCTTGAATTTGTCTATGACCCAGATAATTGATAGAGCTATCTTTTCTCTAGTGGCATATCTCTTTCCGGGTGGTAATAATTGACGACTAGCATATGCAACTGGATGACTCGTTCTGTCATCCACGTATTGAAGGAGTACACCTCTAATGCCCTCGTTGATCACGTCGGTCTTAACCCCAAAGGATTTTTCCGGGTTGGGCAACTTAAAAATGGGGGCAGAAATGAACTTACTTTTGAGCTGATTAAAATGGGAAACAGCGACATCATTCCAACGTAACCGATCGGAGAAATTCTTTTCCTGAAGGAGGCATAGGGGAGCCGAAATTGCAGCGAAATTCGGAACAAATCGCTGATAGGGAGAAGCTGATCCTAGGATCGATCTTAATGGCTTCTTTGTAATCGGGAGGGGCATGTCGGCGATTGCCTTAATCTTGTTCTCGTGGGGACCTAACTTGTTTTGTCCTATTTTGAAACCCAAATATTTGATGGTTTCGTGGGCAAACTGGCATTTGCTGGGGCCAATGGTGAGGCCATTTTCACGCAGTTGCTCGAAAAGAGCTAATAGGGTGGTTAAATGGTGATTCCATTTAATTAGTTCTTGTAGCTGACTCTTCTGACGTGGTGTCAGCTGCGCGTCACTATCCAGGTCAGAGGGTTCCAAAGACTCGCCTGGTAGGGAAGGAGGAGGGTAATCGGCATCAGGTTGGATGCACACTGTCTGGATTACATTAAGGGACTCCGCGGGGCAATCCTCTTCAAGCGCCGATGCTTCGTCCAGTTCTACGAAGGTATCTCCATGGGCGTGTTGGGGGTTCTTTTTTTCTTGGGGTCCAGGGACAGTCTCCGTGTCCTTGTCTGGGGCCTTATCACCTAAGGGTGTTAGTGATTCACACTCCTCTTTTGCCGTCCTAAAGTCCTGGTTAGAGGTCTCCGAGAAATCGGACGATATCGGGGTTCTGATGGGGACGGGCTCCTGGGCTTCTTTCTTATCTCGGCCTTGAGGAAGGGCGGCCTGAAACACAGGGTCGAAACTTACTTGGGGGCTCTGTCCTATAAGTACGGAACAGAATTGTATGGGTGCTACAATGACTTCAGCCCAGCCATTATAATATTGACACTGCAGGTAACATCTAGCGACGGGGAATCGGTTCGCCCGCCCAAGGTGGTCATGTACCACCGCAAATTTTTCGTGGTTAGAGGCCACTGGGAGGAGTTCGTCGGACACGATGAAACACGTACATCCTGTGTCCCTGACGAGAGTCGATACTCGACAGCTGTCCACGCTGCCCTCCTCATATTTCAAAGTTCCCGATGAACTTTTACCAAAAACAAAATTTACCTGGTGGCCTGACGGAAGGGGAGAAGTTTCTGCTTGGGTCTGCACCACCGGGGGAGCCGGGGTTGCATTAATCTGGTGAACTTGGTGGGCTGGTCCGCTTTTAAGCCTAGAATTTTGGGGGCAATTCCAGCTCATGTGGTTTTCTATACCACAGGTGAAGCATATGGTTGGTCGCTTCGGGAAGAGAGATGGAGGAGAAGTCTTAACGGGAGGTTTGGAGTCCCGTTGTTGGTTTTGGGGAAAGAAGTTTTGGGGTTTTGCGGGGCTCGGAAACTTTGTCAGCTTTCCTGGGAAGGAGCACGAGTCCGTCCTTCTTTCTTCTCGTTGGATTTCTTTTTCTCGTTCTTCTCGTTGTCTTTCTTTTTCTACCTTTTTTCTTTGAACTTCTGTTTTAATCCGAGCTAATTCAATCTGAAGCTCAGCTTGTCTTATCCGTTCCTCTCTTCTTTGCTCCTCTTGAATGTACTCAATTAGTTCTTTTCCGGAAAGTCCACAGGACTCTCCTTGCGCTTTAAAGATTTCAAACTGAGTCATCTTTGCACTTGGGGGCGCACTAGTCAACCAACTAAAATTCCTTGCAACAAGAATTATGCCTCTATAGAATTAGCCTACCTAAATATGGGCACTGACCTATTCGTACTTGGTTTCTCAATCTAAATAACCACTGACTAAAATCACAAAAAAAAACACAACAAATTATTATAACCGTTCCTTGAGCTACTCCAGCTTCTTAAGTTTAAAAAAAAGGGGGATAGCAATCGTTAAAACAAAAGGGAACTACTATATTCTATTATTATAACGAATAACACTATGCTTTACTCGACTGAGACCAGTGTTTGCAAAGATATAGCGTTAAACCCCACACCTGACACCAAATTTAAATAGTATATATATATATATATATATATATATATATATATATATATATATATATATATATATATATATATATATATATATATATATATATATATATATATATATATATATATATATTCGTTGGGGGAACTTCCTTAATTATCTTTAGAGTGCGTTTACTGTCTGGCGGCCGATATTATATATCTTCGATATGCTTAAGAAGTGGAACTGAGCTCAAGGATAATAATATTGCTATCATTAATAAAATAGAGTTTTATTAATAATAACTATAAACAATACACAAAAACGGAAAATATTGACATAAACAGAATGGAAAGGGTCGTGGAGACTCGGGCTAATCCGAGGATTTAAAGGATTTAAAAAAGGTAAAACAAATATAGAGTTAAAGAGATGGGATGGTTCGATAAACAATTTAAAGCACAAGATAGAATTGACAAAAAGGGATCAATACTCAAAAGGTGACGTTTGGCTTACGTAACTTTTCATTAGGGTGCAGTGGAAGGTACTTGAAGGAATATTCGGTCCGCTGGCGAGTTCCAGCCGAAGGGGGGGGATAAAAGGATCCTGACGAGGCGTCTTGGAAAGGAGAACCGTTACTCGACGAACGGCTTGAAGAACAATGGCTGTTCTACTTTGTTCTCTTCTGAACAAAGGGGGGGAATGAGAACTGTCTCTTGTCTACGGGCTCAAGAACAATGGCTGTTCTAATGTTGTTCTCCTTTGAACAACAGGGGGGGGATGAGAACCGTTTCTTGGCGAAGGGCTCAAAACGAACAATGGCTGTTCTAATGCTGTTCTCCCTTGAACAACAGGGGGGGGGGAAGAGAACCGTTTCTTGGCGAAGGGCTCAAAACGAACAATGGCTGTTCTAATGCTGTTCTCCCTTGAACAACAGGGGGGGATGAGAACCGTTTCTTGGCGAAGGGCTCAAAACGAACAATGGCTGTTCTAATGCTGTTCTCCTTGAACAACAGGGGGGGATGAGAACCGTTTCTTGGCGAAGGGCTCAAAACGAACAATGGCTGTTCTAATGCTGTTCTCCTTGAACAACAGGGGGGGGATGAGAACCGTTTCTTGGCGAAGGGCTCAAAACGAACAATGGCTGTTCTAATGCTGTTCTCCTTGAACAACAGGGGGGGGAAGCCTTGGGGACTTGTCGTCGGAAAGGCTCGAACCTTTGGCACTCAAGGAATATTGTCCTCCTTCTGGACAAGTGATGGTGAGTCTCGAGGTCGAGGTCCCTTGGCGCACAAAGGGAGAGAGGGTCGTGGTGATGTTTCGCAACGAAAATCTGGATCTCCAATCTGATCTTAGTGGTAAAGTTTCCATATAAATAGCCAGGACATCTCCTTGGCGTGGGGGAAAATGGAGTGGAAGCTTGGAGGGAACGAACAGCCGGGCCGGGGAACAATGCCTTATCTGTTCATAAGCCTAACTCGATCTGGCGAGGTCGGCGTATGGGGGCGAACGGGGGGACGATATCCTCCTTGTTTAAACATTGGCATCCGGTAGCTGAGATAAGACTCCAAGCCTCGAATCGAAGATGCACGTGGGCAGCATCGTGGTTTTAAATAATACGGGGTAGGAGTTGAAATTAAACGCAGCTTCAACACGTTCTATCACAATATATATATATATATATATATATATATATATATATATATATATATATATATATATATATATATATATATATATATATATATATAGTTAGGATTAAATACTTACATTTGTAAGGGTATAGACCACTGCAGATGCAATCGGAAGCCTCGATCAGGATGCATCTCCCAAAGATATTGGGCAAAAAATCAGGCATCTCAAAGGATCTATTGGAAGAGTGAAGAAAATTAAAATATAAAACGAAGACGAAAACGTCGAAACAGAAGAAAAAATATAGAAACAATATTCCAAAGTTATTGGGAAACATATTCAGTAAAACTAAGGAGGAGAATGAAGAATATGTCATGAGTTCGAATACGTATTCACAGACCAGCTGAATACCCAAATTCATAAGACGCACCAGCACAACCAGGTGGATAGACAGCACAAGGGAGGCGCCAAGATAGCCGAGGAGGAACTTATTGGCGCGCTCTTCTCATTCGCCAGAAAGCCCTAAGACAATCGGGGCTAGAAGAATTCAATTTTGAAATAGCACTAGTCAACATCATCAAAGGAATGAGAAAAAAAATTAATGCCTGTGTAAATATGTAAAATTCTAACAGATGGTGCGGTAATTAGATAGCACAAAATGATACCGCCCGCTTCCTATAGCCCCCTGGGGAACGCACATGGCTCGCTAGAAATGGCTAACTGAAACTTGATCTTCCCTGGTGGCAACAAGGGTGTTGCCCAGGGGGCTATAGGAAGCGGGCGGTATCATTTTGTGCTATCTACTTACCGTCTAAATACAGAATACTTCCCCAATGATTTTAATACCCCTAAGCTGATCTTCTTAGCCAAGCACGGGAATGGTCGAAAGAGGAAGGAGAGCTATCGGCCAATTTCGCTCTTGGAGTTTGGCGGCAAGCTCTTCGAGAAGATCCTCAATATAAGAATGGTGCCTCGCCTGTACAATCCGTACCAATTTGACTTCCGGAAAAAGCGAAGTACGGAAATGGCTATGCAAGTCATCACAGAAAAGCTTGCCCATGCCAAAAGAGAGGGAAGATACATGGACATTGTATGTCGGGATGTATCAAAAGCGTTCGATAAGGTTTGGCTTAGTGGGATGCAATTCAAGATCCTGAGACTGGGACAGAGTAAAAACTTAGAAAGAACTCTCTGTGAGTATGTCATGGAGAGAGTGGCGTATATCATTTGGGGGAGTATGTACGGATCTAAATTCATGTTTAATGCAGGTCTCCCGCTTGCCCCCACGCTTTAGTCGATATACACTGCAGATGTCCCAGCCGCTGGTAAACCCAATTACTTCAACATTCAACTAGCGTATGATTTTAGCCAGGTAATACAGTACCCCTGGGGGAACGCGCCTATGTAACCTTGTATGATGGTGGCAGAAATCGAAAGATTAAACATCTACGAGGCCAAATGGAAAATACGAATGAACCAAGAGAAATTCAAGGTGGTCCCGAGTAGAAGGAGACTACTATCAGATGCCATGGTGGGGGATAGGCACTATCCTCATACCACGGAGAGCAATGTAATTGGTATGGAAATTACTTCATCTTGGTAGAGGAAGCACATCTCTGGTTGAATTTTGAAAGCCTTGGCTGCAATCAGAACTCTATTCATGTTCAGAAAACCCCAAGAGAGCATAAGAAGAATATCTACAATGTATTTGTAAGATCTACGTTGTTCTACCCCGTTTCTGCACTGTTTTGGGTGTATGTGTCTCAGGGATACAAAAGATGAGACTATAAGTAGTTCAGAACAAATGCATGTACCTAATTACGGCTACCAACAGGCGAGAAAGAAGACGCCAAGAAGAGGCAGGGATAAAACCTATTAACACGGTCATTGAAGAACGGACTAGGAATATGAATATGATGGTTAATCAGGAAATGGACAAAGAAATCATGAAAAGAGTTACCAGAACAGAAGAGCCTGAAGTCACATAAGCTTCCTAAGTTCCAGCAGGCTTAGAGCCTTTACTTTAAACTAGTTATATTTTGCGGAGTGTTTTGTAAAATTTACTTGTAACTTTTTATATATCTTAAACTTTAGGCTTTTGACTTTCCACGAAGGGGACGGTCATCCGTCATTCAACTAGAAACGAACTCTGAACGAGAAGTTGAGCGCCTGATAAAGTCAAGGACAAATGAGTTTAACTAACGCTGAAACTTCATAGAAATTGAAGAAAGAAAATTACCAGAACGAAGACATATGCGTCCAGTTGACGGATTGAAGATTTCTCCTGTTTCCAGTGGGTGGGTTAGAGACCATAAAAGGGGATCCATCCTTAAATTTTGTCATTTTCTACCTAATCTTATATACTTTTTCATACCCTATAAGAACATAACTCGACCAACACAGTTTTCTGAACCATTATAAAGTAAGGCGTAGTGAACCCCGGAAGGAAGCTCCTTTAGGGGGCGCCTAAAAGAGGGGTCCTTCGGACAACGAATCAAAAATTCAGTGGAAGCAATTAATAGCAGTAGGTCTATTTAGGTAGGGTAGTCGATGAGTGCTTGTACAATATGGAGGTATTTGGGGACCCATTGAAGGTACAAAAGAAATAAAAGAACTGCCCTGACTTATCTCTTTTCCAGATTGCACGGAAGGGCGAACCACAAATATCAAGTGAAGAGGGAGCCTCAAAAACAGGGGGCGCCTGTGGCACTCAGTAAGGATAGCGAAATTGCGGGAACGCCTCCACACCCAGGAAAAACCGAATGCTTCTGTGTACCCTTAAGGACACTCGAGAAGACGAGTAAACCAGAAAAATAAAAGATAATATTAAAATTGTACGGAGACTTCAAAGTTGCTCTAATGTGAATCTTAGACGTGTCAAATGGATACATCGCAATCGGCTACACCGAGCGCGATGTAGAAAGACTAGTCTCAGAAGACGACTTGCACCCTAAATTCCCCCACAAATTACATCTAACAGGAGTCTCATATGTCGGAAAGTAGACATGTGGGTAGGCTCCCACACAAGTGAGAAAATCAAAAACGAAATCAAAATGAATCCCTAAGAAATATTTGTGCTCGAACTAATAAAATTTGGAAATCATACACATGTTTCCAAATTAGTGTTACCCCAGACAAATATGATAAACAAAATCTGCTAGAACGGCTTGCTTTTGTTTAACATGAAGATTCCACCTGGAAATGTGGAAAGAGTGATGTATATCTATATACAAATGTGCTTCAACTGCTATATAATGGAGGGCCATACAAAAAGGAATTGTACAGAAAAGAACAAAGCTGCTCTGAATAAGGTCAACGAGGGCACTTTAGGAAGGAATGTGCCCAACCGATGGAGAAAAAATATCTCAAATGCGGCGGGTTACACCGGACAATGGCAATGGCTTGCACAATGAGGAAAAAGATTATTTTAAGAAAGGAAAATAAAGAAAACGCGACGTACACAGGAGTTGTTAAGGCCGCAGTAAAACATGACGGAAACAAAAAACTTATCTAATAGTACCGAATAAGTCTTCAATCGAGCTTCTTACGTGCATGTAATGAACAAAGAAAAACCAGTAAGTTTCTTATACCAACCAAATGACATCAGAAAGATGTTTTAAAAAGAGTAAACAGGTGATTATGCAAGTTAGTGTTTAAATCTCATCATGAGGAAGAAACAGTAGAGAAACTTTGTATGGAAAACAGAATTAGAATTTTCCCGACGAATATTAGAGTCCCCAAAATCGAAGCCTACCAAATTGCTGAAAACGGAAGGTGGCATAAACGGTTAATAAACTCAAACGCACCAAGAGGAACTAAGAGAGGAAAGAAAACAAAAACAGAGAGAAATATGCAAAAATAGAACTATTTAAAAACACTAAGATAATTCACATAAATGCAAACGGATGGAAAAACAAACCAACTATTTACATAAGAAAATTTATTTAGAGAAATGGACCCGGACGTAATAACGATCTCTGACCATGGTCTACAACTCACAACGGAACAACTAAAGATATACACTTATGAAGAACTTGATATAAGCCCAGCGAATGAAAGGCACAATGGAACTGCAATAAGAATTAAGAAAGGAACAAAAAAACAAGAATGGAAGCAATTGGATGAAGTTTATCTAGCTATAACTATCCAATTTGAATACTTCCCTCTCACAATAGCACCAGGGTACCAGCCATCCCGATGAAACTATCTCTTTATACACATCATCATGGAGATTTTCAGAAGCAGACAACGCCTTTTGCGTAGAGTCGGGTTATAGATGGAAGAACAAGAGTAGTGAAAATTTGGAAATTCTTCTGAAGAGAAATGTAGTCCAGAGAATTGGGCCTGATTTCCTGACCTACATTACTGGAAGAAGTGCTACAAAACCAGATATCGTACTAAGCAGTCTGAACATGACTTACAATTTACATTTGCAGTGACCATATTGTTATAGTGATTCTCATCAATCAAAACCCAATACAGATGGCTATCGCAATAAAGAAAACCACGCAAGAGCAAACTAGACTAGATACAAGGAAACATTGATGACATACAGACCGACTACATTGAAAGGAGGGAGCAAAGACGATGTCGATGCGGAATTGGAAAATATTATAAGGATAATTACTGAAGCGGAAAAGAAAAACGACCAATGGATAGAATATATACACAACACAAATACACCCAAGAAAGAATTCGGAAATGAAAGGGAAAGCCAAACAGAAACCTATGAAATAATCAGGCAACAAGATACGCAAACTCAGCTCTACAGAAAACTGCAACCCCTGAAAAGCGAAATGCTGATATTAATTTAAAGAGCAATAAAGTGAAGAATGGAAAGAACTAATAGATAAAGTAGAGAAAAAAATGCCCGGAAAAAACAAGGAAGACAATAAAAGGAATAAAAGGAAGAGCAAGATGGAAAACCATCAAGTTAGATGATGACAATGTAAAACTCACAGAAAACAAACAGTCGAACGTACAGAGATTCCGGAAGTATTGAGAAAATATTTTCACAATAACCCTTAGAGGACAATACCCACTATAGCAATGCCCTCTAGGGCATTCATATAATGGCAAGACTCCCAGCGAATTTTATTATATTCAAATGTTCTCCAATCATAAACGGGAAACCAATTTTTTCTTTAAAAATGTATTCCACAAAAGCCCCTCTAGTAAAAGATTTTCCCTTACACCAACACACACAAACGCACGCCTTTAGCTGCCCACTTTGAAGCAGTCACCAACTCACTCGTGCTCCACTTTACTTCGAATCAAGGTCAGTTATAAATCCTCTCATACTTATTCTAGGTAAACTGCTATACAATAGCAGGTCCAAATTCTGGTTACTTCTCTCATTGCAGATCCCAATTCACAGTCCATCATAGTTACCATACCCTACCTTACCTTACCTTACCACCTTACATTTCACTCCATAATTTTCACTACTTTCATGAATTTCATTACGTTACGTTATATTTCACTGCCTTCCTCACAATTCAACCATACTATCCTACACTTACCATCCTTTTTACAAGTCAATTATACCTGTAATGCCATCCTATAATCTCATCCTTCAATATCATCCTGTAACCCATATTTCAATTATATTTACGTTGTATTCCTTAACAATTCTCAATTTAATTATCTCATTCATTCGTATAATTATAATTACCTCTCACTTGTTATTTCCAAATTCAATTCTCTCATTGTGAATTCGTTGATTTTATAAACATATATTTTGTTTATCGTCCGTTTTCTTATAACCCTCGCGTTCGAAGTTTTCCAAATTCAGTTCGCGTCAGTCGTTAGGCCTAAATATTAGCAGACGACTATTCCGTCCAATTCAACAAATTTATGGTAACGGTTTTCAAATAGCTATCTAGGTTGATTTATTAACTAAAATCAATTCTACTAATAACCAATACTATAAAATGGTGCCCATAATTTAATAATCTCTCGTCAATCGATAACTAAGTTCAAAAGTTAAAATAATTTCTCGAACTCCGTGCGTCATTTCCTTGTTATCCTAGTTAGAACAGCATTTTGATTCACGTGTTCATCTTTAATATCGCGTTTATCTTTAGCATCCTTCTTCCAATTATCATAATTCATATCATTTTAATTTGATACTATTTCCTATATACAACGAGTGAACAATTTTTTTATTTCTCATAATAATTTTTCATTTCTTCATATCCCTGTGCTCGTGAATAATTTACACACACACATACACATGCACACAACCATAATTACTTCACTCCCATCAACACATTCATTCAACCAGCACAAGTATACATAAAACATATTGACTATGATCGGCCAACCCGATCATCATAACAAACCGACTGTCTCTAATCCCTAGTCCACGCACAGGCAGCCACATGCGTACCTCTCGCTTCCCGTATATGATCCTGCAATACCAATTGCATGGTTGGAAGTCTCGTCCTTCCTCCTCAAACCTCAGAGCATCACCGAAGAAGAGAAAATTGCAGCAATAATTCAGCGTTTGCCATAAATATCTTTATACATTTCAGGGAAGTTTTAAATAACGGGGAACGGGTTGGTGTTCTAGACTGCCTGAAGGAGTCTTTCCTCAGAAAATACGGCAGATCCCAAATAGACGACCTGACAGATCTCCTGAACACGCAGAAAATGGGAAATAAGAGTCCTACTTCTTTCCTAACACATCTGAAGGGCCTCATCAGAGTAAAGGAATCAGGCCACTGATCCAAGGCTCGAGCTGCACGAGCATTGAAGAGATTGCTATGGCCGCAGAAAAATTATACAAGGGTCCTTATGTGAATTGGGGCAATGGCCAAACTCACGGCCCATTTAACAATAATCTTTCTATTTCTCATGTTCGGGGAACGGCTAACCCCTCAGACGACCGGTCGGAGCTTTAAAGGGTTCCATCTTCTCTATCGAGTGACCTTGAAGCTCCAATACAGAGGATGGAAGCTGACACCCAGCGGCTAAAGCTTCAACAGGAATCACAGCGCGAGCATGGAAACGGGTTTGGCGTTCGTAGACGCAGGTCCCGCTCTGGTTCCCATACTAGAAACTAACGAGGGCATCCCACTGCAAAAGGTGAGAGGCAACAAAATTTTCAAACAAATTATTCCGCCTATTCTTATAACCTTCCACACCATCAGGGTCTATGCTGGTATCATCAAAGGTACGGGCACAACGCTGTACACTGTACACAGCCTTGCAGCCACCGTTTCTCTCATTCAACTCAGTGGTGCTGGTACCACAACAAATATGGTGCACAAGCTCTAAAATGATTGCAACCGTGCATATATTTGGGACCAGTACGTTCTTTTAACCTCAACTTTCCAGTTTTCTCACTTAACCCAACTCAACCACTTTCTCCAAATCCTCAAATTTCAATTTCCCAACCTTCAAATTCTCGCATTCTTCTCACTCCAGCTTCCCAATCACAAACTGTACTAAAAAGGCAAGGGATAAACGGGTCACGGCACCTGAGCGCAATCTTCAACGTGTCAATCCGGACCGAATGCGTTCCTAGAAACTGGCGTGAAGCGGAGGTGACTCCTATCTTTAAGAAAGGAGACCGTAGCCAACCGTCGAATTACCGACCTATCAGTCTGACTTCGATAGTCGGTAAAACTCATGGAAAGAATCATGGTGGACAAAGTGACGTCGCATTTAGAGTCAAACTTTCTACAGAGGAGTTCCCAGCACTGCTTCCGAAGGCAACGGTCATGCCTGACAAACCTTGTGGAATTTTTCCACTTCGTGTTCAGTGAGCACGATCGGGACAAGGTGGTGGATGTGGTCTACTTAGACTTTTAGAAAACCTTTGATAAGGTACCACACCGCTGCCTTCTCCGGAAAGTGCGAGCGCTGGGCATATACGGAAAAGTAGCAGACTGGATAGAGAACTAGCTAAGTGGCAGACGGCAACGGGTGGTGGTGAATGGACAGGCTTCTGAGTTGGTGCCCGTTACTAACGGGGTGCCTCAAGATTCTGTCCTGGGACAACTACTATTCATCATCTACGTGAACGGCATGGACGGTGACATGGTTGCGAAGATTTCTAAATTTGCCGACGATACCAAGCTTGGTATGAATGTTGCAAAGCATGGAAATATTGCCCGCCTGCAAGATGATCTTCGGAAGATTGGGGAGTGGTCGGATACGTGATAAATGCCTTTCAACGTGAGCAAATGCAAAGTGATGCATATCGGCCACCGAAATCCCCAATCACCCTATATCCTTAAGGGCACTGCTCTTGAATCTACTGACACTGAGAAGGCTTGGGTGTAACTATCACCATTAACCTCAAGTTCTCGAAACAGTGTATTGAGGTGGAGGAGAAAGCTCAAAGGACGTTAGGGTATATAAAGTGACAGTTTGGATATCGGAACAAGGAGATAGTACTGTGTCTGTACAACTCCCTCGTCCGACTGCACCTGGAGTATGCCGTACAATTTTGGACTCCATCGTTTAGAAAGGACATCGCGAGATTGGAACGCGTCCAAGTCAGGGCAACCAAACTGATTCCCTCTATCAAGCATATGAGTTATAATGACAGACTAAGGGAATTAGATATGTTCTCGCTGGAGACCCGGAGACTTCGTGGTCAGCTTATCGAAGTATTTAAAATACTTCGAGGCTTCGACAGACTGGACTACGGGGATATTTTCTAGCTCAGCGAGGGGAGAACAAGAAATCACGGCTACAAACTTGAACTGAAGCGATACCACCGTGATATGTATGGGAAATTCTTCACATACAATATCTGAGGTAGTTGGAACACACTTCCGACGTGAGTTGTCAACAAAAAATCTGTTGACCAGTTCAACTCAAGACTAGATAAAGTCTTGCGAAATCACCATTAAGATCCTCGCGAGTGATCTTCGAGGTTGCCAACAGACACCTTCGAGGATTGCGCCCAAAGTACCCTCCTCGTATGGACCGTAAGGTTTTCTAGGGTACTTTTCTTCCTTGTGGCTCCTTGTAGCTCACTTTACTTATTCATGTAGGTCCTCACTTTTGCATTCTGACCCACACTCAATCCTCACTTCATATCGCATACAATTTAATATCACTCATACAGTGCTATGGCAACACGTCATAATTTCATTTAGCACTTATACAGTGATATGGCAACACACCATCAATCTATTCATCACTCACACACACAACTATTCCAACATGCCATCACTTCACACACACAGCTATGGCAACAGGTCATCAATTCTCTCGCACTCATATAGTGCTATGGCAACACGCCATCAAACCGCCTATATAGAAAACGTTCACCTAGAACGCCCTTTACCTCCGATTTCTCCCACTATAACCCTTTATGCAACAGTAAGCCCCCAAAACAATCTTCAACCCACTCTTTCATCCATCCCTACTACTCAAACACCACCTTCCGTTTTGCTGCCTCCTCCTCTGGTGTTACATGAAACTTCATCAGCAGCGGTGGTCGGTTAGGAGCAAATCTCTGCACCACTGGTCACCCCGTCAGCGGAGAGCATGACTCCCCCATTCCGCTTGACGCCATCTCGGAAGGAACCAGCAAGTGGATCACCTTCGCTCCATTCGATCAATCTTCATACGTATCTGTGCCTCGCCTATTGCTACTGGCACTGCCACAGCGAATATGTGCCCCCGCAGCCTAACCAATGGCAGTGTTACACGCTCCGGTCACGTCGTAAGAAGCCCTCGGCGTTTCTCGGACTGTTAGTACTTCTTAGGGGATGAGTGTTATATCAATGCCCTATGGGACATTCATATAATGGCAAGACTCCCAGCGAATTTTATTATATTAAAATGTTCTCCAATCAAAAAATAAGGATGAATTAATCAATGTATATATATTCAATTGTAACCCATCTCAACATAAACGGGAAACCAATTTTACTTTCAAAATGTATTCCACCAAAATCCCTCTAGTAAAAGATTTTCCCTTACATCAACACACAAATGAACGCACGCCTTTAACTGCCTGCTTTGAAGCAGTCACCCACTCACTCGTGATCCACTTTACTTTGAATCAAGGTCAGTTATAGATCCTGTCACACTTATTCTCTGTAAACTGCCATACAATAGTAGGTCCTAATTCTGGTTACTTCTCTGATTGCAGATCCCAATTCACAGTTCATCATAGTTACCATACCCTACCTTACCTTACCTTACCACCTTACATTTCACTCCATACTTTTCAATACTTTCATGCATTCCATTACGTTACGTTATGTCTCACTGCCTTCCTCACAACTCAACCATACTATCCTACACTTCCCATCCTTTTTACAAGTCAATTATACCTGTAATACCATCCTATAATCTCATCCTTCAATACTATCCTGTAATCCATATTTCAATTATATTTACGTTGTATTCCTTAACCCCGTCCCCTTGATGACGAGCGTGTGGTCATCACATGATATGCCAGTAAGTATTTCGGTGACGCTCGGCCGGGCGTCTTAGAAAAAAACGCTTCCAATGGATTTAAATGAAATTTGGAAGCTGACTATGTGATACTATATGAACTTTGGTGGAGTTTGCTTGATAAATGTGACGTTATTTGAGTGAGCCAATCACACATCTAGTGAGGAGCCTAATGAACATATGTCGAGTCAGTTGCGAAATAGTCCTCGCCTGCAAAGTTGTTCTGTGAAATACCCATATTAGTTTATAAATTATTTTAAGCATTCACAATGTCCGATAGTTACAGATAATAACGATAGTGATCATGAACCCATAGAGAGTCACAATCAAACAATAGATATCTATGATAGTGATATATTCAATATATCAAATGAATAAGGTGAAGCAGTTACGTTGTCCGAAAGCTCGAAAAGAATTGGAGATATTTTTGCAGACACGAGGCCTAAACCATTACCCAAATTAGTTCGTTGTCCATGCATTAGCATTGATCCATCCAAAACCAGGTAGCTCTGTAGATCATCTCAAAAAAATGTTGTCGCGTTTGCTACCCAAAACGCAAGGATACGACAACCCATTGCATCGGTTTTCCAGACAAGCCTGGACTTTGTGAGTTAAATAAATATATATATATATACGAGGGGCAGGCAATAAGTTTTGCGATTCGGATATAAAGAAACGAGATATGAGGAAAAGTGTTTTATTATTTTTCATTATAACTACCCTCGAATTCAATGCACTTGCGCCACTTGTCCCTGAGGCTTCGAATTCCCGACAACCAGAAATCTCCCGACTGCTGTTTAATCCACTCCTGGACGGCAACCTGGACATCTTCATCGTCCCGAAACCTGCGTCCACGCAGTGCAGCCTTGAGCTGGAGGAATAAAAAGTAGTCGCTAGGGGCCAGATCTGGACTGTAAGGGGGGATGGTTGAGCTCCTCGAATTGGCACTCGCGCAGGGCAGCTTGTGCAACTCTTGCCTTGTGGACTTTGACGCCGTTGAAGTCGATCATGGGGCGTGAGGTTTCATAAGGTTTCTAGGGACCCAACGGGCACAGGCCTTAGTCATGGCCAAATTGTCGTGGATGATGTTGATAACACTTCCATGTGATATTCCAAGTTCTCGCTCGATTTCTTCGACCTTCACCCGTCGATTTTCGAGGATCATCCTCTGCACACGGGCCACATTGTCCTCGTTGGTCACGTCTGATGGGCGTCCTGGACGGGGGTCATCTTTAAGGGACTCACGACCACGGCGGAATTCCCTATTCTAGCGAGCAATGGTTGCATAGGAAGGGGTGGTGTCTGTGTACACTGCAACCATGCGTTCATGGATCTCTTTTGCATTCTTGCCTTCCTTGGTCAAAAATTTGATCAGTGCGCGGTGCTTAACCTCCTCCATCGTTGAAAAATTTGTGACTGACGATCTGCGATCAGCTACTGCTTCTTAAATAGTCGAGGCAGGAGCGTGCGACTGCAGGTCCTGAATTGTCATAACTTGTCCTAACACCCCCACAAACAGTCCTCCCCCTTCTTCTGTTTTGCCCTACCGATTCGCAAAACTTATTTACCGCCACTCGTATATATATATATATATATATATATATATATATATATATATATATATATATATATATATATATATATATATATATATATATATATTTATATTCTTTTCTTCATTAATCACTAATAGGTCAACCACTTTTGTCAATAAAATTAATTTGAGAGAATGCAAAAAAAAGTCGCATTGTGCATTTGAAACGTTGCTACGCAACCTCGGGCGGAAGGAGTTAATAATTCTCAATTTAATCATCTCATTCATTCGTATAATTTTAATTACCTCTCACTTGTTATTTCCGAATTCAATTCTCTCATTGTGAATTCGTTGATTTTATAAATATATATTTTGTTTATCGTCTGTTTTCTTATAACCCTTGTAGATAGAGGGGAATAGGAAAAGGGGCAAAGAAAAAATAATAGCGTTGGCGAGTTGCGAACAGCTTCCCGCGTCGCTGGACCACTGTTAGCCAGCGGCGAATCCATTCCGCCATCCTGAGTCTCAAAAAAGACTCATTCAAACGAAGCTTTTAAGCCGCTTGCCTGCACTTCTCGTACGCTATACAACCCCCCTCCTAGAAGCGCAGCGTATTTTGAAGAAATGAAGAGAGCCCGTTTGGAAATGTTATCCAAGGGCTAACGCTCCCCCTCCCGGGTCTGGGCACCATTGTAGATAGAGGGGAACAGAAAAAAGGGGCAAATAAAAAATAATAGCGTAGGCGAGTTGCGAACAGCTTCCCGCCTCGCTGGACCACTGTTAGCCAGCGGCGAATCATCTCGTGAATCCTTATTAGCTCTCTAATTATAGGCTGATTTATTAACTAAAATCAATCCCATTAATAACCAATACCATACCCACTTCTACAACCATATTAAAGAGATGATAGGAGAGTTCCTCCGAAATAACTATCACCGGATAGCTCCTAGGCCTTCAGCAGATAGAGCCAGAGAAGAACATATGTACACTGGTGCGACTATCACTAACGAATAGGATGTGAGTGCGATACTCTCTTTCAAAAAGAGTACATAGACCATCAGGGCTGACGAAAGTGCACTTAGAACAGCACCAGATAATATACTAGATGGAATCACCAAGCTGTTTAATGCCTGCCTAATTCTGGCATATTACCCAAACGGGTTCAGAACAGCAAGGATGATCTTTATTCCTAAGACAGACAAACCACCGACCTTTGTTAACAAATTGCAGACTTATTTTGCTACTCAACCTCTTTGGCAAAGTCTTGAAAAATATGATGAACAGAAGACTAGTAGAACAGCTAAATAAAAATGAGGGTTACAATGCATTTGAGTTTGAGTTCAGTCAAGAAAGTGACAAGGCAATGGCACTGGCGGTAATTACTGAAAAAAATCGCCCAAGTCAAGGCCAAGAAAAACACAATCGATATCGTTCTGAGAAAGGTTGAAAAAGCATTCGACAAAATCTGTAACAAAGGGATTATCTATAAGATACTTCGGCTAGAAAATGAACAACATGAAGCGCTTAATGGGGAATATGGACGAAACAGATCAGCGTACATAGATCTAGAGGGATATAAAGGATCAATCTTTCGATTGAGAACTAGAGTGCCAAAGGGTGGCTGTCTTAGTCTGACACTTTACTCATTGTACACGGCAGATATCCCTAGGCCCGTAACATCAGGAAGCATGAACAAGAAGTACGCAGATGATATCACTCAAATTGCTATTATTCCTTACCGGAACCCTAGGAACCAGGCAAGAGTCACGAAACCGGAAATAAAAATTATACACAACTATGAGAAAACATGGAAAGTCAAAACAAATATTCACAAAATTAAAATAATCCCAATAAGAAGAAGAAAAACCTTCCAAATGGTAATAAACTAAAACCACTACAGATATACACGCGAAAGAATTGTGCTAGTAATTTCAGGAAACTCAAGAGAATATTCAGCTCAAGATAAGAAAAATAAATAAAGGACAGAAAACGTAATATTACTTCTAGCAAATACGAGAGGACTAGAAAATAATAATATCTATAACACGCCGATACAACAAGTCCTAACTTATACGCCGATTCCAGCCTAAACATTCTCAAAGTCAAGACTACTAAAACTACAGAGAATACAAAATAAAGCTTAAAGCTTGGACCTACATGCATATGCTAACATTCTGCCACTCAACCTGACTTGAAGGAAAATGGCACAAAAAATTTGGACCTAGATAAATGAAAGACACCAAGACTCATACAACCTAACAAACATTGAGTGCGCCATAAAGATAAATTTTAGATTGCCAAGCAGTAGAGAGAAACTGCTAACTGAAGACATACAATTGACAATTAACAGAACAATGAAAATCTAATGAGATTATAGAAGAAAGTAAAAATAAAATGAAAGAAGACCGGCTTAAATACCTGCAGAAGATGACTCCGCTTGGACGCAAGCTTGCCCTAGCTGAGGTAAGAATTAAGAGGAAAAACCATATACGAAAACATATGGAGAACGGCTAACATACCTAGCCTCTAAGGTTATCAGCCCAAAAGACTGACGAACATTAAAGAAAGAACGGACAGGAAGAGAGTGAGTATAGAATAGGGTCAAATTATAGCTCCATTGAACGATAAAAAAAAACTGTAGGTCATTCAGAGAAATCTGACTCTGCCCCCTATCCCACTCCTTCCGCCAGATCTTTAAAGCAGACCAACTAGGTTTAACTATTAACCTCAAGCACATTTCATAAATTTCACATTTAAGCTTTCCTTGTCTACCCCTCTCCTAAACCTCTCCTGTCTCTCGTCTGAGCCCTATTCGCAATCGACCAAAACATAGCCAATGAGAGCGAGGAAGGGGGATTTTGCGGAGGTCGGCTGACGAAATCCGAAATACACTTCAAGAAAAAATAAATACATGCGTCTGCTAGATTGATTGGTGATTTTTTCCTGTTTTCAGTAGACGGGGTAGCCACTCTAAAGAGGAAACTATCCATATGTTTTTCGCCTCTTTCCTACTAATTTTTCACACACTAAAGAAAAATAACTCGACCCCCAATATACTCATAACTACACTAAAATAGGACGAAGTAAACCCCGGAAGGAAGCCACTTTAGAGGGTGCGAAGAAGTGGGGTCCTCACGACCATGAGCCCAAAATTTTGTGGAGGCGCCAGATAGTAATAAGGAATAATTAGGTAAGGTGGTCAAGGAGTACTACTTTAACTAGGACGGTAAATAGGGACCCATATGCCATTCAACAGAGTAGGACCGGTCTATCTTTATTTCCTTTCCATGTTCAACTGAGGATCGAGCAGTCAAAAACAATCAGGAGAGCGCACGCAAAAGAAAAAAGAGCCCTGTGGGTTCGATAAAGTGATGGTGGGGACAACGAAAGAATGGAAACTGCAAATTTCGGACTAGCACCATGAATTACATCTCAAATTACAGCGAATAGAAGCCTTGTATGCAGGAAGGTCGACCTCTGAGTAGGCTCCCATACAAAAGAAGAAATAAATGCTGAAATACAGAAGAATCACGTAGGAATAAGAGTTAGAGGTTATTAAATACAGAAGTCACATATGTGGCTGCAAGATAGTGTGGGGAACGATGGAAATTACTAACAAAATAGCGCTAAACGGACTCTTATTATTCAATAATAGTGTCCACAGAGAGCACGTAAAACGAGAGAAACACATTAACATTCAGATATGCTTCAATGGAAACCCTCATGATAAAACAGTATCAGAAAAAAGTAACAAATGTGTTCCGAATGCAGAAAAACAGGGCAATACTTGAAAGAGTACAACGAAACCTGGAATAAATATCTCCGTTGCGGAGGGCCACACAGAACCATGGCAATGGCACGTCTCAGACGCAAAGAAATCATCAAAGGAAAAGAAGAGAAAAAACTCCAAGAAAAGAAACGCACCTACGCTGAATTTGCGAAAATCACAGTCATTGAAATGAAGGAGGCTAAAGACCTCTAACGGTGTCCAATGGAGCACCAATTAAATACTGACGTGTATCCTATATGCTCATGTCAGGAATATCGTGAAACCCGGAACCGTCCAAAACGACACTAAATGATTTGCTCGCGGAAAAACGGTATTAAAAAGATGTGGTTCCCTGAGAACTCTCCATCATCGAAAATACTGAACTTATTGTGGCTATAACTCTGGAAAATAACGTCCCAGAAAGATAGCCACCAAAGGCTCTACGAATTCTGAGGAAACTAGCACCAATTCCCAGAGAAACACATACATGAGAAAAAAAGAATGTAGAAAACACTAACAAGAAGATTGAGGCAGCTGAGTTCAATCTCAAAGTTTATGTCAACGATGACTTTCCCTTACCAAGAGAAAAGAAACAAGCCTGCAGATAAAAGCACTAAAAGAAAGCACATAGAAATTGGCTTTTCTAGGGTAAAATTGGCCAACAAGACGAACTTTAGGTCGAGAAGATGCTTATTCAGGAGAGAATTAGAATGAATTCTGGAGATTAGATGACGTTCAACCACAGCACGTTTGCTGGTCTTAGGTGTGGAAGATTTGGAAGTGAGACAGACACTTACTTCCAAACGGAAGTTCCGGCAGACAAACAGAAACACCTGAACATAACCCCATTGAACAATGGAATATGAAAGCAAAAATAAACTAAAAATTCTGCAAATTAACACTTATGGATATATGAAACATCATCCCTAGGTAACATCTTCAGGGAAATTGTTCCAGAGATTATATTAGTTTCTGTACATGGAGTAAACTCAGATAGAACAACTATGAAAATCTTTAATTATACCCTCATGAACGCTAGTCCAACAGGTGAGGTGTTTGCAGGGGCGGTCATAGCGATCATAAAAGGCATAGATTACAAAGAAATCAATGGCTTAGATGAAGCCTACTTGGCTGTTAGAATTGAAATAGGCATCGCCAATAATGATAGCCACTGGATACTAACCGCCAAGATGGAACTTCATTCCTATGCACAATATAAGGAACATTTTCAGCACAGGACTCCCAACGATATTATTGGGACATCTGAAGGCATAGTGCAGAGCGAAACTAGAAGTATTAGTGGTGAGAACTTAGAAATGTTTATTGAATGTAACCTATTCTAAAGAATTGGTTCAGAATTTCCTATGTAAACCACTGGCAAAACTGTTACAAAAGAAGACGTCTCATTAAACAGGCACTACATGCCATGCAACATCAACATGCAACCCATCAACATAGTATCTATTCATCACGTAGAAACATCACTGAAAATCAATCACCACTCGATACATGTACCTATAGGTGGTCACGATAACGAAAAAATGTATCACGATAACCGACAAATTGATAACGATAACCTTATCGTCGATAACCGATAATCGATAACTGGCGATAAATTTATCGCCCGATAAAGTGATAACCGATACATCGATAAATCCAAAATTATAATACAATATTGATTATTGACTATATATAGCGTTATTTTATAATACAGTATTAATAATATTTGAATACTGTTTCTTAGTTTCTTACCTGGTGAGGCTCTCCTTCATCTCCTTATAGGGTTTGAGGATCGTCCTCCCAGCTCGGACCTACCTATTTTTGCCTCCAAGGTACGCGCGGCTCGCCCCTGTACTAAACTGGAACATAAAACTGAAATTATCGATTATCGCTAGTTTGGAACCAAAAGTATCGGCGATACCGATGAATCGATAACGTGGGGTGGAAAATATCGGATAACCGATAACTCGATATCGTTATCGCTATAATTTATCGCGATTACGCCCACCTATGCATGTACCGGTACCGGAAAGGAAGAGTTAGAATAAAGCGAACTGGGACGAACAAAGGGAAGAGAAGCAGGGACCAGGGACCACGACTACCAACGAAGAAATAAAGAGCGCTAAACATTCATTTCAACAGAAAGGGCTAGACCCCTCAGGAATTAACAGACTCGATAAAATAACTGTGAATGTATACCTCAACACCGGATACTTCTCAGACGACTTCAAACTAGTCAAAATGATCTGCATTCCAAAATTCTGCAAACCAGCGGATTTTATCGACAGCTACAGACCTATATCACATCTGAACTTCATCGGAAAAGTCTTCGAGAAGATCATCAACAAAAAATTTATAGAATATTTAATCAAAAATAATGTCTACAACGAAAATCATTTCAGATTTCTTAAATGTAGAGGCACCACAATGGAACTTGGCATCATCACATAAAAGATCGCCATGGCAGAGAAAAAATGTATCGATTTGGTCCTCAGAGAAGTAGAAAAAGCCTTTGACAAATTCTGGATCAGAAGCAAGCAACACAAGATCTTGAACTGCCAGATGAACAATAATCTGGAGAGAATTATCTGCGACTATCTGGCAGATAGAAGAGCATATGTGGTAGTCAATGATTAAAAAGGACCCGAGTTCAAACTGAAAGCTAGACTCCCACAGGGGGGCTGTATCAGCCCCACGCTGTATTCGATTTATAACTTGGACTTGTCAACACCTATAATGAACGAACGCCTCAATATACAGCTGGTAGACGATATCAATCAAGTAGGCGTTGGCCAATACAGGAATGTGAGAGCTTAGGCATGGACAACAGCTATAGAGATTGGAAATATAAACCAATTCGAGAGGGACTGGAAAATAAGACCAAAGAGGAGAAAATTCATCGTAGTCCCTATCTCGTGACGAAAGGTAACGGATATCGAATTACAAGAACTCTACCGATATCATCCGGAAGGCAAATTACTAAGGCTGAAGATAACCTTAGAAGGCTACATAAGATACGTAGCCAAAAAATAGAGAGAACAAGGCCTGTGTTAAGACTCCTATATTAAATAAGACGTAAGCACCAGGAAAAGAAAAATCTATCTAGCTCTAGGAAGGGAGGCGCTAATTAACCTTCCAATCTCCTTGAATACCCTATCAAAAACAAGAAAGAGAGTTCTCCAGAGAGTTCAAAACGAAACTTTCTATCCAATCACCAACACCAAAATGCACGATAAGGGGGACCCAGAGAGCCCTATTTCCATAAGATTGCACTGCTTAACATCGTCATCAGAAACAGAACATAAAAATCTGAAGTAAAATCGACAGACTTTCTCCGACGTTTGCAGAAAACACTATCATTAGAGTAAACACTCCATTCAACTCCAGAAACTCTAGTGGAATAATTCAACAGGAACTAGCGGAAACACCATTGTACACAAAATATACTTATAACAAATCAAGAACAATATCCAGCTCCCTACGAGCTCAACCGAACGTGATACACCATCACTAATCATGACAACAAAAAAATGACCTAGCAAGTATTCCATGATACGTGACCCTAAAGGTGACTAACCGAATAAGATATCCAGAGTGACTAGAATCCACAAAGTGAAAACATTGAAGTGTAGCAAAAAAAGTGAAGTCGAGAATAAATTAACTTTGCTTAATTATAGTGAAATGAGACAAAAGTGCTCATCTATAGTGAAGTAAATAAATAAAGTGCTCATCTGAGGTAAATTGAAACATTAAAAAGTGTTCAAGTGGAAGGCTTAAGAAACCTTCGATGCGTACACAACTGAATAGTAAAAAAAAATTACATACACATAACGGCATGAATGCTACAAAACGCAGAGTGAAAGAAAGAATAAACGGATACAGAAATTAGTCGGTTCACCAGATAACTTTACCAAGGTTGCTATTACATACCATTAGAGCAACGAGTAAAGAACTGAATAGTAAAGGATTTAAACATGTGCTTCAGATTCCACGTAATCAGTATTGTAGCACTGCCAGATTCCTATAATCTGCAGTGCTCCAAATATAAATAATTATATCCTTTATTATAGAATGAACTCACGCGAAGTTCCGGTTGACCAAACCATGGGCCTTCTGCGGGAAATCATGCCTAGACTTAATTTGGATCTTCCCATTTCTACGAGTAAATTTATCGATTTGGTTGAATTATGTCTCTCTGACAATGTGTTTCGAGTAAATAATGAGTTTTATAGACAAATATTTGGCCTTAGCATGGAAAATAGTTTATCTTCGATATTCGCATGTCTCTTCATGGTTAAGGTACATTGACGATGTATTTTTTGTATGGCCTAATGGCCATGATTTTGGTCACTTTTTTAATAATTTGAATAATTTGCATGTCTCCATCAAATTTAAATATGAATGGGAATATGATAATAGATTACCCTTTTTAGATGTCCTCATTAATAAAGATCACCATGAATTAAAACTTGACGTTTATAGGAAACCAACCCACTCGAATGCCTATATACATTATTTTTCGTTTCACGATAATACTGTTAAAAATCGGTAATTTCTAACCTTTTCCTTAGAGCATACAAAATATGTCATCCTTCCTATTTAGATGAAGAAATTGTCATTATCAGGACCATTTTTTCTAATTTGTATTACCCCGATTGGTTCATATCGTCTGCCCATTTTGCAGCTAGGAAAACATTCTATGGTAATAAGCCTTCCCGCACTAATGACTTCAACAACTGTATAACATTGCCATTTAATAATAAATTAAATAGTTTAAAGGACATATTTGGAAAAGCGGGTATTAATCTAGCCTTTAAATATAATAATTCCTTAAACCAATTGATGATGGCCAGGAAACCCAAAGAACATCATAACATAGGAGTATATGCAATACCATGCAACGATTGCCATAAAGTTTATATAGGGGAAACGGGGAGAAATCTAGACAAGAGATTGTACGAACACAAAAGAGATATTAGAGTGGGCAGCCAAAGCAGTGGAATATTTTGCCATGTTAGAGACTTGAATCATTCGATCGATTACAATGGAAGTAAAATGGTATTTAAATCGGCTAACTATGTTAAGAGAAGAATCGTAGAATCGAGCTTGATATCGTCAGTTCCTAATTTAAATCTATCTGAGGGTCAATTTTCTTTTAATCCTGTAATACGAAAGCAAATAAACAAAATAGTAAAATGTCAGCTCTTCAATATGTTTAGGCCTAACCCCTCCCCCCTCCCCCTGATTAGCCACAAGTAGGGGATTAGGGGAAAAAGAGGGGATCTTTCACGACCTCACCCCGTGTTATGTTTGTAAGCACTTTTCTAATATTTTCTATCCAGTGTCAGTTGAAAAAGGGTGTGAGATACACCGAAACTGTTCTGAATTAAATTGTCTTCGGAGAATGTGGTTAAATTTCTCATTTATATATATATATATATATATATATATATATATATATATATATATATATATATATATATATATATATATATCTTATATATACCATTTTTATATTATTTTCTGTTTGTCCAAGTAAATTTAATCATTGCATTTATTTTGTATTAACATTATTTAATTTCTCTTCCTCTCTCCTTGTTCCTCTCCCCTTCGTTTCAATTTACTTCTCATGTCTCTCCTAATCTCCCTCTTTAGACTATCGCTTTATCCGTTAATCGTTTTAACCCTTTTGCCTCTGTTTTTTACTCTTTCTTGTCTCTCGGTTTGACCTTGCTACCTGTTAGAGCTAAACCTTAATGTGAATTTACCTATCCCTCTCCTACTTCTTCATTGGTGATTTCTTGTCTTAGAGGGGGTCCTTTATCTTTTACTAGCTTATATTAGTAAAAGATATTATATTAATTTATCCTGTACTTATCCTTGACAATGAACTGAATAAAGTTCGAAAGTATTTGGAAGCACCTTTTTCATTTTTCCTGCGGGACATTTCATTCATTGCGAACATCACGTGCTACTTTGTGAGTTATTCATTCCACACATACACACACACATATATATATATATATATATATATATATATATATATATATATATATATATATATATATATATATATATATATATATATATATTAGTGTAGTTGGGTAGCAGTCTTTCCTGAATGCAAATTTTATTGAAGACCATTGTGTATTTCGCCTTAATTAATTTCCTTTAGCAACTTTCTCTTCTTCTAACTATCTATTTTATTCCATCTTGTAGATGGTGGATCACTTGTCCAGTATTCATCTCTTTTTTAAATGAATGTGTTTGGTAAAAACCAAACTAAATTGCTGAGCTTTCGATCTTATTCGATCATCTTCGGAGCGTTTTGATATGTTCTTGCCTCCTTTACTGATGTAATGAGTGGAATGAGGATCTGACAGAGTGACAGAATGATCAATGGTATGTAAGGACCCGGCAATGTCACTTGGTTGAGAGCAAAGTTGGTGTTAGTCAATACAACGTCAGGTGTTGTAGAAGATCTTCCTGTTAAGAATGTGGCGAAATCTGGACCTACTCTCTGCACTATGTTCTTCCTAATTAGAAGGCTCAGTGTGTTCGCCGCTCCATTTAAAGCCCTAGTATATCCTGCCTCTCCGCAGCAGGCATTGAGGTCTCCAATTAAAATTGTTGAGCGTTTCTACGGAATAGGGGGATGCAATTAGGAACTGGCAAATATGAGCCTCTAGATGGATGATAACCGAGTGTCACCACAAGGTCATCATAAGTCATCTTGATCTTCCAAATCTTGAATTTCTTGGAATTTTATTCCTCTCCTGACTGCAATTGCGATGCCATCAAATCTCTCATTAGAGTGGTTGGCCATCAGCACCTCATAATTGTATATTTTAATATACTCTATTCGCAAATCGACGCCATGCTCGGAAATGAAGATGATGTATGGGTCCAGGTTCCTTATAATCTCGTTGTATATATTTTTTTTCATTTGTCCATCCGTTGACAATGAGAGAGAAGATTTTCAATTTTCTGATGTATCTAGTTTGGTTGTCCATGATTTTTAGTTCTTATGTGGTTGTTTAGGTTTATTCCCGTTTTCTCTTGCTGGGGATCTTTTCCTCCCGTTTCTCTTCTTTTTGAAAATCTCGTGTGCGAGATTAAAGCAAGATTCCTCGGTTATCATGATTGGTCCTTGTTTCAGAGCCGCTAACAAGTTATCTTCATTTATGTCCGCTTCATAGTCATATTTATACTTCCCTTTCATGATCCTTGAGATGATGTCAGCTGATTTCGATATTTTAGGTAATGGTGCAGACGGCGGGCCTTAAATCCTCATGCCTACTTCATCAGTTGTTTTGTAGGTTTTTGATGCTGCAGTATTGTCCATTGGGCAGTCTCGTCTTTATTCTCAATTTGCGTTGAAGCAATGGCGATCCCTTCTTCATTAGTGGAGCGTGATTCCGTCTGGGTGACACTAGGTGTCGGAATTTAGGTCTATTGAGGCGGGGGTATCTAGATGAGGAGCAAGATCTTAGGGTAGCGTCTTTCATTGTTTTGAGCTGGGCCTGGAACAACTCCCCTGACGGAGTATTGCCCGGAAATCACATCGGCTTGAGCCCGTTGTGAATCAACATTTTGTTCAATTCGGTAGCGTAACTACCTAGTTTGATTACATTTGCAAAGTGCGCGTGAAGGATGCACATCATTAAATCAGGTCTTATTTCCGGGCCTATGTTCAAGAGCGTCTTATTCTGTTTATCTGTTTTAGCTGCTTGTGCGCATGTTGTAGTAGCCTTCTTATTTCTGTCCTCTATAGCCTGCTTTTTCTTGTCTGCAACTATGGATTTATTTAGCGGAGAGGCCATGGATAGGGTACGGTGTTAGTTTCCACAGTTTATACATATTTTCCTGAAGGCTCTTATACTCTTTTCATGTATGATCTTTACCGTCGCATTAAGAACATACTTTACCCTCGAAGGGGCACTCCTTTGTAGGGTGTTTCTCTATGGCGTAACACGAGAAGCACACTTGAAATGGAACGAACACCTCACGCTCTATGCAGGATGCAGAGACTTTGGAATTGAACATCACTAGTCTATTTTCGCAAGCTTTGTTCGCCATCTCGGTTGTTTGTAATGTCACTTTAACAACGTGACTACACTCCTCTCCTTCGCGGGTTTTTAATTTGTACACTTCTTCGATTTTGGCCCAAACTTGCTTGGACTCAATTTCATGTTGCATTTCCTGAATAGAGGGCGAACCGACGTAAGGGTCTATGCGTCGACAGACGATCGATCGCTGAGCTGCAACTTGAGGGGGCACCTTAGGAGCGAGGCTGATCTTCTCAAATTCTTCTTTTGACTTCAACTCAGTATCTTGTCAATATCCTGGGACGCGTCGCAAATGGCTAGGTAACCATACGTCTGTTCTTTAACTCGTCAAAGTGCAATTCCAAGTTTTGAAAAGGCGAGTTCAAAGAGTTTTTCCTTGTAGGCTTCTAACAGCGCTCAATCACCCTGAGGGGAATGCGCTTTTCGCCATAAGGGTTGTCCATGACGGCTCTAAAGCGGTGGTTCACTCTGTGAACCTAACAGGCCCTTATTGCTGGTCAGTGACCTAATACTATTCACTGAGTTCTCCTTTATCTGCTCTAGCTATAATCGTCCGCCTACCTGTCCTAACCACTCCACCCCAGACTGGGGTCTCCACCTTCGCGCCCCTTATACGGCTTCCTTCGGGGGTTCGGACACGTCAGAAGACAGGCGGTTTCTACAGACCTTGGATAGCAGAAAAGTTATCTGAACTCGTGATGTGCTGTTGTGGTAAGAAAAAAAATCAAATTCGTCAGCTGGTGGTCCGAGCGAAGCTCTCAAGAGTGCGTTTCCTCGTGTGTAGCAGAGGTATCCGCGGACTAGGTTGTGGGAATTCGGAGCAGAATAAACTTCTTCACCCACAATCCGTAGTGGAAATCCGCTGGTAGCAGTATAAAATTTCCTTGCAGTTTTCCTCCTTTTCCTATGCAAGGGCAGGTATCCAACGATGAAAGCAGTCGAGTGAAAGAATTGGACCTTGGACCTTGAACATAAAAAGTGGTGAGATTTAGGGAGAGTTAGAGAAAAAGATAGTAAGAGAGAAAAGTAGTGAAATAGGGTGAGTTTAAAGAATAGATGATGTGTAGGAGACAAAATAAATAGGTCCCTGGTGAAAGAGTAGCTCTGTTTGTTTGGGTTTTTGTATGAATTTTGTTTGTGTTTGTATTTTGCTGCATTTTAATGGTCTTATTTGTCGGTCGACCTCGATGTCTAAGTCAATACAAGAGAACTCATGGGTCAAGTGGGCGCCAATGGCTTGCCAGATCCTCTTAGCTCTCTCGTAGAGCGCCACGTTGATCGGAGATAATCCAACCGAGTCGTGGAGCTCCCTCTATAATACACTTTGATGTTCTTGACTACGTGGGAATTTTTCCCCCAAGAAATAGAACGAGTAAAACAAATATTCGTGAATAATGGTTTCTCAAACAACATGATTGACAAACAACTCCAATCATTATTAAATAACCATTACAAACATGCAGATAAAACTGAAAGTAATCAGGGAGAAGTCAATAACATCAAAGTGTATTACAGAAACCAGATGTCCACGCCCTATAAAATATATGAAAAAAACATCAAGGAGATTATTAACCGTAACATCAAGGTTAAAAATCAAACTGATAAAATCCAACTCATCATTTATTATAAAACAACAAAGGCCAGCAATCTCCTGATGAAAAACAACACCTGCCTAAACTCCTCGAATCTTAAGTCAACTAACATAGCTTACGAGTTCATCTGCCCCGATAAAGACTGTAAGCTTTATAATAACTCAAAATATATTGTTATGACAACCACTACACTTTTGAGGCGTTTAACTATGCATCTACAAAGCAGAGGGCCTAAAAAACATATGGAGAGTGTCTATAATATTAACCTAACGAGAGATATGCTCGTTGATAATACCGTTATTAAAAGAAAAGAGGTCAACAAAGCGAGGATGAACATCTTATAAGCCATATTAATAAATGAAGATAAGCTGGCCATTAACAGTCAAGCGACAAGCTGGAATCGCACATTAAAATTATTTTAAAATTCCACTTACCGGAGTGTCCCATTTCCTCTAACGCTACGTTCAACCTAGGCGGAATAAATACCCCTTAAAAATCGTTTTCTTTCACTGGGCGAATATTCGACTGCTGTAGCATTGCCTTACTACCTTCTGAAGAGCGTTGTAATCTCACGCGTGCTAAAGAAAGAATTTTGAGCCTCGCCACCTAAGAACGCGACTGTCCTGGGAGTCTTTAGGATCCCAGTTGATCTGCAAAGATTTTCATATAATCTTTTCGCTGCGAGTAGAAGAAAAAGGATGGGCTAAAAAGCCTCATTGCTCCCGTCCACCGCCCTGCGTGGGAACCTGCTCGGATTACTGCCCTTCATTAATTTCGTCTTAACTATGTCGGCCGCTTGGACTGACATAATTTAGGGCTTGCGTGGAAACTGGTTTGAGGCCTATCCCACAGCAGAAGCACAAGTCAGAAATTTTCTCGAATCTGGGGCAAAACTGCGAGTCCCGGACGGAGGAGAAATCCTCATCGCCCGGGAGACCCGGCCAGAATCATAGAGGGAAATACTCCCGTCTCTATGTAGTTGGATGCAGTTTTGGCGTACGTACCCGTGAGGGGGTGGCACAAACTTAGCGGTCGTTGATTCGGCCGCTATGCATTAAGTCCACCAAACTCAACCCTCTGAGGTCCCCACTCGAGAACCATCCCCATCCATCATCACCCATCATTCCGGCCCCATCCGAGCGGGGAAACAATAGAAAATTGGACGGGAGTGCTCTTCTCAAACCGCATTCAAGCACAACCCTTGACTCTACCTCCTTTGTCACTTCTGACATCACTTTTTCACACATCACAAAAATAATTACACATTTTTTACAGAGGAAGAAGAGAATTCAAGAAAGAAGTGAGAAGACACCCACGACGATGGAGGCCCTCCCTAAGAGGGTTTCCCTACGGACCATCAGCGGAATGAAGCCCCCGAAAAGAAAACGGTGTGTGAATCCTTATTTGCGAATTTAAGGATTGCACTTATAAAACTCATCGATATACCAAATGGTTTCATCGCAATATGCGGTGAAACAAAAGACATCGACCAGCTCCTATCTGACGAAGGGGCCGAGGTACGCAAGAACATAAACCTCGAAGCAAAAACCCCACCAGCGATCTCCGCCAACAGGAGCGTCATCTGCCGAAAGGTGGAGAGCAGGGTTGGCGAGAACTCCCCCGCAGAAATCAAATTCGAAATCGAGAAAAAACACACATGGGCGAAGATAAGGGAAGTGATCAAATTCCGTGATCACACCCACGTCTTCAAGGTGACATTTCAGACCACCGAAATGGCCCACAAGGCGGCAACGGAGGGACTCCTCATTTTTAATATGAGGATCCCAGGATCAAATATTGAACACGAGAGATATCACAGCATCCAGATGTGCTTCGTCTGTTATGCATTGGAAAAACATACTACCGTTAATTGTCCCCAAAAAGGAACAATCTGGTGCAGCGAATGCGCCACACAGGGTCATCACTATGACGCCTGCAACGTCACTGAGAAAAAGTGCATGAATTGTAAGGGACCCCAACGAACGATGGCCCTTAACTGCCTCCAAAGAAAAGAAATAATCCGAAAAATGGAAGATGAAGAAGAGAAGAAGAAAAATAGCACCTACGCGAGCACTGTGAAGAGAAGTGAAGGGATGGCCTCAGCAATTGCAACTCCCTCACCGATGGTCTTCACAAACGACCTGAGTGCGAAAATTTTGATCTGCATTACACATGCAAACGTGGTAAACGTGGTAAAACCTGGATGCTACAACCGAATATTAAACGCGATACTGAAAGCCAATAACCTACCATCCATCATCGTGCCTGATGACCCAGAATGCTCGAGGGCTTTCAAGGATAGCGTTATTAGGAATAGTAACAGCGAAGAGAAAGCCACTGGACTCAAACAAGTTATTGAATCTCCCCCATCGGAGGAATCTGAAGAAGAGGAGGAGATCAATAACAACGAAGAAGAACAAGATTCCACATCTTCGGATAGTGACGAGGGCCCATGCACTCGCACTAGAGCGACGAAGAGTCGGTCAAAGACTCCTAGTCCTCCCCCGAAAAAGGAAAAGCCTGGGCACTCCAGACCCGCCCCACAGGCCCCCAAAAGTAAGAAGACTAAGAAGAAACACAGGTAATACATCTCACAATGGAACGGAACTCGCTAAGAATCATGGAAATTAACACCAATGGCAAGACAGCGAAAATAACTCTCTACGGAAATTTGTTCAGGGAGATAGATGCAGATGTCATCTTGATTTCTGAGCATGGGATTTACACTCGTAGCTCCGAAATGAAGATCTGGAACTACGACGTGTTAATCACGAATTACTCTCAAGAGCGGTACGACGGTGCCGCCATCGCCATCAAAAGAGGGATCAAGTATAAACCCATAAGAAACTTGGAAGAATCCTATCTTGCAATAGAGGTCGAACTCGATTTAGGAAAGCTGGTCATCGCCACCGGGTACCGGCTGCCGAGACGAGAATATTTACCAATCCATTCTCTCTCTGGCCTATTTATCAGAAGGACCCCCCACCATATTAATGGGGGCCTTAATGCCAGATGTCAGGAGTTTGGGTACAGGACCTTCAATAGAAATGGAAGGTGCCTGGACACTATGATGGACCGAAACATGGTCCATAGAATAGGCCCGGACTTCCCAACCTATACTCAAGGAAGAAGTGCCACAAAACCAGACATTGGTCTGGCTAATCGTCAGCTGCCGTTCAATTACTGCATGGAACCAGTCCAGGTACCATGTAGTGATCATATAGGGATCCTACTTACCATCAACAGGAACCCTATACAAGTCCCAGCTCCAGTCAGAAAAGACTACAGGAGAGCCAACTGGGCACGGTACGCTGGCCTCCTCGAGGCCTATCGCCCACCAGATTTGGACGAGGCAATTCTCGAGGAGATAGACGAGGCACTCGACGACCTCAACGAACATCTTATGAATGCAGATAGGGCTTGCATCCCCAAAAGCCAGTATAAATCCATCTCCTCATACAGATGGACTGGATACATGAAAGAACAATACAGAGAATTGAGAGTCATGTACGAGTTAAATGTCACAAATGCATCATTTGACTCGCTACAACGAAGTAGAGTGATCAAGGAAGAGCTCAACCAGTTGATCCTCGAACAACAACAGAGACAATGGGACGATGCGATCGAGAGCCTCGATCAAGATGCATCCCCTAAGGACTTTTGGAAGAAAGTCAAAAGTCTCAGAGGATCATCTGGAAAAAAGAAGAAAATGGAAATCCAAAAAGAAGATGGATCCATGGAAACTGCAGAAAATAACATCGAAGTGATATTCCGGCGTTATTGGGAAAAAATCTTCAGCATATCGGAAGATGAAAACGAAGATTTTGATATAGAGTTCGAAAACAACATCGTAGACGAGCTTAACACGGAAATACATCGAACGCATCCTCATCACCAGGTGGATAGACTGCGTGACGGAGACGCCGAGATCACCGAAGAAAAGATCCTTCGCGCACTCCACTCATTCCGACAAAAAGCCCCAGGCCAATCGGGGCTTACGAAGCTTAACTTCGAAAAGGCACCAGCCAACATCATCGAAGGAATGAGACGAATTTTCAACGCATGTCTGAATACGGGATACTTTCCAGATGCTTACAAGACGGCAAGATGATCTTCTTGCCCAAGCACGGAAAGGACCCAACGTTGAGAGAGAGCTACCGCCCAGTTTCACTCCTGGAATTTGGCGGGAAACTCTTTGAGAAGATCCTCAACGGGAAACTGGTGTCTCACCTGGAAGAAAACTCCCTCTACAACCCATGTCAATTCGGGTTTAAAAAGAAGCGAAGTACGGAAATGGCAATCAATGTCATAACGGAAAACCCTTCCCAAGCCAAAAGGGACAGGAGTTATGTAGATATCGTTTATAGGGATGTATCAAAGGCGTTTGATAAGGTGTGGCAGCGGGGCATGCAGTATAAGATCTTACGGCTGGGTCTAAGTGAAAACTTAGAAAGAACTCTCTGTGACTATGTCATGGAGAGAGCGGCGTATGTCAGTCTAGGGTGCACGGACGGCCTAAAGTTTCCGCTAACTGCGGGCCTCCCACAGGGGGGGGTGTCTGTCCCCCACCATTTACTCGATATACACAGCGGACGTCCCAGCCCCTGTGTACCCCTCTTCCCTCAATATTCAATACGCCGATGATTTCAGCCAGATAATCGTGTCTCCATGGAGGAATGCGCCGTGGCAAGCTCGCATGATAGCGATGGAAATCGTGAACTTAAACAACTACGAGGCTCAGTGGAATATAAGAACAAACCAAGAGAAATTCAAGGTGGTCCCCATCGGACGCACCTCAAGGGCAGACGTGCGTGTGGGGGATACGCGATACCCCTACACCAACGAATGCAATGTACTCGGTATGAAAATTACCTCTACTGGGTACAAAGAGCACGTCGAAGAAAGAATTTCTCGAGCCACGTCCGCTGTCAGAACTCTATACAGATTCAGAAATCTACGTGAAAGCAACAAGAAGAAGATCTACAATGCCCTTGTAAGATCTACGTTGCTTTACCCCCCCTCCACCCTCTCATGTGTCTCAAAAACACAGAAGAGGCGACTTCAAGTAGTGAAAAATAAATGCGTGTACCTAATCACGAGTACACGCAGGCAAGAAAGAAGACGGCAAGAAGATCTGCACAGAGAGGCGGGGATAATTCCCATTAACAAAGTCATAGAAGAACGGACCTGGAAAATGCAAGATCTGGTTAATCGGGAACTGAGTGATGATATCACCCAGATGATTAACCAGAACAGAAGAGCTGACTGTCGCGCCAGGTTCCCCAGCTTCACCAACCGAGTGGTTGGCGGAGACGAAGTACCGTTCTATTCATAAAAGAGATAAAAAAAGCCTGTAAGAAAATGAAACAAGAAAAGAAAACTCGAATCACCAATGAAGACAACTCACCAATCCAATGAAGACAACTTTAACCAAGATTAAGAAAAAAAACCCGATTTCGACAAGAATCTCCATCCAGAAGAGACAAAATACACTAAAAAACACACACACAAACACACACAAAATACCAAGACATTAAGCACGCATTTAAACGTATTAAAAAAACACATACAAAGTAAGCAATGCATAACATAAACCAAATAAACTAAAAAATTACTAAGACAAATGGCTTGAACGCCATAAATAATAATTATAATAATTATTTATAATTATAACCAAAATCCACAATAACAACAAAAAATACACGCAACCAATGAAACAATAAAAGTGATACGTCTGATCACCAGACTCTATGCATCTCTTTGCACCCTACCACACTTCTTTCTCTTTTCTCCACTTGTCTATTTTCTCTATCTATCCACACACCCTATCGTCCTCCCCTCACATGCACCCCCACTTTAATTTAATTGTAATTTCTTTCACTGGAAGGTAGCAGAATTTCACGTCAAAAGTTGAAGCTGAAGACATCTCATTTTCGATAAAGGAGGAAAAGGTTGATGCAGGGAGGCTCAAAACGCCAAGTTTTCCTTCATCAACCCTACGGGGACTATTCGCCATAGACTTTTACACCGGCTTCAAGACGACTTAATGTCGTGCTAACCCCCCCTCCCCTCCCTCGACGGAGTCGCGGAGCTGAAATGAACTGATCTGCCACTCATCTAGTCTCGCTCCAACTATGTCGGTCCACTTTGATAGACATAATTGGGGACGTAAGGAAAGCAGGTTTGAGGATTAACCCACTGTGGAACTCTACGGAAGAGACCGCCCGGTTACGATGCAATGATGAAAGCTTTGGGGAAGAGTTCGCTCTAATCTCTAAGGGTAGCTTTCAGCCAAGACCACAGGGGGACATACAACCGTCGCTGTGTAAGTTGGAAACAGCATCGATATCCAAACCCTAGAGGGGGCGGCACCCCGGATGGTGGTAGTTGATTCTATCACCACCCATCATCAAGTCCGCCACATTTCACCCATCTGAGGGGCCTCCCCGGGTCCCCCCACCATCATTCATCCCCCCCACTTGGCAGTTCACGTTCACGTAAGCTTAGCGACGAAGTAGAGAGAGTCATCAAATAACCCAAACAAAGAAGACCAAGAAGTAAAGGTGCATCATATTGATCTAAAACAAGTCACCCACAACGAGAGCAGTGCGGGATAAACAGAAGCAGGGCTGAAGGGCCACTCTCGAGAAGAGATGGCCCAGGACCACACGAACAGGATACCTCTGCGGGTTGTCGACGGGCAGCCCAAGCCTAACAGAGAATCAGTTTTCGAGGTCGTCTACGGCAAGTTAGGCATTGCCATGGTGAGGCTGCTGGACATACCCTCTGGTCATATCGCGATATGCGAGAAAGAAAAAGATATAGAGGAGATAACTAAAGAGAAGGCAGTTGGGGTCCTATGAAGCATTGGGCTTCAGCCAGCAGTACCCCAACAGATCCTGGCCCACAGGAGCGTGGTATGCCATCATATCGACCCATGGATAGGGCAACATACCGCAGAAGAAATAAGAGAGGAAATACAGCTTCGGCAAGTCTGGGCCAAGGTAGCCGAAGTTATAAAATTCAAGAATAGGAGGGACGGTGGCGAGTAAACCCATGTGTTCAAGGTGGTCTTCGCGGAGACTACCATGGCACAAAAGGCAACTGAACAGGGCCTTCTTATGTTAAACGCCAAAATTAGCGGGGAGCAGGTGGAAAAAGGAGAATATACTCCGGTCCAATTCTGCTTCAATGTTACAGGATGGAGTCGCACGCCACCAAGGACTGCAAAGAGCCGCAAGAGACGTGTTCTAAATGCAGCCAGAAGGGGCACAATTGGCGTAATTGCAACAGCAAAGCAGAGAAGTGCGTGAGCTGTGGGCAGTGACATAGGACTATGGCCATGCTATGCCCTGCTAAGAAGGAAATAATGAGGAAAAAGCAAGAAGCCAAGAGAAACGAGGAGACGCGTAGAGCAAATACGTCCTACGCCCAAGCAGCAAAGGCAGCCATCTCGGAGGTGGACGCCAGGAAAACATACCTCAAAATTGAGAACGAGGGCTCCACAAAAATCATAACGTGCATCCTTCACGCTCACGTCATGAACCTGGCTCGCCCGGGCACATTCGTGACAGTCCTGAACCAGATGCTGGCAAAGAACGGAATGGAGCAGATGTGGTTCCCGGACAACCCCCCTTCCGGGGATGTACTGCATCTGCAGGTGGCTCCGAAAAAGCAACAAACAGCAGAGCAGGTAAAAACTAGCAAACAGACAAATAAGAAGGAAAGAAAGCAAGCAGTCAAGGTAACAACTCCTGTGCCCAACAAGAATAAAGTAAACACGGCAGAACAAGACAACTCGAACACAAACAGTTCCTCGGAATCATCAGATTCCTCAGACTCCGAAGCAAAAAAATCCCAGGAAGCGAAGGGAAAGAAAAAGAGAGTCAAGAGATTGCGGGCGAACAATATAAACCTCAAAATATACGCCTGCGATCAATTCCCCTTCCCCGAGGAAATGGAAACAAGGAGCATCTTCCATGGAATAAAATCCAAAATAAACAAATGGGAGTACGATTACGAAGTGGATCCTGAAACAGTGGAAGAGGCCCTGCTCGCACAAAATGTGACTCTACATCACAGCACCTGCGAGCAAATCTCGAACGCTGAGTTTAAGAAAAAGAAGAATGGGAGGAAAAAGAACTTCACCCAGAAATACTAAATAATCGAAGATGGAGAGAGTAAGCAACAGAATGAGGATTCTGACACTCAACGTGAATGGAGGGGAGGAGAAGGCCACGGCATATGGAAACATATTCCCAGTGCTTGACCCCGACATCATTCTCATTACGGAGCACGGTATCGACACTACAGCTGGTCGTATTAAAATACCGGGCTACAGAGTAGTCATGAAGAATCATTCCCAGGAAAGGTTCGATGGTGCTGCAATAGCTGTCAAGAGGAACATCTCCTTTAAACAACTACCAGAACTCGATGAGTCCTTTGTGGCAATCAGGCTACACACACTGGTAGGAGACCTCGTGATAGCCGCAGCATATCAACCCCCTCGACGAGCATATCTCCCGTTAAGTAACTTCTACACACTGTTCGGGCACCGCAGAATGGTTTTTTTAGGGGGAGACCTCAATGCCAGATGCCGTGCGGCGGGCTATGGTAGCACCAACGATAGAGGCCCATCCGGGTCTATCCATCACCTATCATCATTTCATTTTTGACAGCTAAACCAGTCGGCACGGGGATACTTGGGAGGGGGGGAACCCCAATCACAATAACATGAACGTAGATTCAGACCACAGAAGACTTCCACTGAGGACAAAAGCGGGGATGCAAAAACCGGAGAGAGGAGTGCTCATTCGCACCCTCTCTACAGAAATTAAAATAGCGATCACGAGATTAATAGAAGTACCTAACGAGTACATTATCCTCTGTCACAAGCAAGAAGACATAGAGCGCATGGTGGCACTGGAAGGACTAAGGGCACTAAGCCAGATTGGCTTGGCCCCCAAACTGCCACCCCAGCTGCTAGCCAATAGGTCATTCATCTGCTGCAAGGTAGATCTCTACGTGGGATCCCATACGGCGGAGGAATTAAAGGAGGAGATCGAGGAACAAAATAAACATCTGAATGTGAATGAACTAATTAAATTTGGGCACCACACTCATGTTTTCAAGGTGATCTGTGCCACGGCCAAAATGGCCGGAAGGGGAACAACAAACGGACTCCTTGCATACGGGATGAGGATTTCCCTGGAGAATATAGAAAAGGAAAGATTTATTAACGTGCAGACATGTTTTCAATGCTATGCCATTGAAGAACATATAACTAAGAACTGCCCACATAAGGACAGGAAAATATGCTCGGAGTGCGGAAACGTTGGCCACAACTTCCGAGAGTGCAAAGAAACAACAAAAAAGTGCATTAACTGCCAAAGCGCCCACAGAACCATGGCTGTCAATTGCCCAAAAAGGAAACGAATCATAAAAGAGAAAGAAGAAAGACAAACGGACCAACCAGACTTACGCGAGCGTAGCAAGAGCTACGGTCAAAGAAATAAAAGAAACACAGGAGCCCAAAATTAACATTAATGTTAACGAAGAGACAGGGCTAGACATCCTGGCATGCATTATGTTCGCACATGTACATAATATCGCGCAGCCAGGAACCTTGTCCGAAACACTAAATCTACTCCTGGAGAAGAACGGAATCAGGAAAATGTGGTTCCCGCCCAACCTACCTTCAGCCCTAATATACGGTGTAACGGCAGGAAAAACCCTGCAAGTAAAGGAGATGCTTGAGGTCGGAGCCAAAATGGCTGAAAGAGAAACACCGGCAGATTCGGAAACATCCAGTCAAGAAGAAAAAGAGGCTGAAAACATAGTCAGCAGACTGAAAAAGAAAAAGAAAACAAAGACCACCAAAGAAAGCACGAAAGAAGAAACCGCAACGGAAACAGATACAGAGGCAGTGGAAGGATGGATCTTCGAGGCAAGGGATTTTAGGCTAAAGATTTTCGTTCACGATGCCTACACCTTACCAAAAGAAGCAAAACCAAACGATGTCAAAAAAGGAATCCAAAGAGGCACGTGCAAATGGACGTACGCCTCAGAACACGCCGGGGAATTGATCGAGAAACTAATCGAAGAGAATAGAATCAGATTTTTCCCAAACGACATTAAACCGTTAAAAAAGGAAATATTCGGAAAAGTCACAAATGGAAGATGGAGAAACAAAAAGAACGCATAAGACCAAAACCCAAAGTCTAAAAGGTAAAATAAAATGGACCAAAGAAAGCTTCGGATACTACACATTAACTCAAACGGGTGGAAAAAGAAATCCACCCAATACGGTAATATATTTAGAAATATAGACCCTGATATCATCCCGATATCAAAACACGGTCTAAAAGATGATGAAAAAATGAAAATTTACAACGTCAACATCATTAGGAAAAACCCTACGGGGGAAAGAATTAGATGGGACAGCAATTGCCATAAAAAATGTAAAAATATACCCAGGAACAGGAAGTCGACGAGGCATACGTAGCCGCGACGGTGGACATGGAGTATAGCCCGCTCACAATCGTAGCGGCCTACCAACCACCCCGTCGCGCATATATTCAAATCCATTCGGTAATGGAAGTGCTGCACAAAAACCATCCAGCCATTCTACTGGGGGATCTTAATGCGAGAATTCGGGAATCAGGTTATCGCTATAGGAACCCCGCAGGAGCAAATCTAGAATTGCTGATGGAAAGGAATATACTCGAAAGAGCAGGCCGGGACTTCCCAACTTACATCACTGGAAGAGCCTCCACAAAGCCGGACGTAGTAATGATCACGCCCGGACTCCCCTTCAACATCCATATGGAACCAGTTCCCATAGCATGTAGTGACCACATTGGAATTTTGGTCACAATCAACCAAAATCAATACAAATCCCAATTAAGACCAGAAAGTCCTACAGGATGGCGAATTGGGGCACATACACAGAGATGCTGGAGGGATATACACAGCCAGACTTAAATGGAAAAACCCAAGAGGAGCTTGAGGAAGCTATGAATTCCCTTATAGGAAAAATAAAGGAAGCAGACGAAGCGAGCATCCTTAAAATACAATATAAAATCCTGCCGTACCCAAGGTGGACGAATAAAATGAAAAGGAAAGCAAGAAGCATAACAAAGAAATATACTGAAATAAAGGAATTAAAAACAGAAGCAGAAAGAAGCAAGGAATTAAAGAGATTAAAAGAAGAGATGATCTTCCTGATAAACGAACAACAAGATGACAAATGGAAAGAGTTTATAGATAACATAGAATACACAGTAAATCCAAAAGAATTATGGAATAAAGTAAATGCAATAAAGGGTAGACCACCGAGAGAAAGGATTATAATTAAAAACGAGGAGGAAGATTTCCTTACAAACAGTGGGGAGTTAGAGGAAAAATTTAGGCAACACTGGGAGAAGATTTACACTATCGAAGAAGAAGACAACGAAAGGTTAGATAGAATAACGGAACAAATTGTCAACGCAAACCTCAGGAATAACGAAGAACGGATAACACCCCTCATAAGAGTTGACACCAATACAGATACACGAACAGGCCCAGGGGATATAATAACACCCGAGGAAGTGAAGCTGACAATAAGCTCCTTCAAACAGAAGACCCCTGGAACAACAGGTCTCACAAAAAAAAAACAACTATATGACAACCCCAGAGAACATAATTGAAAACATAACAGATCTCTTCAACGCCTTCCTAAATATCGGAGCATTTCCAAGAATGATTTTCCTACCGAAACCTGGTAAACCACAAAATATGGTGTCCAGTTTTAGGCCTATTTCGCTCCTAAACTTTCTTGGAAAGGTGTTCGAGAAGATCATCAACAACCGACTAATAGAGCACTTAGAAGAAGAAGGAAAGTACAATAAACATCAATACGGCTTCAGGAAAAACAGAGACGCAACAATCGCACTCACAATTATTACATAATAAATCGCTCAGGCAAAGGCAGAAGGGGGATACGTGGACGTAATACTCCGGGATGTCAAGAAGGACTTCGAAAAGGCTTGGGTCGACGGGCTAAAGCATAAACTGATCCAGCTCGAACTCGGCACCCGGATGGAGAGAATCCTGGCTGATTACTCATCGGACAGAAATGCGTACATAAGTATAGAAGAGTACGATGGACCCCTATTCCATCTTCAAACGAGAATTCCCGCAAGGGGGATGCCTCAGCCCTACCTTATACTCTATCTATACAGCGGATATGCCAGCCCCAATAACAACAGGAGGCATGAATATCCAGTACGCAGATATCAGTCAGGTGATTTCCACGCCATTCACGAACCCCAGATGGCAAGCCAGAATGACAGAGAGAGTGGAATTAACAACATAAACCAATTTGAGAAGAAATGGAAAATTAAAACTAATACAAGTAAATTTAAAATAATACCTATTATGAGGAATAAGAAAGAAAGAATGCGCATAGACGGTCGAAACTACGACTATACAAACGAAGGAAAAGTGTTGTGCCTACAACTAAATAAAAGAGGGTACCACGCTCACATAGGAGAGAGGATCTCTAAGGGCAAAGTGGGGTTACGACTCCTATACAACCTCAAAGATATCAGCAGTAAAAAAAAAAGAAAGACTATATAAGGCTTTCGTGGAATCGGTGCTCGTGTACCCCCCTATTCCCACACATACGTTATCATTAACGAACAAGAAGAAACTCCAGAAAAAAAAATAAAGCTGCATACCTGATCACAAATACAAAGAGAAGAGAAGGGAAAAGACTAAGGGACATCATACAAACAGCCGGATTAGAACCGCTAAATAAGATCCTGGAGAAACGGGCCAGACTAATCTGGCAGAAAATAGAAGAAGACCACGCTGAGACCAGTAGATCCCTGGTCATACAAAACCTAGAATATAATCGGAAAACCCTTCCCGAGCAGCCGGCTAAGGCTGCTGCAAGAAGAAGATTCTATTATAACTTAAAAACAAAATACAAACAAAACCAAATATAACGGCATGAACACCTAAAAACAAACAAAACAAAAAAAGAAGAGAATTAGAACTACGCTACTATTAAAGTACTAAAACAAGTAACAATTAACTTACGAATGAAATATCAAATATGACGAATTAGAAGCACGCTACCTATAAGGTACCCAAACCAAGAAGAAAACAATAACGTGACAAGGAAAAATACAAGACGAGAAAAACTAAACCAAAATTAGAATCAACCAAAATACAGAAGGATAAATAAAGAAGGAAACGTAATTAGAACATCAAAAGAAATTGAAGAGCCAGTAACCTGGCAACCCAAACCACACTACTCCCATATATATACTTTTAAAAAAACCCTCCCCTCATAGCACACTAGGTTTAAGTATTTTTGTACAAAAAAAAAAACCCTCTCATGCTATCCTTTCTATCCTCCCTCCTATCTCATCAACAATTGACGGCTGAAGAATTCATTGAGAAAACTACTCTAATACTACATCTCTTACCCAATAAAGGAGGAAAAGGAATAGGAAAGGCTGCAACCTAAACGTCAAGATCCACTTCACTATCCCCTCGGGCACTCTCCTGAAGACTTTTTGAATCTGCTCCTAGGCGACTTTATATCTACCTAACCCCCTCCCCCTCCCTCGACGGAGTTACGAAGCTGAACTGAACTGCCATTCATCTAGTCTCGCTCCAACTAAAGGGTCTTTTAACAAGGACGCTCGAGCTTTGTCAGTGGTACTTGGCAAGTCACGATGGAAGGTTATAGCGTTGAACAGCGTGTGCAAATCATCAAATGAGATTATCAAAATCAGTGCTCCGTTCGACAAACGTTCTGAAGAGGCCCATTTTTGGATGAATGGATTTGTGAACAAGCGAAATTGTCGGATTTGGGACGAAAAAAATCCACATGAGATACACCAGCAACAATTGCATTCCAACAAAGTGACTGTTTGGTGCGGATTTTCGTCTAACGGAATCATCGGTCCGTATTTTTTTGAAAACGAAGATGGGATTGCCATAACCGTCAACGGCGAGACCTACAGATCGATGATAAGCAACTTCTTGTGGCCTCAACTGGATTATATGCTCGATATGGATGCTGACGATATGTGGTTCCAACAAGACGGAACTACGTGCCACACTGCGCACACCACGATAGACATTTTGCACCAGCGATTTCAGGGCAGGGTCATCTCGCGTGGCGGCGACGTCAACTGGCCACTGAGATCATGCGATTTAACGCCATTATACTACTTTCTTTGATTCTACCTTAAATCGCAGGTCTATGCGAATAATCCGCAAACAGTTGATGTCCTCAAAGTCAACATAACGAATACCATCCAGCAAATTCAGCCAGATTTATGCGACAAAGTCATCGAAAATTGGACCTCCCGAATACGTTCCACCAAGCGAAACCACGGCGGACATTTGAACGACGTCATATTCCACACTTAATGCCATAAAATGTACTTTCAAATGTAAAATAAATTGAGTGCATATATCACACACAACCTGCTTTATTTACATTTAAAAATTGAGCGACCTTATTGAAAGACCCTTTATATATATTTATTTGTTTTGTTTAATTTGATCCTCCGTCGTGGCTTTCAAGCCTTTCAATTGTTTTTTATTCTGCTTATTATCTCTTGTTTTATTTTATTAAGTTATTCATTTATTATTTTCAGTTTAAGTCTTAATCTGGGCACTTCGCCTCTTTTCGTTTATTTTAATCTATCTTCCTCTTCTTATTATAGTTGGTTAATTTTGTTGATTTATTCTTCTACACTTCTCTATATTTGTAAAATTTAAATTGGAAACTTCGACTCTTTTTTGTAAAATTAATTATCTTTGATTTAAATTGAGTTTTGATTTTGAATTTGGGCACTTTGCCTCTTTTTATTTTAATTTTTACTTTGGGCACTTCGCCTCTTTTTGTTAAAGTTAAATTGACTTTGGTTTCAGTTTGATTTAAATTGAGTTTTGATTTTGAATTTGGGCATTTCGCCTCTTTTTATGAAGGGTAATTTCCTTTTGGCTGAAAAAAGAAATGCACTTGCCACCATTTTTTCTCACCTTACGTTTTCTGAGAAGAAAGCAGTTGGAAAAGTTAAAAAGCTGCAAAGTAAACTCAACCAACCAAGTAGCCATATATATATATATATATATATATATATATATATATATATATATATATATATATATATATATATATATATATATATATATATATATATATATTCGAACGGGTTGCCATTGCATTTGAAGCCTGATCTTTAGTTTCACAAGGAAGGCAGGGATAAGGAAGATCCGGCTCATTTTCCTGAATTTACAACGTTTCGAGCTTACTCGCTCATCTTCAGGATTGACATACTATGAAATTAAAAAGGAATAAAAATAAATTAAAGCCAGTTAATAAACCATATGACATTAAATGAGAAAGGATAAATAAAGTAACTTAAGTAAATACAAGCGAAGAAATTCCACCAATATATCATTTTACTTCACCCTAAGTCGAATCAAATTCATCTCTCCCATTTTTGGATATAAATATTAAGAAATCACCTGAGGGAATTTTTATATCCATTTACCGCAAATAAATCTTCAATCAAATAAGAATTAATTTCTTCTCATTCTGAGATAAATCCTTCAAAATAAATATTATTAGCACACAACTCTATTGAGGATACCATCTCTCCTCATCCTTTGTACATATGCACAATGAGTTTCTCTTCATTAAGAACTTATTTTTTAATAATAGCTTTCCATCCCCATTAATAGGCAAACAATTTTCCAAATATCTGTCACGAGCATTAGCCCCATCACCCCCGCGATCCCCTACTACGACGTGCCTAAAGATAAAAAAAATAATTTTTAGTCCCCGACATGGACCCTTTAAATTCTGAATTCAAAAGAAGAGTCATTAAACTATTAAAATCAACCTATCTCCAGAGGGATTATAGAATCACCTTTCTTGACAATAACACGATTTTTTCTTTTTTCTCACCCAAAGAGAAGCTTCTCCGAGAGTAGAGCAGTGGTGTTGTCTACCTATTCACTTATCCGCGGTGTCTCCACGGACCATATATGGGCAGCACTATACGTTTACTCCGGCCGACGTTTTTTTCTCACATGGGAATAAGCCACGGAACTGGTAAAACCTTGAATAAAAAAGGAGAATTTGGCTATATGGTCCCAGGCCATTAAATGTAAGACTGAAATCTCTCTCAAGGACTTTATAATAATTGATTCCGATCAAAACGAAACTACCCTCCGTATCATAGAATCAATCCACATTCAAATTTTGGCACATTTTCATTAATCTTATTATATAATTTGTTGGGTATGTTGGGTATTGCCTCAATATTTTTCCATTTACTTAAGTTAATTTATTTATCCTTTCCCATTTAATGTCATACCGTTCTTTAACCGGTTTTAATTCATTTTTATTCTTTTTTTTTAATTTCAGAATATGTCAATAACTGAAGATGAGAGAATAAGCTCGAAACATTGTAAGATAAAGGAAAATGAACCAGATCTTCCTTATCCTTACCTCCTCGTGAATATATATATATATATATATATATATATATATATATATATATATATATATATATATATATATATATATGGTGCGGTTAAGGTAATGGCATAATTAGACAACTGCTCTGCTTCAGGTCCAGCAGGTGATCCTATCCTCCTTGAACTGGAAGACAACACTTAGGGATGACCCATCCATCATCCCTAAGTGTTGTCTTCCAGTTCAAGGAGGATAGGATCACCTGCTGGACCTGAAGCAGAGCAGGTGTCTAATTATGCCATTACCTTAACCGCACCAATTTGTCTTGGATATTTTTCTACCTTTTTATATATATATATATATATATATATGATGAAAATTAATGCAATATCGCAAGAAAAGATGAGGAATTAAACCACATTCTCCGAAGACAATTTAATTCAGAATAGTTTCGGTGTATCTCACACCCTTTTTCAACTGACACTGGGCAGAAAATATAAGAAAAATGCATACAAACATAATAACACAGGGTCAGGTCGTGAAAGATTCCCTCTTTTTCCCCCAATCCCCTACTTGTGGCTAATCTGGGGGGATGGGGGGTGTTAGGCCTAAACATATTGAAGGGCTGACATTTTACTATTAGAGTGGGCAGCGAAAGCAGTGGAATATTCTGCCATGTTAGAGACTTGAATCATTCTATCGATTTCAATGGAAGGAAAATGGTATTTAAATCGGCTAACTTTGTTAAGAGAAGAATCGTAGACTCGAGCTTGATATCGTCAGTTCCTAATTTAAATCTATCTGAGGGTCAATTTTCTTTTAATCCTGTAATAAGAAAGCATATAAACAAAATAGTTAAATGTCAGCCCTTCAATATGTTTAGCCCCCCCCCTCCCCGGATTAGCCACAAGTAGGGGATTGGGGGAAAAAAGAGGGGATCTTTCACGACCTGACCCTGTGTTATTATGTTTGTATGCACTTTTCTTATATTTTCTATCCAGTGTCAGTTGAAAAAGGGTGTGCGATACACCGAAACTGTTCTGAATTAAATTGTCTTCGGAGAATGTGGTTTAATTCCTCATATATATATATATATATATATATATATATATATATATATATATATATTGTCGTGGCATGACCAGGTGTACGCGGTTATACGACCGAAATTAGGGCTCCACCTGGGGATGGTTCTAAGAGTCTACCAACGCTGGTTCCTACATTCATTTTTATTCGGTTCATAGTGATAAAGTCAAACGTTCGGTATTTACTTCAATGTTTCTCCGAGGGTTGCGGGTCGCCAGCCTGGAATTCTTGGATATTTAGATTCGGAAAAAAATACCATTTACAGAATTGAAATCCCTCCCGCATTCAATTTTAAGAATTCCCTTGCTTTACCGTTTTCGAAGACCTTTTCCTTTCTTCTCCGTCTCTTGAATTGTTTAAATATTTCAGTCATATTTAAATATGAGTTTACTATGTATAAAATGTTGGTTCGAAATAATAGCAAGAATATAGAGGTAAGTTTATTCTGTCACTTGTGCAGTTTGCCCTGTCGATACTTTGAGCAAACTGGAAAATCATTAAATATTCGTTTGTCCCCTCACAAGTACAATATTAGAATAGTGTTTTCTTTGTTTACTTATCTAAACATGGTCATTCTATCAATTGGAATTCGGCTAAATTTATTTACAACTCAGATGACTATATTAAAAGATATATTGTTGAATGTTCCTTCATTAATTCCTTTCCTAACTTCAATATATCCCCCGGTCTCTTAAACTGGACAGTCATTAAAAGGCTTATTTTAAACAAAATTGTCCATTTTAAATCTTAGCCCTTTCATTTATTAAATTTTATATATATCTTTTATTTATTAAACAATGTATTTATAATCGCATATGTATGTATTCATAATTATGTGACTTATATTTCTACATTTTACGCACACTTTGTCACACGTAGATATTTTGGTAGAGATTATTTTCTATGTCTTTACCTTTTGGTACCTGCATTTAATCCCCCTTTTCTGATAATTTATTTCTATTTTCACGCTCTCTCTATTATTTTGAATCCTTCCGTTGTATGCAGGCAGGACGTCGCTTATCAAGGATAACTTGATAAGGAACTTAATAAAGTTCGAAAGTAATTGGAAACACCATTTCCTTTTTTCCTGCGGGACATTGCATTCATATATATATATATATATATATATATATATATATATATATATATATATATATATATTAGAACGAATCAAAGCAAATCAGATGGGAAACTTTATTCACTAACGTCATAAACGAAGTCGTCGAGCGAAAAAAGCTGACTGTGAAACTACTTGATTGCTTCGTCGACATGTGCGTGATAATTAATGGTATGAAAACGAAATGAGAAATTAACCAATAATAGACAAGAGTTTGCCAATTAATTGATTCGAATTTTCTCCCACGATCAGTCATGAACATAGAAGCGACACTAACTCAAGGAACCCAACTTAAAGCGAAAGCTCGAGAAATGGATGATGATCGAATGTCCAATAACATAACTTTTGGCAAACGTGTACAAGGGGTGATCAGAAAGTAATGACAGTTGGACTCGTGGCAAAGAGACCATGAATGATGAAAGGGAGGGGAGCGGTGGGCATCGAGTGTTGCCTGAGGTGACGTGTTTGCGTCATTGTTGGTTTCGTTCTCTAACCGGAAACATGGATTTCTTGAAATGCTGCAGGTTCTACAGGTTCACTAGGTAAAAACTTGAGGCGGAGGAGGAGGGGGGGGGGGGCAACGAAGATCAGAGGGCAATTATTGCAAGTTTTTCCCGACTCTACTCCATCACTGGAAACTGTTTCCCGTTAGATTCGATCTTTTGCAGCTGGAAAATGATCATCAGTCTGGACGCACCGGGACATTTGTGACCGATGCAACAACGGTCCGTGCCCAGGCTATCATAACGAAGATCCAATTGTTACTCTTCGATTCTTATCTTTGGAGGTTAGTATCAGTTATGGGAGGACACATGACATCGTTCATGAACACTTAAGATTGAGGAAGAAGTGTGCTCGATGGATACCACATTTGCTAACAGAAGAGTATAGCGAGCGGGTGCGGATTTGTCGTCTCTGGCTCGCTGAATTCGAACCAAATGGTCAGAAACTGTTATCAGATGTGTTGGATTTCTTTCTTAACCACCAGAGGCAAGCAATCCAACATGGTTTGGTGGTGTGATGAAGAGCCTCAACCTCAGATTTTGAAGGAAGGATTTCGAAGCAGGAAGCGCCTTTTCATCATCTTCTTTAATTCTCAAAGACCAATGTATATGGATGTGGTGCCTCAACAGTCTACTATCACAGCCAAGTACTACACTTATCAAGTCCTTCCTCAAATCCTGGAACAGCAGGCCAAGTCCGCACCAACCCACAGTTAATTGCGCTTTTTGCTGCACCCCACAAAGCACTCCTGACTGTGCAATTCCTGGAGCAGCGGGGAATCACACTTCTTGCCCACCCTGACCTTGCTCACCTGACCTTACTCTCTGTGATTTATGGTTGTTTCCAAAGATCAAGGTTACGGTTGCAGGGAAGCAATTTTATCGTATCCAAGACCTGGCATGAAGAGTTAATTCAATGCTACCTGGTATACCAGCTTCTGAGTACCATGACTGGTTCATGAAGTGGCGAAGGAGGATGGAGCGCTGCATAGAGGCTGGAGGGGAGTAATTTTAATGAATGTAGACTACTGTTTGTATTTACCTCTATGAAAATATACGGTCTCACTGTCATTACTTTCTGATCACCCCTTGTAAATCTTTCAGATAACGGTAAAAAAAACAGTTGCAACAGAGTAAATAAAGTAGATGACATACAATAACGAGATGAAGATCATCAAGACGTGATATAGACAAGAGCAGAATGGCCTAGATTAGTTTTTACATGACTCTAGATTTTGGTGTGATGGCGGGAAGGATAGATACGATTCCACTTTGCAACGCTGAATTTATTCCAGGAAGACAAATCGAAGTTAGAGAAGCTTTCGACTGGCTCGAACATCTGAATGAAAAATCCCATGAATATTGTCAAAAACGCGCGTACGATATCCGAAAGGAAATAGGGAATGAAGACAGTCAAGCAAAGAAAAGTCTATCTGATTGCCAATGGCAAGTCTCTTCTACAACTGGACTTCTTTATTCAAGCTGAGAAAAATAACGCAATGTTTGTGTTCCTCCATGACTTTGTCCTAAGCAAACGTTTTGGTCACATTGTTGACGGGTGAGGGGAGAAAAGTTTCGTGTTCAAAATTAAAGAAATGCGAGAGAGTGCCCCCATTCCGACGTTAGATAGATCAGAAACAGAGTGAATGTCGCTCATAACTTACAAGAAGAAGCAAAAATGAGTAAAATCAACTGCAGAGTACAGATAACAAGTAGTATGCTTCGAAAATGCACCAACCAAGGGCTTGTGGTAGAAGAAAATGCTAAATTTACACAATTTCAAATAGGAACAGAAGTGACCAAGTGCTAGGTGAACATTAAGAAGTTCTCGAGAGAGCGTACTGTACTTTTTGGGAGAATCGTGTAGAGGACGAAAAAGGAAAGCAAGAGGTTGCTAGTGTTCTTACATCTTCTGCTGGATAGTTTTTCCCGCGTGAAAGGGGAAACGTTCTAGAAAACGCTGATGTTGGCTCCAGGATAAGAATGAATAAAAAAACAAGGCAAGCAATAGCCTCTTTGGGGGGAGAAAATGCTCGATGCGAGTAAAGGCTTGTTGCACTTCATAAGAAAACTAATGAGAAGCGGTACTCATAGTTTTGAGAGCAGAAAGTGGGCACAAAAAAAATCCAGACCCAAAAGAGAAAGCTCACTCATGATTGGGCGCAATCATGAGTGAGTTATGATCAATATTAACCAAACCAAAGGAAACGTCGAAGGAATTTGAGCGCGAAGAACGGTGAATAAAATCGCGAATTGCAACAAATTTTTCCTCGAGAGGAAGAATCCCACCAGGAGGAGCATAGTGTGAATGCAGTGGTGGTAGATGTCTCTGGAAATGCATCGGGATAAACAGAAATCTTGTCAAGAGATTCAAAAAGATTAACCCGATAAAGATGAGAGTTCAACAAAGCCCTTCAATTGCCTATAGCCATGGAGTCACTTGGTGTAGATTTCGGCAATGCGCGGAGTCGAGATAACCAAGGGGACGTTAACGAACGGGCATTGCCAGCACTTAACAAATACTCTAACTTCTTAGGCATTGTAGAAAGTCATCTGGGGTTAGGACCTCAGGCTGTCTCTCTTAGGTGAACCACTGTGTTTGATTGTTTTTTCTTATTATATGAGGAAGAAAAATGGCAGGAAACTCTTTACGTAGGTATTGAAAGTGGAGTTCGGGAGAAGGGAGACTTACAATGAAAAGGGAACTTTGAGATGTGTAAAAGGAGCCACTAAGAGTGAGAGATGTGATGAATTCGACAAGCTTGCGATTCCCAGTGTCAACTAAGAGGTAGTGGGCACAAAGAAAATCCAGAGCCAAAAGAGATAGGACAAACCGTACCTCTGATAATTTCTGTTATGCCAGTGCCGCTCACGAGACGTAGTTGGCCATCTATACCAGGAAACACTTTAGTAACATCCCCCAGCTTTCTAAACAGTCAAGGCCGTTGTCATGAATGAGAACAGCGTCCCCGAATTTTACCGCCTGAAATCTACCTCTTCGGACCAACTCTGCTTCACGTTCGTGTGGTGACGTCGCTCTTTCACAAGAATATTAACAGAGATGAATAAACTATTAAGCTCACTCAAAAATATATTCTAAAGGTAGTTATGCTCAATGATTCAGTTTGCATTGCATAATTAGTTCAACGTTTTCTCTGGACCAACAAAGAGTTTACTCTATAATAAGGTAACAAAGATCTCACTAACGGTAATTTTCAGGCTTTCAAGCGAAAACAAACTTCATTCAAATGCCGCTCTGAACTGTTCATGAGATTTAGTGTTATAGTGAGAGGGACTCAAAGTAAATACAGTCTGAACGTCAACTCTGTTAATCTGATCGTGCCTGTCATACGTAGATATCTTTCAAAATATCAATGGCTATCGGTCAAAGTTCCTCCCAAATAAAGGTACTTTTGGTAAAGTTACTTGGGACAGCTTAACCTTTAGAGTAGTTTAAGAGGACACGTGAAGTACAATTTTCGATAGCCTGACCTTAATTAAGTTGATCGCTTTAGGACATGTAATTTAAACTGTTATTGCAATAAGCTCAGCATTATACTTAGTGTCCTTTTACAAATGGTCAATACCTTGTCTTTCTATGGAGCGACACTCTTTAAATTGTAATTCAAACTTGCTTAGGATAGCCATTAATCCTGCCCTGTTCTCATTTGAGCTGATCTGATCGTCACTTGAACTAATTCTCGTAATTATGGCCCAATAACCTACACGTTTCATTATTCAGATGGTAAATTCGTTATGATTAAGACAAAGAATAACAATGTATGTTAGAATTAGCTCTAATCCTGTCTACTGCGAATAAAGATGTGCAACAAATGAACACTGTATGAGAGAGTATAACTGACAATGAGTAAAATGGCTTTCACAAACGCGTGTGTAATATGTACAATCACATATAAGATTTCTCACCACGTGTAATCAAGTAGCATGCCCAATTATGTGAAGACCACTAATATAAACCGGTTTAGTAATGCGTGACCAATAATTTGGTTTACATAAATACACGTGAACAACCGATCAGCAATGCGCGAACAATAATCAGACTCTCAGTTGTGTATGCACAATAAATGGATACGTGTGATCAATGGGTGAACAAGAAGAATAATCTAACTTATCAATAACATGTGCCAACATACAACGACCACAGCAAGATCACACACGATCAGCATAACATGTTGAGTGACGAGAGGGACCATATGCTGCCACGGCGAAAAAATAAGTAATATAATCAGGAGTAACTGCTAAATTTTTATATATATATATATATATATATATATATATATATATATTGATTAACTTGATCGATCCAAACTCACCACTTATCTATAAATACCACCAGTTCTATTCGCATGACAGCACATACGCGTAGTAAACATTGTCATAATAATTTACATTCCCATCATGCGCATAGCGGACAATGAAATGGTGTGAATAAATGAAAAAAAAGAGCATCCTACGAGTTATTACAAGTGACACTGCAAGTAATAAGTGGATTAAAGCCACGGGTCATTTCAAAGGACCGGTGACATATTTGATTATTTCACGCAATGGCAGGTATTACGCATGTTAAATCATTACTAACTAAATAAAAATATACCAGAAATCCTCTGACCGAAATCGATGCTGTGGTTTTGACGGACAGTACAACTCCGGACGTTGCTGCGTTTGTTTAAGTGAGGAAGACCATAGACGCAGTTGCATTGGTAGATAGGTTAGCCTTAAATATTTCCATTGGTATATTTTAACATCAATTATTATTTTACACTGTGCACAGGTTTCCTAGCCCCACCCTGAGGGTGGGAGAATTGACCAGAACGGAGGTAGGCCGTCCCAAGCTCATGCCCTCTGCTTTAAGAGCGCGCATATAAATAAGAAAAGCAGGAGGGAGACGAAAAGACAAACATGGATAAAGATCAGATCAGACTAAATATTCGTAATCATTACTTAGCTTTCATGCAATCAGTTAATCACGGAGTCTTGTCTCGCCGTCATCCCGTATTTGCGTTGTTAATACTTAGACATACAAGTCTCCCGGCAAATACGCTCAGTAATAACGTCGCTTATAATATAACTTTCGGAATTTAAATAAAGTATTTATTTTCGTAAGTCCATCTTTGCTTCAAGCCTTCGGTAAACCCAACCAAGCAAAAGAACACTTGAAAATTATTGATCTTTGGAGTCAGATTAATAAATCACCACAACGGCACCCATCATTCAAAAGTTAGGATCTCGTAGCGCCCCAAAGCTGGTGCCCGTCATTTGTTTCCTACAACTGGTGACCGTGTCGTCCCTCATACCATATAACTGGTATCACACACTCAAACCATAAACTGATGACCCATCGTTCTACCCTCTATAAACTAGTGACATCTACCCTATAATTGGTGACATATCCTATAAAAGAATCGAAGGATTGATTAGATGTGATCAGATTTAAACTACACTTATGACTATGCTAAAAATATCACGTTTCTAAGACGACCGTAAAGAAGAAAATGTAGCTTGATATTTCGAACCACAACTAATTTAAATGAATTTAAAGAGATAAATTTATTTTACGTTACGAGTTACGTTACTTTGTTTACTTTGTAGAATTTCGCCTTCTGTGGCACAGCTAAGGTGGGCCTCCGCTGTATGCAGGCAGCTCCGTTCTGCTACTGTTTCTTGTTTTGGTGAAGGAGTTGTCATTAGAGTTTAGATATCCTGGTGTTGGTGGTTCATCTGGTATTGTTTCCAGCCATTTATCCAGTTGTCGTTTAAAGCAGTCAATTGCGACTCCTATCAGTTGTCTTATCCCCCTTGGTGAAGAGTAGAACAACTTCGTTCCAGTTGCAATGAAACTATTGCGGGCTAGTGCGGCTACTTTAATTAAATTAATTTATTTAATTTAACTTTAGCACAATTTGTAGAAATCTAACTTAGATACACACGAGTCGTATAATTTAACATAACATAACATAACATAATTTCACAGATGACAAAAGCCACAGGGGACTATCAAAAGTCATCCGCATCTGTCAAAACCACCCACAAAATGCATCCATAGGATTGTGTCAGATCATGCATCTACAATATACAATTTAAACAATCCATAGGATTGTGTCAGATCATGCACTACAATATACAATTTAAGCAATCCAGAGGATTGTGTCAGATCATGCATCTACAATATACAATTTAAGCAATCCAGAGGATTGTGTCAGATCATGCATATCCAATCTCCAATACACAATTAGACCCATACACAGGAATGTGTCAAAAACAAAAAGCATCATCACCAAGACTTGTCAAAATCCAAATCAATCATAATATACAATAATAAAAAGCTGCATCTACATGAATGAGTCCAGAATATCCCCCACCCCCAAGTTAACCCTCTCTCCCCATATAATCATCTAATCTGCGTTTGAAAACATTCAAGTTTTGACTGTCTACTGTCTCAGATGGCAAACTATTCCAGTAATCTACCACTCTATTGGTGAAAAAATATTTTCTAAGATCCAACGTGCACCTCTGTTTTTTTTATTTTTAAGTGGTGACCCCTAGTCCTATTACTACCTTCTAACTCAAATAACTTCTTTCAAATGAGAACATATTTAATACCCCTAGTCTATTTTCATATTCATGGTGCTTCAGGAAAGGTATTATTTTTGTTGCCCTTCTTTTTACCTACTCTAGCTGGTTTATATCATGTCTAAAATGCGATGACCATGCTTGTATACCGTACTCTAAATGTGGCCTCCTGACATAGAGTTATAAAGTTTAAGAATAACCTCTTTACTCTTGTAGCTAATATTCCTGTTAATGTATCCTAGCACCCTATTTGCTCTATTTTTTGCCTCAATACACTGCTTTGAAAACTTCAAAGACCTATCTACTACTACGCCTATCTCCTTTTCATCCTCAACTGAATTCAGCCAATGCCCATCCATTTCATAGCTAAATTCCATATTATCCCTTCCCATGTTAAGAACTTTGCATTTTTAAGGTTAAAAGTAATCTGCCACTTCTGAGCACAAGCTAATAACTTATTTAAGTCACTCTGCACTTTAAAGCTACCCTCAACTTCTTTGACTACAGCTGCTAATTTAGTGGCATCAGCAAAAATTGACACTTTGCTATTTAAAACCTACCCAAGATCATTTATATATACTATGAATAATAAAGGGCCTAGAACGGAACCCTGAGGTACGCCACTGATAACGTCCCTCCACTGTGACCTCACCCCATTCAGCACAACTCTCTTTTTCCTGTCTTTCAGCCATTCAGTTATCCAATCCCAAACTTTACCACATATCCCATGCATTTTTAATTTGTTAATTAGTCTCCTATGTGGAACCTTATCAAAAGCTTTGCTAAAACCTAAGTAAATTACATCAACATTCTCTCCCTTATCTAATTGTTTAGTAACATAATTCATAAAATCTAGTAAATTTGTTAAACACGATCTACCTCTTCTAAGCCCATGCTGGGCATCATTTATTAACCTACCACTCTTTAGATGATCAGAAATCCCATTCTTAATTATCTTCTCAAGAATTTTACAAACTATAGAAGGTAAGCTTATCGGCCTAAAGTTATTCGGGTCCTCTTTACTTCCCTTTTTAAAAATTGGCACTACATTCGCTAATTTACAATCATTAGGCATTTCTCCAAACTCTAGTGATCTAGTATATATCTTCTCAAGAGCTACTGCAATACTATCTACACCTTCTTTGAGTAACCTAGAATGAATGATGTCTGCGCCAAATGACTTACTAGTATTTAACTCCAATATAAGCCCTTTAATTACTTCCCTGTTCACATTAACGCTATTTAACACTACTTCCTTTGAACTAGAATTACCATCAATTAATCTATCTGGATTCTCTTGTGTAAATACTGAAGAAAAATGATCATTAAGAACCTCTACTATTTCCTCATCAGATTCTTTCAAAACCCCTTCATATTTAATAGGCCCTATTTTATCATTGTTAGATTTGTTATTAATTCTATAATAGCTAAAGAATTTTCTTGAATGGTTATTATTATTTTGAGCTAAATTCATTTCTGTCGCCCTTTCGCTCTTCTTAATAATCTTATTTAGTTCATTTCTGGTCGACCTATAATGATTTAAATTGTCAAAAGTACTTTCTCTCTGGAATCTCTGGTATGCCCTTTTCTTCTCAGAAATTTTCCTAGCTATCTCCTGATTCTACCACAACGGCTTCCTCCATTTCTTCGTAATAGCTTCATTGGAATACACTGCTCCTGAACTATGTTTAGTATAGTCTTAAAAGTGTTCCACATCTCATAAGTATTCTTGCCCCTGAATTCTATATCACACCTAATCTGATTTAGCAAGTTTCGTAATTTATCGTAATCTTTCCTATAAAAATTTTGACTTTGTTGATGTTCTACCTTTCACTATTCCCAAGTTAAAACGAACCATCTGATGATCACTATTTCCCAATGCTTCCCCGACAGTCAATTCCTGAAGCAAGTGATCATCATTTGAAAGAACCAGAAAAAAAAATTATCTTCAAAGGTACACAAGTGTATTATCCTATTTTTACTGACCCTAATATCTATCCAAAGGTCTTCTGAAACTTCAGAAGACCTACGCCGTATTTTTAATATTAAAAACAGTAATAATTGTTTTTAGGCATTATTTCCTCCGTTCTTTCAAGTATATTTTGTTTCCATAACGAAAAGTTATTTACCAAGTACTTTACGCGAGCATAAGTTAACAGAAATTTCATTTGTTTTGTTTAATTTTGTTTAATAAATTAAAATTTTGCAGTAGAGAGGCAGGTGAAACTTCAGAAGACCTACGCAGTATTAAAGTTTTGGCAGAGACTTTACAAATATACGCCCTTGAAAATAAAATTACAGCACCCCCCGATTAGCGCGAGGGTTTGGTTCCACGAAACTGCCGTGTTAATTGAAATCGCGCTAATCGGAAATAGCAATCCATGTAAAATTGGAGAATCGGTTCGAGAGTCTTCAAAATATTTGCTAAATTTTTTAAAATGAACTTCATTCAATAGTAGACTGCACTACATGGTACAACACACCATAGCATGAAGAATAATGAATGTTTTTATTAATCAAAAGTTTATTAGAAACATTGAATTTCATATTTATTTTTTAGAAAAATATTTCAATAGCGAAGTTTGAACAGCATTTTCATTCTTTATTTTTTTTTTCTCCTCATAAAATCGCCGATAGCACATAATGTCATTCTCCAAATTTCGGCGAACTTGCACGCTTCGTTCGATATCAGGGTCAGCATCCATCATCTGTTGTTTTAATGTTTCCATTGTGCGAAACATTGCATCTAACTCTTTCAAAGTCAGCTCCTTTACACTGGTGTTGAAATGTAGTCTTCTTCTTCCGGGTCGTTATAAGCACGTTGTTGCTCCATATTGAGAAGATCATTGTCAGTGAGGTCTTCTGCATGCGATTCGAGCAATTCACGTACGTTTCCCGCGTCTAGTTCTTCTAAACCGAGCTCCTTTCCAATGTCAGTTATTTCTTCCACAACCGTTGTAACTTGTTCTTCGAAGCCATCAAAGTCATTTGTGCACTGTGGCAAGATATGCTTCCACACTGCCCTCATATTGCTCCCAGTAACCTCAAGCCATGACTCATGAATATTTTTAATGGCATCCTTTATGTTATATTTTTTCCAGGCCTACCAAATTTTTAAAATTTAAATGGTAATGGATAGCAGGACAATGCATGTACGATGTAACACGACTTGACACCATCGCTTGTGAAGCACAACTGCTTGTCAGAATTGAGACTCGTGACTCCTGACTGACTTAGGTTGATTTTGTGAAATTTTCATATGTGAATTTCTTTGAGCTGTTCTCTGGAAGATCGCGGTAAATCGAATATTAGTTCGCGCTAATCAAGGGTAAGTCACATAGCATTACCCACGTTAATTCGAGAATCGTGTTATTCGAAGTTGCGCTAATCGGGTGATTACTGTATGCGAAAAATCTAACGAAAAATCGATAAATTAAAGATAACTAAAAATGAGAGGTTACAATGAATGAAGCGAAACGAGGAGGCAAATTACATAGAACTTGGTTCAGCGCCAGTTGTATTATTTTAGGTAATTATTTACCTTACTTTAATCAATCCCTTTTCTGTACATTATATTACTTCTTGTAGCATTTTGTGCGCTTTGTCCAAATCTGTTCTTTTTTGACTGTCAAAATGCGACAAAACAGAGTTTGAACCAGTTTCCGTCGAAATCGGATTCGAGCTCGATTTTGTTGTATTTTTGTTTCCGACTACCAAAAAAAGAAGAATAGAATTGGAAAAATAACCTACAATAAGAAATAATAACTTAAACTTGAGTGCGTTCAGTCAATATCGGCTGAGTGCTATTTTGTTTTGTTTTTATCTCACGAAAAGCGCATTCGATTAATGGTGAAGAAAAAAATTCGCTTGAAAATAATTCTCTAATGTGACGTTAAAGTAATAATTTATGTTTAAATTTGACGTAATCATAATTAAGGGTTTTTTAAATTCAAAGTATAATATTAATAACATCGACCGCTCAATATATATATATATATATATATATATATATATATATATATATATATATATATATATATATATATATATATATATATATATATATATATATATATATACATTAAGATCGGCGGCGCGAACGATGGGGCGCAAAATATTTCGTCCCTGTTCCAATATGTTTCACCTTTTTGGAATAAATTCAAGGGGACTGCTCGTGGAGGGTTTATCACTGCGGTGGAACCTCCTACGATGATCCTGAGTTTCAATCATTTGGGGGGGATTTGAGGGGCACACCCCCAGTATATAATCACAACTGTTTATAGAATAATGTTCTAACGTTTTTCTAACGTTTTTATTTAACCAAACGTGCATGAATATGGATGCGCGGGTGAACGAAACATACCCGTAAAAAAATACACTTTTTCGGGCGCGCCACCGATCTTCATGTTTACCTATTTAAAGGCCCAAATAAATGGAAATTGGTAACACAACCCGGAATAACGCTAAAGAGAATATAACCTGAACCAATGAAATCTTAAGAAGGAAAATGGGAGATGTAGAAAACGGAAAGATAGGGCAAACTATTTAACCGTTGTATGGTAGCTCTGGCGATGAGCGTCGTGGTCATATAAGCGATGAGCGCTTGATGACACAGGTTCAAATCCAGCTTCTTTATTTATTTTCATACGATGATTTAATGCATCGGCATACAGGATTTTTCAGTACATATTCATATTCTTATTGTTTTAAGAAATATTACTTTGAATTTGTTTTTAGAAATATTACACTGAATTTACATATCGTGCTAAATTTTTTTCAGGTAGTGTCTCTTACGCTTGGGACGCAAACAGGCTAAACGAAGCATCCCTGTTTCCTATGTTTATGGGACAGTCGTGCAGATAGTATGCACTATGAGGAGAAGGTTTGGCCTCCACGAGAAGCATTTAGAATTAGATCAAACAATGTGTGATAGCTGAACCTTTAGTGCCTCCTCAAAAAAATACTCCTCCCTGCACTGCATATAAAGCTTGGCATAATGAAAAATTATGTCAAAACCCTTAATAAAGTAGGCCAAGCTTTTAAATTTCTTCTTCAAAAATTTCCACAAATCAGTGACGCTAAGCTCCATGGGGAAATTTTTGATGGACTTCAAATCAGGAACTTGATCAGCAATTTGATGCATCAATTAAGGACATAGAAAAAGATGCCTGGAAAGCTTTCAAAGCTCTAGTTAACAATTTTCTAGGCAATAAAAGAAGCCTAAAAGAATATGTTGCCCTGGTCAATCAGCTCTTAACAAGTCTCAAACATTTGGGAGCTCGAATGTCTATAAAGATACACTTTTTACAGTCCCATCTGGATTATTTTCCCGACAACTGCGGGGATTACAGTAAAGAACAGGGGCAAAGATTCCACCAGGACATAAAAACAATGGAATCCAGGTACCAGTGTAAATGGAACGGAAACATGCTTGCTGACTACTGTTGGTGTTTGAAGCGTGATGCACCAGATGACAGGCACAAGCGAAAATCGTCAAGGGCGTCTGTTCTTCGAAATTATAATTATTTTCTTTATTATGTTGCATTCTTTTATTTTTTGTTTATTAAAAGAATTATAGTTTACATACGTGTATTCCTATTTATATGATATAACAGTAATAATGCATTATTAGATAAAGAAAGTTGGTTTTTTTTTAAATTCAGAAAAAATGAGGTAATCTCAATGAAAATGGTGTATGCTGTACTGAGAAAATCTGACCTGATTGAACAAATATACATTCATTTTTGAGCTCAGGAGGTTGGATTCATTAAGAAACCACAAAGAAATCCTGGGGAACATAAATTTTTTTTTCAAACGCAGGCCTGTGTTATTTGATAATTGTTGTTTATACTTGAAAATAATACGTCCATGATAAGATAAATAGTACATTTAATATAAAATAAGATCGCCCTAAGCTGTTAGAAGTTGCTTGAATCGCTCTGGCATAGATTCAACCAAATTTAAACACATTTCTGCCAGTTCTTCGTTATGGTACCAGGCAGTGATAACAGCGCAAATCATCTTCTGCATCGTCGACCAGTCGGTTTTCTTGATTCTACGTTTAATTATAGCACATCGATTCTCGATGGAGTTTAGGTCAAGAGAATTCGCAGGCCAATCTATAACGGTAAGTCCACTCTTTTCGAAGAATGTGCACATTATTTGGGAAGTATGTTCGGAGCCAGATCCTGCTGGAAAATGCCGCCTCCATCAGGAGTCTTTCTGTCTCGCGGGAAGCAAGTGAGTCTGCAGGATTGCCTTGTATTTAACGTTGTTCTTCATTCCCCTCAATAGTAACAAGCCGCCCTAGGCCTTTAGCGCTAAAACAACCCCAAAACATCTTCTTAGGTGGGTATTTTGGCGTCTGTTGAATGTGTCCTGGCTGAAGTGATTCATCTTTTCTTCGTCTTACTACCACTGATCTATGCCTATGTACTTAAAAATCCGATTCGTCTGAAAACATAACTTTCTTCCAGTCAGCTGCCTTCCATCCAGCATACTTGCGTGGCCAGCGAAGACGTTTTGTCTTCATAGGAGAAGTCAATAACTGTTTACGTACCGGTTTTCTAGCAAATCTGCCAATTTCAATGAGCCTTCGCCGGACGGTTGAAGAAGAAACATTTACCCCAGCTAAATACAAATTTCTCTGGAGGTCTTTATTGGTTTTCTTAGAATCCTTCACACTATTTCTGATAAGAGCCTTGTCATGGTGAACAGTTTTCTTTCGTCTTCTTCCACATTTTCCTTGTCGCATTGTTGAATGTTTACCAGTGTCTTCAGCTCTTTTCACAATGTCACCAACAGTGGACTTTGCTACCTTCATTTCGTCAGAAATCCGTCTGATGCTTAAGCCAGCATGTTTTCTAAGAGCTATAGTACTTGCACACTTCTTGGGTGTGCTATCCATAATAAATTTATAGTCTAATAATGATTGGAAGGTGAATATTCCGGCAGAACCAAGTACACCACGGAGCACGTTCCCAGCAATAATCATCCACGACAAGCTCTGGTGTAGCATTGTCTGGCTTAGTGTAGCTAGGGCACAACAAAACAGTTGCCAGATGTTACCAGTACACTATTCTGCACGAAAAACAAAAAAATAAAAAATATACAGATATCCTGGTGTATAATCGCCGACAATCTTTTGGAAATGTAAAAATACACAAGCCGAACAACCCACTGATACCCATTATTTCACAAGTTACTACACCACGTACCGTCTAGCTAAAACCTTAAATGAAATAATAAAACCATACATCTCTTCAAAATATAGCATAAAGTCCACGGAAGAATTTATTGATATACTCCACTCTACAAGACTGGCAGGACTAATAGCATCCCTTGATGTGGAAGGCCTATTTACTAATGTGCCTATCTCTCAAACCATCGACATCATTATACAAAATGTATAACACCATCCTACAATGTCTTCTCCTAAACTTGACCCACACATCCTAGGAATAGGCTGCGTTCATGCACATCAGAGTCTCCGTTCAGGACACCGGACGGAAATCTATACACGCAAGTCGATCGAGTAGCTATGGGATCGCCCCTGGGGCCGACCTTTTCCAACTACTATATGGGTCAACTTGAAGAGAGCTTATTAGACAACATCGAAAATAAGCCACACACACATTGCCGATACGTATATGACATCTACATCAACGTCCAAAATGAAGAACATCCAACAGCAATTTGAGGAGAACTCGGTGTTAAAATTCACCTATGAATTGAGCATGGACAATAAATTACCTTTTCTGGACGTGGAGCTACAAAATATCAACGGTAATTACGTCACAAATGTGTACAGAAAAGCTACAGACATGGGAAGATGACTCAACGCAGATAGTGAATGTCGTGAAAGGTACAAAAAAAGTCTAATCGGCTCATACATCCGCCGAGCATACAAATGCTTCTCCACGTGGGAACTGTTCCATCAAGAGATCTCCCGCATAAAACAAACCCGCGTTAACAACGGTGTCCCGAACAGTATGATTGGAAAACAACTTCAATCAATCTTAAGAAGGCAATTTAAAGACACGGATGAAACGGAAAGTAACCAGAAAGCAGTAAATAACATCAAACTGTATTATAGAAATCAGAGGTCATCGGTCTACAAAATAGACGAAAAAAAATATCAAGGAGATTGTTAACCGTAACATCAAAGTCAAGAAGCAAATGGACAAGATTCAGATGATTATATATTATAAAACGACAAAAGGAAACAATCTCATTATGAAAAACAACATCTGCCAAGACAACTCGATCCTGAAGTCTACGAACATAGTTTACGAGTTTACCAGCCCGAATGAAAACTGCAAGCTTCAAAACAACTAAAAATATATTGGTATGACCACCACCACACTTTCGAGGCGTTTGACAATGCACCTGAAACATGGAGCTCCCCCCCCCAAAAAAAAAAAATCATATGGAGACTGTACATAACATCAGCATAACCAGGGATATATTGGTTAATAACACCACGATAAAAAAAGGAAAATAAAGCCAGCCTGAACACCTTAGAAGCCATCTTAATTAACGAAGAAAGGCCAGCTATCAACATCCAGGCTACGGTTTGAAATAGAACATTAAAGATTTTTTTTTAAATTCCGCTTACACCCGAGTGGCCCGTTCCCTTGACATCACTTTCAAGCGAGGAGGAATAAATATTCCCTAAAATCCGTTTTCTTTTCATGCCCATTTTCATTCTGACTCCACCATTCTTCACCGATAAAGGGGGAAAGACACTCTGAAGATGATCGCATAGATCGAAAGCTCAGCAATTTAAGTCAAGTTTGTTTTTTACCAAACACATTTCATTTAAAAAAGAGACGAACGTAGAAGTTGTTTACCATCTACAAGATGAACTAAAAAAGATAATAAGAAAAATGGAAAGTTTCCAAAGAAAATTAATAAAGGCGAAATATACAATGGCCTTTAACCAAATCTGTATCCAAGAAGGTCTACTACCCATTTACACCAATATATATATATATATATATATATATATATATATATATATATATATATATATATATATATATATATATATATATATATATATATATATATATTGTCTTAGCTGTGACTTTCTGGAATAGAGGCTTTTCTGTTCTGAAGCTCTCTGGCTTCTCAGTGGCATGTAACTGAGCAGAAATGTCCTCTTTTAATATGTGGCTCAATCTACAGCTGAAGAGGAAAAATGGCACGATTTCCTGCGTCAGAAACCATTTGTGGTTTTCCATCTTGTTAAGTACTACATCAGCAAACTCTGAATCAGTTTTCTTGTACTTTAAATTGTTCTGGATTATACTTGAATCATTACCTCGAGCATCTGCAGATCAACATATCTGTGATTTACAGTTTTTCAGGTCAAAAAGAATGGCAAAATGGACAGAAACCTATGGAAATCAGAAAAAAATAAATTTTGAACAAAGTTAACGTTACAGGTAGGGCTGACCGATGGAGTCACGTCCACTTCAGAGATGAATTTAAAGTCAATTCGTTCATATCCCACGGCAGGAGGTTGAATCGCCATAGATCACCCGAAAAATTGTCTGTCAATTATACCAAAAAGAGTGAAGTTTGGCGGAGGAAGTGTCAAGGTCTAGAGCGTAATTTCGGTAGAAGGCACTCGGCTACTGGTGTGTTTACGGGGCACAGCGAATGCACAAGTATACAATAAATTGCAGCGACAACATGTTTTGCCCATCTGCGAGCCTACAAAACTTAACTTGCAATTTTCATACAATATAACGCCCCCTGCCACACGACAATTCGACGAACACATCACTGTTATGAATTCGCCTACCCAGAGTCCGGAACTAAATCCCATTACAATGTTTCGAAGCCGCTCGGGGAGAGGCCTAAAAGGAGGAATCCAAAAACAGTTCAAGAACTGCGGAAATTCTTCAAGAGGAATCGAGCAAGATTACTGCGCAAGAGTGTCAGCAATTGGTTCGTTCCTGTGACAGCTGTCAAAACATCATCGAGAATAAAGTTATTCACATTAAATATCAATTAGCACCATTCGGAATGCTGATGATTTTCGTTTTATTTATCCAAATTTGTATAACCTTTGCCCATACGTGGTTTCTACATACGTATTATCGTACACCAATTTTGTAAAACTTGGATTTTCTCTAGCAAAACCTATGGGTAATAAATGAAACTTCAGAAGACCTACGCCGTGTTTTTTGTAGAAAAAACAGTAGTAATAGTGTTTTAGGCATTTAAATCATCATTTACGGCTTCGGTTAGGCGCGGAAAGCACTTATTTTTAAGATACTAGCACTCTGAGTACGACTCTATTTGTAGTGATACTATCTTAAAAATAACTGCTTTGCGCGCGAAAAGGAAGCCGTAAAGGATGACTAAAATGCCGACAAACATCCTTAGTACTGTGTTTACGTACTTACTACTTATTTATAGATTATTCGTATATGCGTTTTGGTAATACTTCAGTTTAGAAGGGGCTATTTCTGGGCTACCATTAATGCGGCCAGCTTTGCATGTTTATCGAAATAATAAAGACGATAGCGCCGCCTACTTTAGGCTATTTCGGCCCCCCCTTTAGTTACTTTCGAAATGGGGAGCTTATCCCCACATACCCTCCACTTATAATCGAGCAGCGCTTCTTTTCCACTCCTGTCACAAAAAGGCGTATTAAAGTTCAACAAACCGAGTTTGGAAGAATCGCGCTCTTTTAACTGCTTGCCTCCAGGGATGCCAATGTTTGAAATAAGGTCAAACTAAGGATTGCCATTGTTTGGAAATAATGGTTTATTTTCACATTAGAAGAAAGCAAGACTCGCCGTATTTTAATGTCAATTTTAACCCCTTTAAGATATAATATCTTAAAAATATGTACTTTCCGCGCCAAACTGAAACCATTTCTGCCGACTGGAATGCCTAAAAGTACCGTGAGTACTTGTATAACACTAAAAATACGGCGTAGGTCTTCTGAAGTTTGACCGAGCAATGTTTTGATAGAAATACAGGTGTTCCGCATGAATGATCAACATGCATGAATTTCGTTCTGTGTTTATTATCTATTATATCTTTAATTTTGCATCATTTGAACTAGCGTTACTTTTTTTTCTATTCCAATTTTGTTTAAGGAAAAAAACGCATTCCTGCATTATGGATTTGGGTGATTTACAACCTTAAAACTATGCGGTAAGTGCCCTACGTGTTAGTAAGGTTATTGTCGTGGTATAGGAAGGACCGAGTGATGGCTAGAGTTCGTACGTATGGGTTGGTTACGTACTACACGAAAACTCCGTGATTACGTTTTATCTCTATGAGTGCTAATATTTTTAATTATTATTATTATTTTATTACTTCTTTAATCTTTGAGGGTTCATAGTGCCTTGCTTAGCGTTTCGAGGATTAAATAAAAATTTGTTGCCCAAAAAACTAAAACTTTAATAAAAAACAAAACATGAACCAATGGAAATTTAACGCACTAAATATACAGAAATGAATTCAACAAATTTAAGTGAGGCTTTATAACTGACATACTTGAATTTATAGTAATGATAGACCAACAGCTCACTTTAATATAACAATGCAAACTGACCTACACTGAAACTGATACAGGGGTTTAAATACCTTTATAGATTCCTACTAGAATCGGGTTTGAGTCTAGCCTTGAACTCACTTGTTAAGTCACCTCAAGAATGTTATTGCCGTGATGACGCGTGGATCAGCGCTTACAGGTGTGTTCTCAAGGGAGAAATTCTTTAAAGCCACAGAGGCCTTCGGAGCGTGTGGTAGATGGAGAGACGCACACCTTCTGGAGAAAATGATCTCGCCACGGGACAGAGAAAGAATGTTTCTTTTTCTCTTCAGGATACTCGGGGAATAATTCGCACTGGCGAGCGATGAGTCAATGCTTGAATCCTTTGACTCAGGGAAGTGCTGGAGGGAGTTTACTCAGGAGTATTCCCCAAGGGCAAGGACTATCTCTGTGCTTTGGGATACACCAGGATATGGGGGTTTCTCTGACGAGAGTTAGTTAAACTTGCTTCTGAAACCAAGTTAGCTTAAAGTTTGGTGTGACCACCAGGAACTGGCTCGAGGATGAGCTTCTTCTTAGTTCCGGTATTCCTCAAGGGCGAGGACTATCTCTGGGCTTTGGGATACACCAGGATAGGGGGTTTTCTCTGACGAGAGTTAGTTAAACTCGCTTCTTAAACCAAGTTAACTTAAAGTTCGGTGTGACCACCAGGAACTGGCTCGAGGATGAGCTTCTGTTGGTAGCCGGGCCTCTTGCCGGGGTCTTCGTCGCCTTGATGACTAACGTAATCTACCCCGTTTTTCCAAAGATATTTGCTTTTATACGTTGCCCCATCCCCCACCCGGGTTAGGGGAAGGAGGAGGGATGTGTGGACAGGCTACATTACGTCTCCTCTTCTAACGGTTTTTCTCAGCTCGTCATTGAGATAACTCTAGAGGGGAGCTTCTGGCTTTAGGACGACGCTCCTTTAATTTTGCATATGCGTTAAAATTGAATACCAGTTCTTAGGGGAAACCTTGCTGTTTTAACCAATGTTAGGGTCTCGGGTCGACCTGAGCTGATTAGCGCATTATATGGTCTGGGCCGGCCGTTCAGCTTCTCATCGAGGCGAGAGGCGAGAAGGGAGGAGGTTAAGGGTTGATTTACACTATAGGTTCGGTCACACTCCACTCTCGCTCCGGTCTTGGTTAGCTCACGGTCCTGGTGCATTCACATGTCCGGTCTGCTCTCGGTCCCATCCTTTCCTTTCCTTCAACACCAATGGAAGTCATACCACCAGTTACGGAGGATGTGTGACTTTTCTCAAGCCGATTTAGCAATAATCGCCATTGCACTTGATGAAGAAGAAAGAAAGCAAAAAAGGAAGAGATTGAAGAGTGAAGGAAAATTTCATACTTTGTATCCTCATCTTATTGATGATGAGAGTAAATTCTATAACTATTTCAGAATGAACACTTGGGAACATTTGAAAAAATACTATCAAAAATTGAGGATGACCTGAAAAAGGAAAACACACCATACAGAGAAGCAATCACTCCAAGAGAAAAACTGGCTGTGTGAAAACACACCCTAGAGAAGTAATCACTCCAAGAGAAAAACTGGCTGTGTGTCTAAGGTAAGAAAAAGAAAAGTTGTGACTCAGATTTATTTTGCACTACTCTAGGATAAGAGATAAAGGCACAGACGATAAAAGTTATCCCTTTTAATTGTTACATTGTCTGTACAATCATTATGAAGGGAAAACAACATGATCCTGCTGGTTACGCACCTCTGAGGTGCTTGTAGGCTGCAGAGGTGATGGCCTCTTGTGGATGGACTCCTAGAATTGTGTTTTTTGATGCAATTGTTGTATAGGTTGACTACTTGTGGATGAGGAAGTAAAGTACTGCGACAGAGCAGGTGATGCTGAAGGTAGGGGGCATACATTCTGGGCTAGGGGTGCATATGTCTGTACGTTTTGGTTATGAATATATTTGGTCTCAATTTCACAAACTAATAAAAACACACTTTTTTCTTAATAAAATGTTGATCAGCTGGACTGAATTTCTTGACAGTAGTTGCCATCATTGAAAAGAAGGTGTCTATTGGTTCTGGGGCCCGTTCTTTTTCCTTTTTTTTCTACTAAATATCTCATAAGAGTAGCAGATGCACTGTTGTTATTTTCCTGTTTTTTTTCTTTTACGTGTGCGACGTTCTTACTGAGGGAGTGTAACATGTGCAACATCATCAACTTCGTCGTTTTCTTCACCTTCTTGTCGACTGCAAAGTTCTTGTGTGCCATGCCATTGTCTTCATAATTATCTCTGAGTTTTCTGATTCATTTCCAGCCTGTCGCCGAGATGTAATTCATGTTTTGTCCTTCATAAATCCAAACAGAAATGACATTTGGTCTTCATACTTCCATTTCTGGCTATTAGTAGCCACCTGCCCACTCTTTATTTTCTTATTTATGTGTTTACGATATTGTGATCGCAGGCATTCCCAACGTTCCTTACACTTAGATCCTGAAAGTAAGTAGAAAATAGAATTAGTTATTCCCTATGTTGTTTCATTGCAGATTTTTGGCAACGGGGGATTCCTACAAATCAATAGCTTTCAACTATCGTCTAGGCCATTCAACCACTCAGGGCATTGTACTAGAAGTCTATCATGCAATAATGACGAACCTTATGGCAGAGGCTATACTAACACCAAGTAAAGAAGACTGGAAGCGAATTGCAAATGAATATTGGACGCAGTGGAACTACCCAAACTGCATTGGTGTACTGGATGGTAAACATGTGATAATTGAAGCACCAGCAAATAGTGGTTCCCTATATTTCAACTATAAAAAGACATTTTCTGTTGTTCTATTAGCTTTGGTTGATGCAAACTACCGTTTCATATGGGTTGATGTAGAATCATATGGTAAGAATAGTGACAGTGGAATTTTTACTAATTCCAAACTTTGCAAACATCTGGATGAGGACCAATTGAATGTACCAGAAGATGCTGCACTTCCTGGCACTAATGTGCTTTCACCATGTTATAGTAGGAGATGAGGCTTTCCCTCTGAAGAGAAATTTAATGAGGCCCTACCCAGGTTCACAGACTGAACATGATGTAGAAAAAAGGATTTTCAACTATAGGTTATCTAGAGCAAGGAGGATAGTTGAGTGTACATTTGGTATTCTAGTGCAAACCTTCAGAATATATTTAAGGAAACCTAAAGCTAAGCCTTCTAATGCTAATGCAATCATTACAACAACATGCATACTTCACAATCTGATACACCCTAACATCGTTGCATTACCAGATACTGTTGTCATGCCTTCATCAAATACAATAGGCCTATGTCCAATGAGAGGAAGAGGGGGAAATGCCACAAGGGAGGTTTTTGGCATGAGAGAAACACTGAAAGATTATTTCAGCTCCCCAGTTGATTCAGTGCCTTGGCAAAATGTTAAAATATAAGTATGCATTATATTGAATTTCTTACCTTCACAACCCAGCTGACTGCTTATTTCCACCCAGCTTCTTCTCGCCACGTTATCATTATAGTGTGGGGAAGTCGGGTCATACAGGTCGGGTTTGTTTTTCACCAATTCTATTAATATTTCATCTGAAACCACAAAATGAAATTAACTTTTGTGTATTTTTTTTCAGTTTGTGCTCATGTATAGGCTAGCTGCAAAAATTGTCCTTATATTAGTGATAAATAAAAAGAAAAATCATTTACCTACCTTTTGCATGATCCCATTGTGGTGTTTTCTTCTGATTCACCATGTTTCATAGGATGAAAGGCAGCAACACTTTCCTATACGAAGGCTGAATCTCGACTGGAGCGGAGCAGGACCGTTGCGCTAGTGTTCACACTAGCTGTAACGGTCCGGTCTCACTTCGCTCTCGCTCCAGTCAAAATATCTTTGGAATGAATCGTGAGCGGACCGAGAGTGAAGCGAGTGCGGACCGTTACCGCCAGTGTGAATGCTTACATTGAAATGCATTAAACATTATTGGACCGGACCGTGACCAGAGCGAGAGTGGAGTGTGACCGAACCTATAGTGTGAATCAAGCCTAAGTGGTCGGGATACGGCGTCTACACTGCCAGGACGTTGTGGTTAACGACCAGTGGCTTCCTTGTGAGGGGGGTGGAGTATCAATTCCCTTACATTCTTCTCTCATACAAATATAGCAATTCTATTCCTTATATTCTTAAAAGGAATCGTTTATTATTAATATTATTGTTTTATAATTGTTAATATAGTTGCCCTTTGGTATGGTATTGTAATTAGTTAAGCCCTACGACAACCATGACAATCAATAATGCCCCACCGTCGGGCGTCCTTCTGAGAAAATTAATTTTATTTTATTTATTAAAACCTTAGATTGGAGACAAACGTTGACCAATAAAATACCGGCAGTCTAAATTAATGTAACATAAACTACATTAACTAATATGATTAATAAAAACAGCTTAACAAAGGAAATAAATTAGGATTAACATTAAAATGGCATGTGTTTAGGGAGACTGCAGTTTCCCTATTGGGAGGATGATGACTTTTCCCTTCAAAATAATCCCTTACCAATGATCCTAGGTAATCACTTCAGCCCATCCTGGGGGATCTGAAAACTTGTTGCATAATTAAGAGACAACCTCCGCCCTTTCTAGATCATATACATAGGTATTAGGGCGTGCAAGACAAAAATCGATCAAGTAAAAAACGACCAAGAATACCCAAACAAGTAAAAACGACCAAGAAAAAGATCAAGAAAAAACGAGCAAGGAAAAAAAGACCCTAAAAACAGATCAAGAAAAACTGACTGATAAAAACGACCAAGAAAAAACGATCAAGTAAAAAACGACCATGAAAACTCGAACAAGTAAAAACGACCAAGAAAAAGATCAAGAAAAACCGACCAAAAAACAGATCAAGACAAACTGACCAAGAAAAACGACCGAGGAAAGACCGACCCAAAATGACAAAGAAAAAAGATCAAGAAAAAACGAGCAAGAAAAAACGAACAAAAAAAACAGATAAAGAAAAACTGACCAAGAAAAACGACCAAGGAAAGACCGACCCAAAACGACCAAGAAAAAACAACCAAACAAACGACCAAGAAAAACCGATCAAGTAAAAAACGACCAAGAAAACCCGAACAAGTAAAAACGACCAAGAAAAAAGATCAAGAAAAAATTACAAAAAAAACAGATAAAGAAAAACTGACCAAGAAAAACGACTAAGAAAAACGACCAAGAAAAAACGACCAAGGAAAGACCGACCCAAAACGACCAACAAAAAAAAACGACTAATCAAACAAATGGTGGTTTGAAGAAATAAACAAAGGAGCTAAAATTGAAAATAGATGTGACAAGAGTGGAAGAAATTTTAGTAAGAGAAAAAAAGAGATTACGAGATTGCCTTTAACAAAGAAGAGGCAGACGAAATATAACCATTAATGTATAAACTCGGTACTCTCAGTTCTTACCCTTAAGCCATGGCTGCATTCTTGGACATTCACTTAGCTTGAGTCATGCCACCTGGAGGCAATCCTGGAGTGCTCACCCCCCCCCCCCACCCCACACTTGGATGTATTCCAGGGGAGGTTAAGTTGCAATCAAGCTTCCACTTCCTACCTCTGGCATGGAGCCCTAACACAGGTGGTGCTATAAAATTCCCCCAGCATGCAACACCCTCCCTTTACTCTAACCTGAACCACTCAGGATATTATCAAAGAAGGGGCGGCCCCATTTAATTGTTGGCGGGGGCCTACAGCACTGGTTTTAGGATCGAAGCTTTCTCCCTTAATCTTCCAAGCTGTAGGGTGGAGCGGAGATGCCATCTGCTCCTGGGTAGCTAAAAACAACATTTACAAAAAACGTACAATATTCTAGAAATCGTCTAAATAGTATTATACGACCGAGAAGTATCTTTTTAACAATATAATTGTTACATGCCAAATAATGACCTGTACTGAAATAATGACATTTAACAAATAGCCGAAAGAGGATATAGCATTTAGTTCAGCTCCCTGTTAACTTATAGGTTGGTAGGCTAATGTGAGCGCTACAAACTATAATATTTCTTAAATAACTTTAAAATAGGCAGCTAATCATACCCCGATTCATTTTAACCAGGAAATTACAGACCGATGAGCCTCTCGTCCCTAAGTGGAAAACGTTGGGAATTATAATAATCATAGACAAAGTGATTAAGGAGCTGAACCGAACACAATTTAAGATATTTATAAATGGTTTTCGGAAGCAGATATTATGTATGACGAATCTCTTAATTTTTTGAGTGAATAATTCAGGAATGAGAGAGTGAGGGATTATTCTTTTTTCACCTACGAGTAGATTTCACAAAGAGTATAAGTAATTACTGAAGGAAATTGCCGTCCATGTATCCGGGGGAAATTGTTTAAATAGATTAAGCCTTTGGTTTTCTGAACGAAAACAAAGAACAGCAATTAACGGCACTTTATCATAATTGGGAGGCGTTGGTAATGAGGTTCTACAAAGATCGATTTGGGGGCCTCTAGTTTTCATTCTATGTCAATTATATTCTTTTGATAAATTACTAACGATGTAATAATAAAGCAACAAACCATATCAAGGGACTTATTGAGGGGACAATTCTAGTAGAAAGTGTATTTTACTGTAAAAAAATATGAATTCTCCTCCACTGCATCGAGAAAGAAGAATGTAATTTTAACACGAATGAATCATCAATGAATGAAGTCTGAAGTGATGAAGATTTGAGTGTAATAGTTAGCGGAATCGAAATCCTCAGAGTTGTGTGTAGAAGGTTAAAAGTAAGCTAATAAAGTTCGTTTTATGTAAATAAAATTTGCATATGAAGCAAAGGTCATAATTCTAGCTTCATGTATTTGGTTCGTTCTCATTTGAAGTCTCCACTCCATTTTTCCTCCCCTCCATTATTTTGCCTCCCCTCCATACTTGCGCAAAGGTCTTATAATGCTGGAGAGGCCCAAACTGATACCTTGCTTAATACACAAATCCTTCAAAAAGACAACCATAAAACCAAACTTGTCACTACAAACAATGCGTCAAAGAGGAGCTCTAATATGCGTTTTTTAGTCGCGTACACGCGACCTTATAAGATACTATGTCGGTCCGTAAGTCTTCGGTCGGATGGTAGCCATTTTACTTTTCAAAGTTTTTTGGCAATACTATCGTAACTATTAGGTCGATTCTAACGAAATTTGAAACTCTTATGTTGTTTTACGTTTTCTTTCGAATGATATAATTAGCAAGATCTTCCCAAGGTTATTCTGGGAATTATTTGGAAACAACAACGTAACTATTCGGCTAATTTTAACGAAAGAAACTCTTTATGTTGTTTTACATTCTCTTCCAAATGATACAATTACCAAGTTCTCCCTAAGGTTAGTGCAGGAATTATTAAAAGTTTTGAAGGTCATAAGGTCATAATAATTGAGAGCACGCGACTTAGGTCTGTTGACCTTGTTAAATTTTAAAACGGATACGCCATGTTAAATTGGAAAGCTTCTTAATATTGAAACTAACGATGGAACGAGACACAATGCAGTATTATTCAGAACCACCGATGAAGCCGGCTAACACAAATGCTATTTATTATAAGACCGATTTCCCATACGGGAATGCATTGAATTATAGAAGAATAGAAAACGATTTAAGAATATAATTACCTTAAAACCCATAACTAGAGGTACTCAACAGGAGATAAAAAAAAACACTTTAAACTGACCATAAGCCTACGACAAACAACTCACCCAGTCCAAATTAAAGTGTGTCAAGAGATTATATGCGAGACCTCTTTAGCATATCATTATTTTCCAGAAAAGATATAAGGAACATTTTGTTTCAGATGCGTTCAAGAATGTAATAAGCACGATTTCGTAGATACGCCACTTTATATCAGGTATTGCATAGCTTAGAGTCGATTTTCTGAAATTCTATTACACCAAACCGTCCAGAAGACATCTTTTGCAAGATTGATTTCTCTGATAGGCCACGAAAAAAGTTTCCCAAAAGAGAGGAATTATATGGTGAAGGAATTAGATAAAGCAAAGTCTTATCTTTAAATCCCCAAAGATCTGAAGAGTTCATCTCACTGCAAATAAAATTGTAGAAAATGGCATTGAGCCAAGAAAGAAAAGGTTTCAACCAGAATTCCGAGCTCTTGTCACTGGAGAAAAGGGATAAAAACCATCATTCCAGCAGCAGAACTATTTTTCAAGCTGCTAGAGCCTCTTCCATCTAGAGATAAACAATATTTAAGGCTATTATGAGTATTTTGTTGGGAATAAGATGAAAAAATCGTTCCTAACCTAAGCAAATCGTTTGTTATGGACCCAGACACATGGCTTTAGCAAAGTTACCTTCACAAATAAATGATCAAGAATCCCTTTGGATGAGCCAGATGGTTGGTCAAGATTGATGATTTGGACTGCAGTTGTTGGAGACAAGCTAGTAGGATCTTTCAAAATGGATGATGGCGTTAGATTCTGAGGGGCACTGCAAGTTCCCGGAGAAAAACTTCTTACCTTGGTTCAAGAGACAGCCAGTTGGGATGAGGAAATCACTTGTGTTCATCCAATATAATGCTCCTAGTGGTACCTACAATTTCTCTAAGAATTTACTAGAGTCGACAGAATTTGAAGAAGACTCAATCATGGACTGGCCTAACAACAATTGCGACTTAATTCTGAAATGAGACGTTTACATATATTGTAATGCAATTTAACAACAAAAATTATCTCTGGGAAACCTTCTAAAACGTTGTAGTGACTATTTCTGTTGATGCCATCAACATCGACTTATTTCATTAGTACACAATTGACTATTCGAAATTATTTATAAAAGTGTCTCTTAGTCCTATAGTTCAAGCTTGAACAATTCTTATTTAAAATTATGTTCCTAACTTCCAATTCATTGTATTTATTACAATTACTCCATATAAGTTGCTTAAAAATGATGTTCTTTGTTATTAAATGGTTTGTTTATATATTTAGGCATAGATAACGAATACTTGATTGGTAGCTCAAAATCGGGCGATTCCATAGTAGGGCTAGCCAGGAAAAAACGAAAATCGTTCTCATTTCTTTATTTTTAAAGATATTCACCCCATATTTGGCATGAAGCACCCTGGGAGCAATGTACTTCGAGCCGTGAAGTCAAATATTTATTCGACGAACAGATTCGGCGTGAAGAACGAAAGTGTGACTTATTTAATGAAAAATAAAAACCTTATATTTATAACCGACGTTGGTTATATTCAATTTAATTTTATTTAATAAGGCTGTGTACAATGGGATTCTTAGATACTACAGGGTGTCTACTAATATCAAATTTCAAAATTCCATAGGATTTCCAGGTCTTTTCCAGGTACTTAAATAAAAATAAATGGCAAAATTTCTAATTAAAACTGTAATGGAAAATAGGTATATTACATTTAACTACAAAAATATTTTAAGGTATATTCTAATAAATGAAATAAAGTAGGTAGCATCAATTAAAGAAAAATAGAAGAAATCCCTCCAGTGCCCACACCTGGCCAATCTAACAAACAATTATATTTCCATTAGGTATCATTTAGCTAGACCCCGGTATTTGATTTCATTTTTTTTAATTTTATAAATCTTTTTCATAGCCCATGAGTGAGTACCGACTATATTATTCTGAAATAGGTATAATAAATTAATAGCTAGTAAGAATCTAAGGTGTGGACACCCTGTACTAGTAATCTATTTCATGGTTAACCTGGATTCTAATATCTACCCTACAAAATAAAGATACATAACAAATGTCAGTGGCTACGCACACTTAAATTGACTTAGGACTTTTTCTGACTAGAAAGTTTCTTCTTCTTGTAGTCACTTTTGCTCCTGGTAGCTTTCTCGGGTGCATCCGGATTACCTGTTTTTATGCCTCTTCTTTTGACTTTTGCATGGGCATCACTGTTAGCTTTTGACACCATATTTTTGCCCATGGCATAGAAGAGGGACTTGGCGATGACAGGAACAACTGTGTTGACCAGGCTGCAACCCTTTTCACAGTCCAGCAGGGACATGCCTAAGTCATTGCTCATTATTTACTTGTAGACACTCACGAACACTTCTTCTGAGGAGTAGGCCGCCAGAAACTTGGTCCTCCTTTTGTCTGGTGTTATCATCGCCTTGAAGTTTAACTTTCTAGTATTAATACAATATTCGTAGAAGTGAAAGGAAAAACAAACTAATGGTACTGAGACACCATTAGAGAAGTACGAGGGGCGGTCAATAAGTTTTGCAATTCGGATATAAGGAAACTAGATATGAGGAAAAGTGTTTTATTATTTTTCAATATGACTACCCTCGACTTCAATGCACTTGCGCCACTTGTACCTGAGGCTTCGAATTCCCGACAACCAGAAAACTCCCGACTGCTGTTCAGTCCAGTCCTAGACTGCGAGCTGGACATCGTCATCGTCCCCAAACCGGCGTCCACGCAGTGCAGCCTAGAGCTGGCGGAATAAAAAATAGTCGCTAGGGGCCAGATCTGAACTGTAGGGGGGGGGGGGTTGAGCCCCTCGAATCCGAACTCGTGCAGGGCAGCTTGTGCAACTCTGGCCTTGTGGACTTTGACGACGTTGAAGTCGATCATGGGGTGTGCGGTTTCTAGGGACCCAACGGGCAGAGACTTTGGTCATAGCTAAATTGTCGTGGATGATGTTGATAATACTTTCATGTGATATTCCAAGTTCTTGCTTGATTTCTTCGACCTTCACCCGTCGATTTTCGAGGATCATCCTCTCCACACGGGCCACATTGTCCTCGTTGGTCACGTCTGAAGGGCGTCCTGGACGGGGGTCATCTTCAAGGGACTCACGACCACGGCGGAACTCCCTATTCCAGCAAGCAATGGTTGCATAGGAAGGGGCTGTGTCGGTGTACACTGAAACTATGTATTCATGGATCTCTTTTGCATTCTTGCCTTCCTTGGTCAAAAATTTGATCACTGCGCGGTGCTCAACCTTCTCCATTGTTGAAAAATTTGTGACTGACGATCTGCGATCAGCGACTACTTCTTAAATAGACGAGGCAGGAGCGTGCGGCTGCAGGTCCTGACTTGTCATAACTTGTCCTAACACCCCCACAAAGAGCCATCCCCCTTTCTCTGTTTTACCCTACCGATTCGCAAAACTTATTGACCGCCCCTCGTATGTGCTGTATAAGCTCATTTTGGAATTTTTATAGGATTAGCCGATAAGCAAGCCTCTAATATATCGGCAAGATATGACCGATACCCATATATCGGCAAAGTGGCCGATATGAGCGATACCGATAACTTGCTGATATTATCAGTGCAACCCTATCATAGATAGCGAATAGTAAAAATATATCACATAATTTATAGGCTTGTGTCACACCATATATTATGATTGTTCATTAATATTTCACAGGGTATTTTAACTTTAACCCACTCCTGGATACTTAAATACAACATTTTGGTATAAGTACTCACGCTAACAGGCCTAAAACGGGAAGTATTTAAGTGCGATTACCGTGGGCGGCAGCGTCCCTCCCCTTATTTAACACACATTATAACTTATTCACTTAAATAGTAGGAGTCCACATCTTCACTACCTACAAGTACTAGAGCTAACAGGCCTACAACGGCAAATAAATACAATTAACTTATGATTTCAAAATTTTCTAAGATGGCAGCAGCGTCTCACCCAGACTAAGTCGTAATATTGACTGGGATTGCTGGCTGGCGGACATAGTAGCAAACACCCGCGCTGACTGTCGCCCGACTATGGAAGCAGCTGACTCCGGAATTTGAGGAAGCTACCAATCAAGTATTCGTTATCTATGATTTAGGTTATAAATTATGTATTCCTACTAAATAAAAAATTGCAAATGATCTCTTAACAGTAAAATATCCTTTGGCAATTATTAAGCAATCCACTCTGCTTAAATCTCAATATTACCCCGATCCACCCATGGTTGGCTTTTACTGAGTAGGGACACACTCAGGAGATCATCATTTTAGTTTTGATCAAAAGGTACGCACCGTGGTTATTCTTATTCACCGGAAGTGGCTAAGGTAGGTGTATTGGATACGCTTCACCTCCGCTTCACCTCGGTGCGGTAATAAAATATATGTCCAGGAAGTGGGACTGGGATTACCCACTCACTAAACCTCGACATTGCTTATTTCCAATATTTGTATATAATCTCTAGTAACAAGATTAGGTATGTTTGGTTTTTCAGATGCCTTTGTGTGAAACATTAAAAGATAAAAAGACTTGAAATATTTCTTTTTACATCTAATTAATATAGAATATTATGAAAATTTATCTTATTAACTTAAATTTCAAAAATAAATAAACCTTTCACGATATTCTTTCACCCTAGGGAAATAAAATCTGCCAAAACTAACTTTGGAAGAAGCCTCTGGATTGGATGCAAACTCAGATGGTTAATTAAATTAATATATCTTTCAATAAGTTGATGAAATTTATTTCATTGTTTCATGAAAGAAAATTTTTTCTTCTTATTATTATTATTTTATTTTAATTCATTTAATTTAATATAATTTTATTTTATTTTACCTTTTATTTTATCATTATTTTATTGTTTTATGAGAGAGTAATTTTTCCTATTATTATTATTAAACAATAAGTTTTTTCGAGTCACAGATTAGATCTATTGCAATTTTCTGAGGCGACCTCTGCTTTCTAGCGCTCTTTTCTCTACCAGACTTTTATATGAATAGTTAATTAGTTTATTGAGAAAGTAAAATGTAACCAATGTGGGCATTTTCACTTCGTGGAGAAAGAATAAGGACAAGAATATAAGAAAACGATGGAGAAATAGGAATGGTGTAACAAATGTTTGGCAATTTAAAAAATACGACAGTAAACCTCAAGGAAAAATTCGTACAAAGAGCTGATGATGATGACGTCAGGCGCGACATGGACCACTCTGCTGCAGCTTATATCTGTAAGATTGCTGGCACTCCCAACACCATTGCTCGCATTAGCATCTGCGGTTGGGTATCTTTCACACACCAGGTATAGCTTGTAAACCAGGTTTTGAACTGGCCTCTTGAGGTTTGCGTGCCCTACATGCCCCAACATCAACAGATTCGTTCCCTCCCAGCTACAATGCCTGTGGAAAGATCATCAGCTCTCTCTCACACACCTTCACTCCATCCATCTTCGCTACTTTTAAGGGTGAGGGGGTTCGCAGTAATCCTCTGTGTTGTTGTCCTCTTTTCCTGTGCACTCGCCGGTCTTATTATGTCTGTCATTTCCCTCTCTTGTCAACGCCTTGGTAGGCAAACAAGGAGGGCGGGGTGCTAAACCCATGGAAAAATAATTATGGCAAGCTAAAGAGGGTGTGGTAATGGGTGCCCGCCCCCCTGCAAATGACCGGAAAGGATTTAATAATGGATTTAAGTGCTAAGAATTGCCGGAGATTCCACGAAAACGTGCCGCCCTCCCAACACACACAAGTTAGTTCGCTAAGTGGGGTCCTAAATACGAACTTGTAGTTGTTTCGAAATACGCACCGTGCGTGTGTGCGTGCGTGTTCTCGGAGCGCGAGACGGGACTGTGTCAGAGCTCAGAGTAAAAGGATTCATGCCGTTTGGTCTTTGGCTCAGTATTATGGCCACGGTTGGGGTCGTTAGTTGGTTAGTTCAGTCTCGCGTTATTATGTGTGTTGGTTTGAAGAGCCAACTTGAGTCTTGGTGCTAGGGTCACCCTGTTACTCAATACCTCTCTTCCCAGATATTTGGCCTCGCTACTTCAGATAATTAATGGCATGTTCGGCCACTTGCTTATAATAGAAAAGTATTGATATTAATTTGTCTCAAAGACCTTCGGCTGTTATATGTTGTCAGTTCTGGCTAGTGGGAAACTAATATTGGCGTATTTTCTTGTTTATGATGACAGTAATATCCCAGCTTAGTGTAAACTAGTCGCTCAGCCCCATATCGTTCAGCAACCTGGTCTCGTAAGCCTATCTGAAATAAGATCTGTGTGAAATGGCGTTCGACAAGGCCTATTAAGAATTACTACTTATACATCGAAGAATAATCTCGCTGGCGTTATAATAAACATTCTATATGTGTAAACAATGCGCCCATTCAATCTAATTAGGCTTACTCTTACATAATTGATTTTAACGACAATTTTGTTTTGTTATTTCTAACCGTAAGATCGTTCGTTATCTTGCACTTTCTTATCAGCTGGGTGGGAAGAAGTAATCGATAGGCCCAATTTCCCTTGATCTAAATTAACTATGGATATTAGAGTTGACAAACAGCAGGGGCGTAATAGATTAAAACGCCAGTGATAAACTTAAATAATCTTGTCTATTAATCAACCAATTCAACTATGCACTAGTGCCGTATATTTTGTTAATAGAGTAAAATAATAAAGCAAGCATGTATTTTTTCCCTCTAGTGTAGTAACGAATTGTCAGATTGCGGAAAAAAAAAAAAATAATAGCTAGCAACATGACTCTTATAAATAAAGTGCAAACAGGCGTAACCCTCAGCTCACTACGACTCGATAGTAGATGGATTATCTTGAAGTTAAATCTTTATTTATTTCTATTTTTAACTGTTATTGTGATTTCGAGCGAAAGCCTACATCTCGTTGATAAAGTAGTAGGCCCTTCACTGCCACCTCTCGAGCGATTCAAGAGAGAAGACTTCGGAGACAAAGAGGTAAGTGTGGAATAAATTTATGCACGCCCTTTTTCCACGTAACTACCTAGATTTACTATATAGAACCTCACGTTATGGCGGGGAGGGGGGGGGGGGGCTATTGGGCTCTGTCAGTGTGTCAAGAGGTTGGTGTCAAAATATATATTCCTTAATCTTTTGCCTTTTCACCGTACGTGATTTATTCAATCGGTGCCATATTGGTTGTTAGGAAATTATGAATTAAAGCGAGGTCGGGAATGGTTGAGGAGGGAAAAAACGTGAGGGAAGTCCGCCTACGTAGGCTTCTTTCCCCCACCCCCTGTGTTTACTTTCAGGCGTTCCTTTGAATTTTGGGGCGGGCAGAAGGGCATTCAAATGATTGGGATGAATCCCCACCACTCAAATTTTAAAGCGAAAACCAACGAGTACCTCTTAATGGTGAAAGATGTATAGCCACATATCCACCTACATGCATTTGGGTGAGGGAGAGAACGAATGATCTGTTGTGGTCGGGAGAACATACAATCCTCTAGATGTCAGCTGCAGCAGGTTTTCAAAGCTACACCTGACATATTTTTTATCGGGAATAATAGAAAAAGCAAGAGGTAGGGGGTGAACCAAACTCGACCGTGGATGAATTGACGAAAGCTGGTCGTCGACTAGCCTACAAATATAGTCGCCAGCCAAGAAAAATAAGCGAGAAGAGGCCTGTAAAAGAAAAGGGCAAAAATAGAGATGCATTGAAGAAAAAAGCCCAGGTAGTATAAATCTAGCTTCAGACTATTGAGAGCTGTGAGATGGGGCTTGCGTGCCGCTCCCCCATGTTGCAGATGTAATAATTTACATGGGGCACCGGTTGAGGGGGGTGGGCATGATGAAGAGCAGGAACTTAAGGGGGGGCATGAGGAAGAGTGGAACTTAAGGGGTGGTGGGCATGAGGAAGAGCAGGAATGTAAGGGATGGTGGGCACAAGGAAGAGCAGGAACTTAAGCGGTGGTGGGCATGTAATGGGGACTTGGCAGAAAAGTAAACCACTCCAGCCCCACTCTTTTATCTCGTTACTGAATTACACAGTAGAACTGCAGCACGCAATAACATAAGGACATCGATACAAGTTTAATGGATGGTAATAATATATAAAGATAGCAAGAATGTTTCGACTCACTTAAAAATATTATAATAGAATTGCTCTGTTACCATGATATCATTTTGAATTACTGTGACAACCAAGTATGTGAAATTGTGAGACGACGAAGTGGAAGCTCTAAGAGTTTATTTATTACTAATTTGTTCTTCGGTGCCTTAAATGGACCTTCCCGGATCAGTATCTGGGGATGATGATGAATACTATCGCAGGCCTTTTCACGCTGTTTTTTTCCTGATTCATTTGTAGGGCCTCTTGATACTTCTGGGTCTTATCTCCTTTTTTAGCTGTGACCCCCCCCCCCTGGATTACACCTTATCACTTACAAAACACCCTAAGCGCCCTTCTAGTCGATGGGGCGAAGAGATTTGCTTCCCGTTGTAACCCCGTGTCACGCTCTTAGATTCACTCATTTCTCTAATATTTTAGGTGTTTTATACTTTTCGAAGTTTCTGAAACTTATGTGACCGACGCCTCTTCATATGGCGACACTCCCATTCTAACTTCATTAGAGTCCCTGGCATCTTTGATGAGTTATACCACGTAACGTGATCTAGGTGTGCCACGCTATTAGCTGCTGAACGATTTTTTGAGAATGGGAAAGGCTAAGGGTCTCACTGAAGCTGAAAAAACTACGATAGTCAAAGAAATGGCTAAAGGAACTCCTCCTAAAGTTATAGCCAACTCCATCGGCCGCCATGTTGACACCGTGAAGCGTTTTTTAGCCGACCCATCGCCAAGGAAGACGCGCCGTGACTGGCGTGCTGAAGACCGTATCTACCCCGGGCCCTTCGTAGCGTGAAGAGGCAGCTGTTGAAGAAGTCAGCACAAACATAGAAAGCAATTTTTGCTGAATCAAATCTGCCAGAAGTGTTAAAATCAACGAGATGCCGGTTGCTGAGAGACATGGGGAAAAGCATTACGCCTTAAAAACGACCTCCTCTGACGCCCAGACACAAGGAATTGAGGATGGAATGGACGCAAAAGCACATGAAGACAGTCATGAAGATGGTAATATTCACTGATGAAAGCAGAACAACTCTGAACGGGCCTGACGGATGGGGGAAAGGTTGGGTTGGAAAAGGCCAAAAGCGTCACATTCGTTTTTGTCGCCAACAGGGCGGAGGAGGTGTAATGATATGGATAGGAATAGTTGGAAATGAACAAATTGGTCCTGTTCGAGTAGCTGATGGAGTAAAAATAACTTCTGACTCCTATCGCCAGCTTCTTGAGTCAGCTTTGTTTCCATGGCTGCAAGACGTACCACTGCAGAGGCGTCGAAGGTTGATATTTCAGCACAACAATGCTCCGTCTCACTCTGCAAAGGCAACAAAGCATGCTTCTCATCGATTGATGGTATGGCCTCCTTGCTCTCCCGATTTGAGCCCTATCGAAAACTTATGGGGGGTTCTGAAGCAAGCTATTTACAAGGATGGGAAGCAGTACACTTCGAAGGAACATTTGTGGAAAGCAATTGAGACATCTGCACGCTCAATTCCTCTCTCCGAAATAAACAAAATTGGCCGAATCTGTTAACAAGAGAATTGTGAGTGTTTTACAGAAGAAAATATCTTATATAAAGTATTAAGTATTTATTTAATGTTTTGATTTCGTGATGACCTGTTTTTGGATAAATAAACATTGTATGATGATATTCTATTATTATAAGCCTCTTACGATGCTCTAAATTTGGTCAGCATGTTGTTTTTTCTATCATAACCCAATACAGTGGCACCGCTTGAAAAGTAGTTAAAATCTTTAAACATTTCTGAAATGAAAGTCACATTACAAAATGTGCTGAAAATGTAGGAAACGGTCGCACTCATTAACTTAAAGATACCATAGAAGTATAAGCTCAGTTCTACTTATTATAATTAATGTTTTATCATTAGCAACGCCTGTAAGTTAATAGCGTGGCACAGGGTTTAGTTTCCCCTCTAGGATCATGTTCTCGTGTTTGGCCGTCGCCTCTTATTTAGTTCTGTCTGTTCTCTCCCGTCCCATCACAGCCTCGTCCTCCCGTCTTATCGAGGATTCGACTGAAACGTCATCGAGGTGGGATTGGAAATCCGTTAGTTGTCTGTGAAGTCCCTCGCCCTTAGAGAGCGCCATATGTACATAATCCTTCATTATTGATGTCGTCCTCGGAACTCGCAAGGACGCGGGATTATGGGTGGACCTGGCAAAAAGGGTCTTGGAATGGAGGTCGTCAGGGTGACGCGGCAATACGAGTAAATCAAATTCCTACGAGAAAACGCCTTCATATACACACCTGTATTTGTTTGTGTGTTCTCTTTATGTACGAGGATTCATGCGCGCACGTATGAATTATCTTAATTTATATACATATCGATAATCATCATTGCACATTAAATGTGTGTAGACATGGATGAATTCAACGGGAAGGAGAATAAACGTGTTATTTAACTGACTTATAGGATTCTTATTCAAGAGTGCGTTGCCATTGCAGCGGCTCCAACCATTTCACGCGAGGATCTATCTAATCGTATTTAGTGTAAAATGAGGCACTGCTTATATCACATTTTTGTTAATCTCGCTTCTCCATTGCGGGGAATCTTAAAATGTATATATATATATATATATATATATATATATATATATATATATATATATATATATATATATATATATATATATATATATCCCGGCGTATGTCTATTTGATGGTGTTCAACATATATCCATGTGATGATAGACAGCGTGAGAAAATCCGCCGTTTCCGCCTTTCACTATTTGGGCGCTGAATCCCCCCCTCCCCTCCGCCGCGTCACTGCCCGAGCAACATATCTCGTTGTTGGCTACTCGAGAGCCTCGAGGCACGGCGAGCTGGGCGCCTCTTCTGCATGAACCACCAACCGCGCCCATTTGCTTGAGGCGTCCGATTCATGAATGAAGCTGTTTTTGCCTCCACCCCCTCACTGCACGCGCGATTTCCCCCCCCCCCCCTCATCCACGAATACACATTACAGTTCATTGTCGTTTGCGGCTGGATACTGATATCTACAAGGCTTTTATTCGCAGGCAGCATTTCGCCATGGTGTTTATCAATTTGGAGAAAGTGTATGATACCGCGCGGCGATACTGTTTCATGGAGACCCTCCATTATATGAGGGCAATGGGGGTACGCTTCCATATTTTTCAGTCTGGGTTCTTACGAGATTGTCGATTCCGCCTTCAGGTGGACAGATTCCTCCTCGAGTCCTTAGGGCAAGAGGAGTGTGTAACGGCAGGGAAGTTTCCTCAGCGTCCCTGTTTTTAACGTGAACATCAAGAGTATCAGCTCAGTGCTCCCGATGGATGCCTTCGCCACGTTCTACGTAGCGAAGGCTTTTGTCATCTGTTATATTATATTGTGGGGGACTTTGATGTTATGTTATGTTATGTTATCTCTTTTGGCGCGGCTCAGATGCCTACCCTAGAACGCTGGCTGCAACAATCACTGAACCACGCCTCTCGTTACGCCGAAACGTTTGAGTTTCTTTGGTCAAGACCAAGGTGGTGCACATTTGCTGCCTTCATGTTTATTACCCCGACCCGGGCCTCTTCCTAAATGGGACTTGTTGGCGTCGCACCGACTTCTTGGTCTTGTATTCGACCTCGCCTCAACTGGAAGGCGCATATTGGCAGCCTTAGGGTCTCTTGTACGCACGCCATGAATGTTCTACGCTTTGTGTCGTTGATAGTGCTACCCTCTAGATATTTGCCCGCTGCTTTGTTCGATCAAAGATTGATTAACTATGCGAGATTTATTCATTTAGGTCAGAGCATTTAATGCGTAAATTGGATTCGATCCACCACACTGGCTTCCCCGATCGGTGACTGGTACTTTCCGCACGTCTACTATAAGGATCCTCCTTGTCAACGCAGGAATGATGCCACTCACATTACAACGTACATAGTGCATTGTACTCGAAGGTTCAGCATCTCGGCCGCAGTTGAGCTCAACTGTGCCTATACCAACGAGAGACTACAATCATGCCCTAACGCTTTCGGGTTCAGGACTAGGAAACTCCGAGAGTTCGGTGTTACTATCGAGTCTGTTCTGCCCTGAACCCACTCTGCAGGGTACCATCTTTAAATGTTTGTTGTCCCGCCTCTGCTTACAAAGTTTCTACAGCACTGAGAGTATTTCATAAAGATTATATCGCGTCTCACTAGCGCTGTGTCTGTCTACCCAGATGGTCCCAAGTCGGAGCGAAGGGAGTTGGTTTTTACACAGTATTTCTCATGTTTGAAGCCGGCGGGGGCCTTTCGGTGGCTTCGTTCTTCTACACGACCGAGCTGGTTGCAATATACTGCTCGATGCGGTAGATAAATGCGCTGTGCTCATTGGAGGCATTGGAATCGCCTCGTTCGTAGTATACGTGCTACCACGGCTACTACCTGTCGGGTCAATGTCTAGAATATTTTTCGGCTTGGTTCCTTGATATATAGAGGTTTCCGGGAACGAGCGTGCTGATGAGGGGGGGCCAAGCTTTCGGCACAAACAGCAACTGGATCGGCGTTTCGTTCTTTCCCACATGGCCTACATAGCAATGATCAAGTCAGCCTTACGAGCTGCATGGCAAGAAGATGGAAGACGGCGTCTGGGAAAAGGACGCTGCCTTTCATAGTGGCATGATCGGTACTCGTTCATTTTTCAGCTTCCGGATCGGATACACTCGCAGGGCTTAGTCCCCCAAACGCTAAGGCCCTTATTAGTTGTGTGTCCTAGTTTGGATGAGCTTGGTGAGTCTTTCCTGTCCCAGGACTGTGACGGGCGTCGTCGTTCCCGAGTCCTTAGGAGGAATTCATGCACACTAGACTCTGATGTGATTCAGATTTTGGAGGAGGCTGACCTCCTCCATAGAATTTATTTAAACTGTTGGCGGCACGCTGAGGTTCCTGAAAGAAGCAGGCTTTCTTTCGGCACCTGAGTGTCACTTGTATATATTTATTTGTTGTTGTATGTTATTGCTGCTGTTTTTGTTTATTTGATTTTTTGTATAATTTTTAGTGTTTTTTTTAGTTCTTTAGTTTTTTTTGTAATTTAGTTTGCTGCACCTTCGTTGGCTGTCCCCAGAATAAATAGATCATGGGTGTTGTCTTTATTTTATCGGGTTTTGTTCTCGCATTTATTATTCTATTTTTTTATCCTTCCTTTACCCTTTTATAGTAGTTACAACCTTATTATTTTATTAATTATTCTTCATTCGTTATTTTCTGTTTTCCCATTCTATATCATTTAACGCTGAGGGATATGATGCGGTTGGATTACACATTTGTTATTCCGTATCATTCGGTATTTTCTCGTCACTGTTCAATTGGGCAATAGAACTTGTCCATGGGTTTTCGTGTAGTTTCGATCGCCCTTTCGCCCAGCCGATGGTTATAAGGACCCAGGAACAGTTATCGTGGTTTCATTTTCCTTCGTAGTCCATTACGTTTGTCATGTAACCATTTTTGCTCGGAGACACTGCGCTCATGGGTATGTGCAGTTTGTGTCACCTTGACAACAGTAGCGCCGTTTGTGTCATGATTGCTTGAGCAATGGAAGCGTTTTGAATAACGTCGCAACGGAACAGCTCTCTACCCCCGCCTTCCTCATATTCTTTTTTATTTTATTTTATTATTATTAAGATAAAGGAGATGTATTGATCGTGCTATAAGTTGCCATTTATTAGGAGTGCCCCGAGTTGAACCAGACGGAAACCAACAAGCGCACGCACACGCCATTTCTCCCGATTCCTGGTGAGTCAGTGCTTTGTTACACGAGGGTGAGGGGAAGATGGCCCTCACGGGATGGGGCGGATAGTGCTTGTGCAGGGGAAGGGCTTTGACTCCCCCCCCCTCAACTGTCTGGCATTGCCTGCATGGCTTCGAGCTGTTGTTATGGAAACCGTCTCATATGTCCACCATCGTATCGGACTTAACAAATCGCCTTGGTGACGATACTTGGGTTAATTTGGCGAGTGTTTCTCATTGGTTAGCCGGGGCAAGGTCACGCTTCATCCCATTGAGGAAATATAATAAAGTGGTCATCGCCCTCTTTTGGCGCCCCCCTCCTCCCCGCAGATGCTGCGAATAGACGAATCCTTTCCTTGTTCCCCCACTCGACCGTTGTTCTCAAATAACTGCACCATTTTGGCTTCCCCCCCCACTTCTCTGCTGATGGGGCGGGGCGGGGCGGTATTAATTTATTCAGGAGATTCTCTTCCTCTCCAGTAACCAACTTGGGGTATCAAAGTACAACAGTAGGAGCCATATCATGTTAGAGGCCAATCAACGCCCTCTCTTATACCGACCTCTCCTGACCAGGATAGTTTTCGTTTGTGACCCGGTCACCCATGGACACGAAGATGGGATCTCGAGCAGGAACAGGGTGAACCCGCACATTTTAAGGCATGACCAAAGAGGTCGAACCAGGCATGTTGGAATAGTCAGGGATCTAGACACCTCCAAATCAAGGAATTGACCACTTCCTACAAGAAACCTACAAGAGGTTGGGGCACTGATGGGTATCGTTTTATTTTTCTAATTCCACCTCCACCTCAGCGTATGGGGTGCCACCACTACTTTCCATTAACCTGATTACACAACACAAACACACAACAAACCTCGTCCCGACACCAACATGTACCATACCAAAGCCCAGACAACATCAAACATTACCATAGACTCCCTCACACAATCATGAACTACACCCACTATCTCCTCTTAGTGACCTATGAACCCACCCAAGAGGAGTGGTGGCTTTTCTAGGAGCCCCCTCCCCCCGCTCGCCGAAGAGGTAGGGGAGAGTGGAGTAAGTACACATGAATAGCTACAAAAAAGAGCAGGGTGGTATTCAATTTTAAAAACCTACAAAAACTTTCTAAATATCTAAAAAGGAACCGAATTGCTCGTTTATCTTAGTTGTAGAAAACTTCGTTAGAAACTGACGCCGTCTTAGATCTTACTACGAGGGAAAGAGGACGTTTAAACATTTGAAATCACCGCAAACATAAGATATCCACACTTACGGTTAGTCTAGCGCCAAGCATTCGCAAGGGAGCTGGATTTTGTTTGGAATGGGGACCGGTTCAGGAGGGTCGCTAGGTGATGGTCTCATTTGTTTACACACTTTCCTTCCCACTAGTCAATCCAGGCGGCCTAAAACCCCACAAGTACGAACTTCAAAGCCCCCAAACACCCTAAAAGGGTAGACCGTTTAGGGCAGGGATGGGGGTCCTTTTATCCCAAAGACTACATTTGTTTGGGCTCTTGTATTCGTTCGTTATCGCCGTTTCGGCGGCACTGACACTGAGTGCCAGTGAACGGGATGAAAGATCACAGAACTCTTCTTATGCTTGTTCGGGGGAAGGGGGGGGTATGTGTGTGTCTAATCCCACTCCTGGAACCCATTTATTCTATGTCTGGTGTATCCGTATCCCAATCCTAAGCGCCTGCGACTGAGCGTCATTTTTGCTTGGTTTCCTCGCGTGAAATTATATACGCGCGCGCGGTTGGTCTACCCCCTTATATCTTAGGCCTAAAATAGGCTGGCTTTTAAGGGCTTAAGCGTCCTTCCCTCGAGCCTTGAGAAGGGCCCGATCCTCGAGAGGGTTCGTCTGAAATGTCCGCTTCTACACGTGGTCTGTTTCACAGCCCAAATTGCTTGCGAGTGCTTGGTGGGGTAGCAGCCTGGGTTGGCTCTTTCCGCGTCTGTTCGAATCGGGTTTCAGGGGATTAGGGGGTGGGGTGCCTTAGAGGCTCTTTTGCTTGCAAGAATTTCCGTCGCTCCATCTTTTAAGTGCTTGATTGTCACACTAGGCTACATATTTCGATTTCCGAGGCTACCCCAACCCCTATCCCCCATCCCTCCCAAAACAGGCGCGGTTCGTAACCTTTTTATTTTCAATTATGAAACAGAAACTGGCGCGTCGCCTTTGCATGACTTCTGTGTGAGTGAGTGCGTGTTCTGTCGACTGTGTTCCGCTCTGGTGGGTGGAAATAGTTTAAGAAAAGAAACTGCCGAAGCCTCATCGTGATGGATGCGACTGCAAAGCATTGAAGCCATTTTCCTTAAATGGAGAAGATAGACAGTTGAAAGCAAATGGTTTCATAGAACAATGAAACAGTTAAGGATAGTAAAGATGCCTTAGAAAATCTTCACCTACCCTAGTATAGGGGCATATTCCTACAAAGAACAGGCATACATAAGAACTTTAACGCACATACGTTGGTTACGCACACACGCTGAAATGGCTTGGTGGAAGCGTGACCCGAGTAAAGGACAATTCACCTTCCTTCCGAAACCTTTGGTTTAGGAGCTTCTGCTATCCTAGACTCTATTCGCTATCTATTTTCCCGTTTGCCCTTTTCTGTTTTAAAATTCTAAGCATTATTAGCTACCATGTCGAAGATTTAACCCTTTCCCTTTGATCCCCATCAATAAAGGGGTGCGGTTACCAGGATCTTCATCACAGACCCCGGGTGAATCCGCCGATCCCTCAGTGAAATGATGCTGCGTTTCATGTTTGTGCGAGGTTAGAGCAGTCGAGATGTCTTGGTTACATCTTGGTCTCGATTACATCCGATTCATGTCAGTTTAGGAGCGAGGCCTATTGTGTGCTTGTATTTAGGGGGAAGAGGAAGAGTGCCAGGTCGGAGTTGAGCTGAAAATTACTCTGGGTAGGAATTTTTCTATTTGGTGGGTGATTCATTTAGAATGTTTGTCAAGAGGTTGTTTTAAGTGTTTGTGGCTGAGGGTAGTATGGGTGTGTTTTATTAAGGTGTGGTTTACGAGGTGTTGATATTAGTGGAAATTTGGTTTAGTGCTCAAATGGTATGTTGCCTATGCACTCCGTTCTGTAGTATTTGGGTTTCAGCGTGCCTGTATGGTATGTGGATAGTTTGTGTGCATTTTGTGATAATTTTGAATATTTTGTGTTGTACTCTATGTAGCTTGGTTATGTTGGCGTTGGATAGTATTGGGGAGCCAAGCTGTGTAATTGATGAAGTGCGGATGAATTGTTTTTAGAATGAGATTAATGATTCATGTTCTCCTTAAGTGTGGTTTGTTAGTGCTTTTAAATCCTTAAGTTTCTATGTGACTGTTGGTTATGTGTAAATGTGAGTGTCGAGTATGATTTGCAGAAGGGTTGTTGTTTCGAGTAAATGTAGGACTAGTCCATTCACTTTATTTTATATAGATTTGTGGAAGTCTGGTGTGAATATACTGATGATGGTAGAAGATCTGGTATTGTGAGAACGTTTGTGCCGGTGTGTTTATGTATCGTTGTAATTAATATTCTGGTGTCTATGTTGATTTTGTGGTGTGCTGCTATCGAGTTTGGGTAATTTAGGATTCTGGTTTCGGAATGTAGGGAGTGAATAAGTTAAAAAGTAGAGGTGATCTGATGGCTCCAAAGATGAAGTTCGCCATTTTTTTTTGCTGCTTTAGTAACGTTGGTGTTTTGGGAGTTTTTTGTGTAATAATATGTTTAGGTATCGTGTCGATTGCTGCTAGTATTGTGCTTTAGAGGAGTAGGCTCTGAAGCCATCTACAGGGTGATCCGTGAGGATGATTAAGAGGGTTGTGGTGGTGATCTTTTTCAAATCCGCCGTGTGTTTATGAGAGGGGTATTTTTGAACATATTCTTTTTTTTTTATTCAGGCTTTAGTTAAAGTACACAGTGTTGAGGTGGAACGTTATAAGTTTGGTTGCGTTAAGGGCTTGCCTGTTTTGAATTTTGGTATGATGTGGGCTGTTTTCCACATTGAGGTAACGGTAATACTTAATGAGCGGCTGAAATTTTGTAATGCCGAGATTGCTGGTTCTTAGGACTGAACATTTTTGGCGGTGAATTGGGGAATTTGGTCTTGTTCAAGGGTATTTTTTTGTCTATAGGGATTCGTCTGTTTTGTTTATGTATGCGTTTAGTGTTTTTTTAGTAGAGCTTTATTAGTATGTTGCAGTGTTGATTTGGTGAGGCTATACTGTTGTAAGTAATCAGTGACTCGTGTGTGGAGATGATGGTTTGAGTATATGTATATAGTTTCTCTTAAGGTTTAATTGACCTTGAAACCATAAGCCCCATTAGTACTTTCTGGTAGGAACACTATTGCCTTTGTAAGTATCCTTCAATAGCTTCTTGCAATATTCTGTCCTTCACAGGTAACTTCCTTTTAAATTGAGGCTTGCAAAAATAGCACTTTTAAGGATTAAGAAAACGCCTATTCATTATAATAAACAAGGCTCGGATAATTATGCATCTGCATATATGCAAATGCATATGCGAGCTATTTTCAATAATAAATGCATATATTAGTTTCCCTTTACTGCATATTTTCGATTGCTTTAGTTTCCGTAAAATAGGTATCAACCCTGTCCATAGTTATTATTATTTATAAAAAAAACAATGAAGGCGACCAGCTGGAAAGCGCATGGGGGATAAACCCAAAAGGACCCAGGGGGCGGAATTGCATTGAAAGTGTAAGGAAGAGAGAAAAGAAAGATGAAAGACAGAGTTCTTGAACCGTTTCAAACTGCAGTAAGGAGTAGCACAGGGCCTCAAGGTCAGATGCGGTACTATAGAATCACTGCAAGATTCACTCCTTAAAAAGCCACCGTTGACCAGCGAAGTGGTTCATCCGCTGGCTCGAAAGTGATGTGTGGCCATGTATGCACAAAGTACACGCCCCCCCCTCCCTGAGGGGACGTCGGTTTAATTGTTGACCATAAAACACGTAGTACTGGATTACATGTTACCAGTATCCTTTGAATGACGCACACACATTGAGTTATTTGAGCTGATACAATTCAACAGGGTTAACCGACCTAAGTCGCTTGCTCTCAATTATTCTGACATATGGCCTTACCATCTTCAAAACTTTCAATAATTCCTTGACTAACCTCTGTAGGACAATGGCAATTATATCATCCGAAATAGAATGTAAAATAACATAAGGGTTTCAAATTTCGTTAGAATCGACCGAATAGTTACGATGTTATTGTCAAAAAAAATCATTGGAAAGTAAAACGGTTACCATCCGACCGTCGACCTACGAACCGACATAATAACTTATGAAATCGCGTGCACGTGACTAAATATAGTAACGTGCGTCTAATTCTTTAAAAATATTCGGATGAATATGAAGCATTCAACACTGATATGACCAATTACTTTTAAACAAATACCATGAAACTGTACAGAGTAACGGCAACAAAAAGATTACAATTGATTCAGGACCTCCACGCGACTAAGCACATCCGGAAACAGAATTCTAAAACTAAAGAACAGTTGTTGCTTAGTTGTGAAACAGGTCCTCTCTCTCACAGTTGATTGTGCAGAGAGTTTATTTCGGCGGATATTCCCTTAACAAAATTGAAAAACTGAAGAACAGTTGTTGCTTAGTTGTGAAACAGGTCCTCTCTCTCACAGTTGATTGTGCAGAGAGTTTATTTCAGCAGATATTCCCTTAACAAAATTGAAAAACAAAAGTCTTAATTCATTCATAAAAAGTAAAGGGTAGGAGTAGTGCCAGATGAGTCTATATTAGGGGAAAGCTGTTACTGAAATTTGTTTGCGGTGTATAAAAAAATTAGGAGCAAAGGTGCTGACAAAAAGACTGGTGAGCATCGATAAAATCACAGATGTTGAGGGGCGATGCGTAGTAAGTTGCTACCTAGTCACCATTGAGGTATTGAAGTAAATCATTCAATTGTTGGTGCCTCTTTCAACGAGTCTCTGAATAAACTTTAGTCCTCTATATTATACAAACGATGTTCTTTTAGTGTGCATAGATATTGATCGTTATATGTGCAAAGCTATGAATGGACTGAAGGTTTCCTATCTTAAAATGATGTATAGATAAAGGAGTGTAGGAAAAGGGATGAAGAAAAAAAAATAAAGAACAAAATTAGCGTAGGCCAATTGCGAACCGTTTCCTGCTTCGCTGGACCATTGTTAGCGAGCTGCGAATCCACTCCGCCATCCTGAGTCTAAAAAAGGACTCATTCAAGAGCTTTTAAACCGCTCGCTTCCACTTTTCGGCACGCTACATAGCCCCCTCCTAGAAGCGGAGCGTATTTTGAAGAAATAAAGACGAACGCCGCTTGGAAAGGTTATCCAAGGGGTAACTGTCCCCCTTCTGGGTCTGAGCACTATTTTAGATAAGACGGGTGTTGAAAAAGCGGGTGAATTACGAACAGCTTTCTGCGTCGCCGGACCACTGCAACATCCCGAGTCTCAAGAAAGATACTCAAGCGAAGCTTTTAAACCGCTCGCTTGCACTTCTCGCCACGCTACACACGGAACTGTAACCCACGGTTTAAACCATGTAGCAGAACTGGCTCAATTAAAGTACCAAAGAAAGTGGTCCTCAAATCATAGTAGCGAGTAGCAAGGTTTTTGGAGTCAGTTAAGAATGTACTACTTTCTCAATCGACGGTTGTCACTAGATAGGAAACTAAGGTGGATTCAACGATGTACTGCAAGAATTTGGGAGCTATTCAAAATGCAGTGTCGTTATTTGACCCGGATGAGAGTAAAATTATTTAACATGAATTAAATAAAGTTTGTTTTTCATATCAACAATTTTTTCGAGCCTTTCCTCAACATTCCTGAAGCTGGAAGAAAGGGGACCCCCGTGAATTACACCATTAAATTGATTAAAAACCTAAAGTCAATGAACTCAAAAACATTCAGTCTACAAATTACATCTGCAAAATTTAAACAGTACTTTCTAAAACTTGGATATACATAGGATGTTAAAGAAAGCGAAATCTACTTAGGGAAAAGGAAAATAATCTGACATTGTGTCCTAGAAATATGCCCTTCTTATTTATTCTTACTGAGTGTATTTTAAGTTTCAATTATTTCAAGAGCAATCACTACCAATGCCATCTAAGTTTCGATGCCATCTAAGTTCAATGCCATCTAAGTTTGGAATTAAGAGTTACTCTCAAGAGCTTGAGTTGGTCAGCCTTGTTAATCAAAGCTCCGTCTTTCACTTTCTTTTTTTTCAGAAGGATTCCCTTTATATATAGAAATAGAAGGTAATAAACATCAACAATTTAGGATACAAAAATGGGAAACCCTATTTTTTACCATTATTATAACTAATGGTGTTTACCCATGTTTAGATGGCCTATTTGCAGAATTCTGACAGACAAAAGAATCTCATTCAATCTGAAAGCCCGACACCGGAGCACTTTATTCTTCCTTTTTGCTTTTGTTGCGTTTTTTGTTTATTGCTTGGTTTGGTTTTGCTTTTGTTTGTTTCATGTGGGAATTGATTATTACGGCGACTTATGCCCTCGGTGTCGGTCGCCAGATGGGCGCCTTTAAAAAAATTAATCTGAAAGTAGCACTTGCCCCTGCACAATAGCTGGAATTCTAGAAATATCCCTCAATATTGCCAAATAATTCGCGGACTAACCTTGGGAGGACCTTGGTAATTATATCATTCGAAATAAAATGTAAATCAACGAGGGTTGCAAATTTCGTTAGAATCGACCGAATAGCTACGGTATTATTGCCAAATAATTCGCGGACTAACCTTGTGAGGACCTTGGCAATTATATCATTCGAAAGAGAATGTAAAACAACATAAGGGTTTCAAATTTCGTTAGAATCGACCGAATAGTTACGATGTTATTGCCAGATAACTCTTTGCAAAGTAAAATGGTTACCATCCGATCGACCGACCTACGGAGCGACATAGTAATTTGTAGAGTCGCGTCCAAGAGATTAAAGAAAAGATTACATCTTCCCCAAACTGTTTGAAGAGGTGCTTAGAAAGTTGTCTAGATTTTGGACTAGAAATAATGCAGTCAAAGGTACCATCCTACCACAAGTCATTCACAAACTCAGCCTGGAACCTTTCAACTTACTTAGGTTCCCCCCCCCCCTTCCCTCCTGCGAGGTCCTAGAAGGACCCCACGCTCTCCTGGGTGAGTCCATAGACCTCTAAGAGAGATATGTGTGCAGTGGGTTCTTGTATGAGGTATGGGCAGTTTATGGGTAGGTGTTCTGTTGTTTGGGCTTTGTTTACATGGTGTGGGTGCAAGGTCTATTCTGTGTTTGTATTGTTCTAGTATAGTGGAGTGGCCTGTGGAGTTTAGTTGATGGGTGCACATGTCCCTAAGAAAAGGGATATTGTGTGTGGAGCATTTGTGTTAAATTTTGCAATTTATGAGTAGGTCTTCTATGTTGTCGGCTTTGCTTGCATGTTGGTGTGGGGGCAAGGTTTATTCTGTTTTTCTACTGTTGGGAGTATAATGGAGTGACCTGACCTTAATTCAGATATGATTACTGGGTGCCCTTCAGACCCCCTCGTAATGAACAAACGGTTGAGTGAACGTTGTGAAGTAATAATTGATTATCAAAGTTTAGACGAATGTTTACTAAAACAATTCACGACTCCCCCTGGTGGCACGGGAAATACAATGAACAAAACGGCAAAACTAGGTTTGAGGGCGGTAGAAAAGCTCATTTACTTTTCAATGAGTTTTTGACAATAACATCGTAATCATTTGGCCGATTCTAAAGAAATTAGAAACCCTTATGTTGTTTTACATTCTCTTTCGAATGATATAATTGCCAAGGTCCTCTCAAGGTTAGTCCTTGAATTATTTGGCAATAACATCGTAACTATTCGGTCGATTCTAACAAAATTTGAAACCCTTATGTTGTTTCACATTCTCTTTCGAATGATATAAGTGCCAAGGTCCGACCAAGATTAGTCCGTAAGTTTTTTGCCAATCACATCGTAATTATTCGGTCGATTCTAACGAAATTGAAACCTTTTTGTAGTTTCACATTCTCTTTTGAATGAAATACTCGTAATTGTCAAGGTCCTCCCAAGGATAATCCGGGAATTATTTGGCAATAACATCGTAACTATTCGGTCGATTCTAACGACATTTGAAACCCTTATGTTGTTTCACATTCTGTTTCGAATGATATAATTGCCAACGTCGTCTCAACGTTCGTCCGGGAATTATTGAAAGTTTTGCAGATCATATGGTCATAAGTGAGAATAATTGAGAGGACGCGACTTTGGTTTGTTGACTTTGTTTAGAAGTAATATTCTTTAGCTTAAAGGATTTATTCAATTCATTTCAAATCATCTAGACTATGACCGTGAAACATAAAGCACTTAGAAATTGAGAACAAACACGAGTGATCGATAGGGTAAAGATACAAAAGTTATGAAGGGCAGAAGGAAACCGAAAAACGGGTAGGAAGAGGGGGTCGTAAACTTAACAGTTGATGCCTTTTAAAAAGAACTAAAAAGACATTGCAGGAGGTGAGATGGCGAAATTTGATCTGTGGCTGAAAAGTTGCAATAGCTCAAGTAAAAAAGAAATACTAGGGACATGATAGGGAGGTTCTCATGGCCCAGTTCTCGTGGGCATATTTACGAAGGCAGAGAAAAAAAAGTCAGACGATGAGAATACTAAAGAGAAGAGTCAAAGTCCGCTATAGCAAACCTTGTTAACTCTAGGTAGTAATTAGGGAAGGGGGGGGCAGCTGACCTTTCCCCCCTGACCTGTGACTGGCAGTGGCAGGGTAGGTGGGCAAAGGGTATCATTTGGGAAAACTTTGTGACAAAGGGGTTGCCCAGGGGCTCTATTCCATTCGACCGCCCTTCCCTCGTTCCTCTCGTTCACGGTGCCATTTTACCGCTCCGTCAGAGGGAGCCAAGTACGCAGGGTCATTAGCCCCACTGGTATCCCGCCTGCTGCTCCCCCCCCCATTGGTCACCAGGGAGGTGTAACTCGGGTTATGGTTTCGTTTTTCATATCTGATGGGTGTGTTTGTGAGTGCAGGCGGCGCCTGTTGAGACCTTATACGTGGGGCATCGTAGGTGACTCATCATAATTACTTCCCCCGCTCCCACCCTCCCTGTAGTCGGGGGAGAGGAAGCTCTTTTATGTGTGTGTGTAGATGTGTGTCCTACACACACACACAGGCGTAACCGGAGCCAGATGCACTGCTGACATTTGCGCCGCCTCCAGGTAATTAACGGACGCCCTAAGCTTGAGAGATGACCTTTCAAAAATCGGTCAGTCTGTAAGGGGGGAGGGGTCAGGTCATCGCAAACCCCACAGTGAAGGGTGGGAGTGAGCTGTGAATTACGTTGTACTCTGATTAAGTACTCCTTTTACTCTCCCCCGACGCAGCCAAGCGTCACCGCCAGCTGCTTCATCGGTCGACAAGTGTTCCTGAGGGTCAATTTTGGGGGCGGTGAGGGTCAGTGAGTCACTTGGCTAACCTATAGCGGACATGCGGTGATCGATGACGCCCATGCAGTTGTCCTGTGCAAGAGGGGTTGTAGGGGTGGAAGTGGTCGTCCAGAACGCCGAGATGAGGCGTGACACACCGGAATCGCCCTCGTCAAGATCCCCATATTATTCGCTACTAATAAAGAAACGAGTGGTGTAGATCAGTTATGAATTATGTTGTACTCTGTTCAAGTACTCCTTTGCTACTGATAAAGACTTGCGCAGATCGTTAGTGAAACTCGTGTTCAAATCAATATAATAACTCCATTCATTCACAAAGTCTTCATTCCCTTTCATATTCATCTCGCATAGTGCCAACACCTGCAACTTCATTCTTTTAAATGTATTCATTACACCTTCCATCATGACTTATACATACATTCTACACATACACTCATTTCAACATTCATACGGATTATACAGATTAACTGGATAGGGGTAACAATACCCCCACTGACTGTTCCCCCATTGTTCGTGGGAAAAATTATTATACTAATTCCCATCCAGGGGCTAGGTAAACGAAGGTGTGGGTGCGAACCCTGAATGTACTGGAAGCAGGTCAGGAGCGTGTGCGTATTCATTAGGATTCAGTAGGTCTCTTCCCTACAATCTTTATGGCACTGTGACCCCTCCCACTCTCATCTGAGTGCCACAAATGGAAGAGTAATGACGTCGAACACTCGATCATAAAAAGAGGTTTTTGAGCATTTTATTTGCTCAGTATAACGCCCCTCTTTCCCCCCCTGTTACCCTTATCCCCCATCTATGGGGGACGCCTCATCCGCCTGTTGAGGGCTTTGGTAGGGGGGATGGTGGGGGAAGTATGGTTCCGTTGTGTGGTCGAAGAGCGAACTTGTTATTGTCTGGACGTGTCATCTCGTTCTGGGGCCTTAGTCAATGGATGGTGGGCGGCTCTGCGTAACCTAAATGGCGCCAGCAAATACCAAGGCTTCCGTGTCTGCCCACACCACTGTACAAAATGGAGCCAGTGCGACTCTGCGCTCCCTTAATATATGTGGAGCCAGTGATCCATAGAACAAATGGAACCAGTGTTTCCTGTCTATTAAATTGAGTCAGCGCCCCCACAGTAAAAAAAAAAAAATCGAGTCGACCCTTTCACAGTACAAATAGAACCAGTGCTCCCATTGCACAAAATGGAGCCAGCGCCCCAACAGTAAAAATTGAGCCGGCGCTTCCATACTATAAATGGAACTAGTGCTTCCACTATACCAATTGAGCCGGCGCCCCCACAGTGAAAATATAACGGGTGCTTCCACAGTACAAATGGAAACATTGTTTCCACTGTACAAAATAGAACTGGTGCTTCCACAGTACAGTTGGAACCAATGCTTCCACTGTACAAAATTGAGCTAGCCCCCCAACAGTAAAAATCGTGCCGGCGCTCCCGCAGTACAAATGGAGCCAGTCCTTCCACAGTAAAAATGTCTGCTATACGCTGTGGATCCATTTTGTTCTAATACCACGTTAAACATTACCTCCTCACTCAGAAATAATAGGGGAGGGGAGCCACTGCCCCCACATCAACTGCACAGGATTATATAAAAAAAATTACCGCGATTCAAATACAGAACTTCAGACCCGTACTGACTCTTTTATTTTTCTAGATTTAAAGCGAAAACCAAGGAGGGCATCCCCACCACCAGTTTTGTAATGAGAGGACTGCAACGAAAGTAGTGAAGAAGGGAAAAGTGGAAATGTGTGGAAAATACGTATATAGTCCCAAATACCTCCTCAGGTATTGGGGTCGGGAGGGAAAAAGCAATCCTCCAAATGAAAGCACCAGTGTGCTGGCCCATTTTTTACCTGCCCCATCCCCCTCTTGTGGGGACCCTTAAAAAGGGCGTAACAATAAACCCGGGTGTGGAGTTCTACCAAGCCCTTTAGACTCAATAAAAACCCACAGCTTCTTTGCAGTATTTTTCGCTCCAGTACCTCACTTGCAAACGCCCGAATAACAGTGCAGAAAATCAAAGATGCAGTGACGACATTCGCAGTTTTACTGGGCACTACAAAGGCTGGGTATTTACATGTTTTAAAGGCCACCAATTACCAACCGCCATTTATAGCCAGGATCCCCTGAAATGGTATCTATGCCTTAAATAAAGGAGTTGGACTTGTCAATCAAAGTCATCGGTAAATCGACTTTTCATTTATCAGTCAATCATAGGTAATTTGTCTTTTCATTGATCAATCATTCATCGGTGAATGGATTTTTCATTGGTCAAAGTCATCCGTAAATTGACTTCTCATTGCCTGCCATTGGTGTCACTATCATTGGCTTATATTTTAAAAGAGCGATAATTTTAGTGGTTTAAAAAAACCCCTACTTAATACGATTAGTTTCCACTTCCAGAATTGATATCGTATGAGGATAAATTAATCCAGTCTTTGCTACCATCTGGTCGCGAACTGCCTCATCCATACTAATATTCTTCAATGTCCTTCAAGTCGAGTGTTCGGCAAAGTGTTAGGGGAGGGTGGAGTAGCGTGGGAATTCCCACACCTTGTGACACTACATGTTTACCACCCGCATGAATCTAAGGATTTGTGAACCCAAGCCGCAAGAGGCGAGATTAATTTATGCTCAAATCTTCATTCATCGCAGATTAGCTGCGATCCGCCCACAAAGACCCGTTCTCGGGCGAAGGCGGGAAGGGGGCAAGACGCGATGCGGGGTCGGTTCGGGCTGTCGATGCGTCAGTGCCACCTGGATATGATCGGGGGGGGGGGCTGTTTCCCCGCGCTGGGTAGGTATGTGGAAGGATTTCCATCAGATGTATCCACGGACACTGGGATGAAGGGGCAAGGTGTTCGTGTACAGTCGGTAGACACGCAGATGTTAGCGGAAGACTTATATATAGTGTGCACACGGAAACTTGTGCGTCCCCCTCCCTTCCCGCCATACTCGGCTCAAATTCGTCTCTTCAGGTTCTTCTTTAGTTTCCGGTTACATTCCCACTCCCTTCCCTCGCAAGCATTGGGGGGAAGGGAGGGAGGCTGTAGGTCAGGGACCGCCAGTAGGGTGGAACACATGTGGAAACGGCAGGCGCATATGCGCGTGAAAACTAATATCCGCAGTTACATATGTTTGCATTTTTTTTTTTGCATCACCCTGTGGGAGAGGGAATGTCTCCCGGGGGGTGGGGGTGTGCGTGGTGTTAGGAACCTTTGTTTTCCTTTCGGCTTGGCCGTGGCGCGCTCCTGCTTGCACCGTTCCATACGCCTTTGTTCCCATCCGATAACGAATGTCCCCTTTACCTGTCCTCGACACTGGCTGTTTTCCAGATAACAAAGAGCCATTCGCTCGTGAAGGGCTCTTCTACTTTCGGGTCCTCGCACTCGTCTCTGTTCTATGGGTTATCGTGTCTTATTAAATGTAGTTGCCCCTAAGCTGTGGAATGGTCTGCCTCCTCTTATACGCTCCTCTTCCTTACCTCTCGCTTTCAAGCGAGTTCTGAAAACGCACATCTTATGTTGGGCATTTTCCTAGTCGATGGAAGGGCACTTGAGAAGGCTTCTAGGTCTTGAAGCGCAGCGCGCCATACAAAACCTTTATTATTATTATTATAAGAGGAAGAATTAATAATAATAATTGCCTGGTTTCATCTGCGTTGCGACTCAGATCGAAGGTTACGGCGGGTGCGACAAATTCTTCTCATAAAGGGAATCAGTCAGAGGAGTAAGTGTCGAGTGTAATGGGCCCTAAGTGATGTAGGGTGTCATGCAGGGCTTTGTTTGTCCCTTATAGAGGGGTTTAGAAGATAATAAATCCGCACACGACGTAGAACAGATCTCTATGGGAGATACTTGGGGTATACTTCACTTGGAGAGAAAAGATTAAACTTTGTATGATTAGAATTCTGTAATGGGTAAACAGAACAGAAATATTCCACTTTGCTTACAGTTTGAACTCGATGTCATCACAGACTGAACTCTTAACAGCCGGTCCCCCGCCCCCCCCATCTCGGCGGGAAGATAAACGAGTCGAGGCGGGGGGGAATTTCGCGAGGGAGTTCGATTTTGTTTCTAAACAGGGCCCATTTGGCGAATGCCCCCGAGGGTTTAAGCCCCCTCAATTAAAATGTCAACCTAGTATTAGTCTACTTTAAAATTCACACAAAAAACAAACAAACAAAATAAAAAAACAGACGCCAAAAAATATGAACCAAAACAAAGAAGGAAGCACGCGTTCGAGAAAGGTAATAACGATGACCACCGAGAACTCAATGTTTGGTAAGAGGGAATATAGACGGAAGCAAAGCGCGAACTGAATAAAAACAGAATAACAAATGTAACAAAAGAAATATTTGTGTTGACCTTAGCATCTCTTGGGTTTATCTCGCAACCTGAAAATGAACGTGTTGTCCTAAATAAACTCGGGCTTTAACTGCACGTCCTTAAGGAAGGATCAGTCCTGAAGATTGGACAAGGGGGAGGGGGAGTCCATTGAGAAGCACGTTTTCCGAAAATGTCACACAACCTCGAAGGTCACTTTATGCACTCCCCTTATATGGGGGTTGGGACAAATGTCGTCCTTCAGTTCTGAATATCATATTTGGCTCATAAAATATTTTGTAAACTTTTGTTTATCAATAGAAATGGTTTATCAACAAAAATTAGGAAGGTAAACATTACCTCCATCCTTCGAAAGATAAGGATTGATAACGAGTTACCGTTTTGAGGCGGCGTCTCCCAAGGTCCTTTGTTTTGATCCCACCTGTTTATAAGTAGGAGGCAATTTGGAGGGCCGTCCGGCAATTTTTTTATTATTGAGAAAAGGCAAATGGCTTAATATAACGAAGGGATGTTCACGAAGCGGTGTAATGGCAAGTGATGGAGACACACACACACACACGAAAACAACGAATAGAACGGACAAAGGCAGTGGGAAGTTACAGTGAGATTGCACGTACGTGGAGGGCGTATCACCCAAAACCCGGCTAAAAAGGTTGGGTAGAAAGACTTAAAGAACTTAATTACCCCATTTTACCAAAGTTCTGTTAACTCGTTTTTTATGTTTCGAGAGGTTTACGTACGAGTATATGCTAGAAAAAGATCCATCAAACAAACTTAAAGTTCTTTTTCTAGCACGTGTCATTAAAACGTGTTTTACATTGTGTGCAGGTGTGTCGAGATGGATGTGAAAAGATTAGAGATTTCTGCTCCCCTGCGCCGCGCAAGCCACAAGTCCGACATGGCCAAGCGGCTCAGGCAGACCTCAAGTTATCAACCGTTTGGTTGTGAGAAAGGGCTTCGAAAGTGCTCCGAAGCTCAAAATGACTGAGTTTGTGAAGAAGAGGAGCATATCGGTGGCCACATTGCCCAGAACTGTCAAGGATGAGGGCAGCAAGATCTTGACGTACGCGGAAATGCCCCTGCTTAGCGACCGTATGCGAGAACAACCTTTCCAAGAATGACCGCGTGGTAAGCTTCGGCCAGGACGTCTCCGAAGTTCCGCTACGTGTCTACGACCAACCACCCGGCCTCCGTGATTATGCTCGGCGTCGTGGCTTCGAATGTCGAGAAGATGCTGCCAATGTGGCTCGCGACCGGTTATATGATCACTGCGGCTGATTACAGGTACATCTTGACCACGAAAGTCCTGGATGAGAAAGATCACGCAAAAGGCAGACTACGTCTTTCAGTAGGACGGTGCCCCGGCCCGCACGGCTAAGACCGCGCAAGAGTGGTTGGAGTTGAACATGAACTCTGGTCGGAGGAATTTTGGCCGCCACAGTCGCCCTACCTCAATCACCTCGACTACAGCGTGTGAGCCCATGTCGATGGCAAGGCCTGCAAGGTCTGCCCCAGCAACGTCGACGAGTTCATTAATATTACAATTTGAACACATATTTATATGTTAAAACAATTAAAATGTGTCTAACGACATCAAAAACTATCATTTTGTCTTCGTTTGAGAACATCGTAACGAGTGTAAACGGACATTTGCAATATTCGGTATGAGCTCAAACGCGACATTTTTGACCACAAGAATTTTGTTGGAAGTATTTTTTATCGGTTGGGGAAGTTTTTCGGTAGATGATGGATAGCCAATTATCACATTTCTATAAACTCTTCCTAGTCGACAGGGTATTCATTATCGATACCTCATGTACTTTACCTGCCTTAATTGAAGACACACTCCTGAAGAGAAGCCTAATCAACTGGGTAGCTTTTCCCATCTCTCTTCTCTAATGTATCCTAGTACCTGTCAAGTGAATTTCCTGTTATATTTAAGGTTAGTTTCATTTTAAAAAAAACTAATGTCTATATCTTCTAAGTTTCGATCATGTACTTATTAAGATCACGATTATCTTTGATCGATATAAATCTTATATTGATTAGTAACAAAGATATAGTAGCTTGTTAAGGTGATGTAGGTTTTGGGTTGTAGCATTTATTCATGATAGTTAATTATTACATCGTACGTGAAATGATAAAATATGTCAATAATGTCTCTAGAAGCTAGGAGAATACTCCCCGCAAGAGAAACCCTAATTCAAGATCTTTTGTCCTCGCTACTTGTCCATTACTCAGTGGTAATAAATAATGGTAGTTAACACCTCTTACTCGATTATTTGGGTTCAATTCCACAAATTATTTTAAGGTTAGTAGTGTCTTCGACTCACAAGCTGGTATAAAAACATTCTCCTTACCTCTGTCCATATTATAAGATGGATATTGGCTTGCATGAGTCTGCGTAAAGAAGGATGACTAAGATGATTCATGGGTTGAGGAGTTTACCATCGGGTGAAAGGCTTAAGAGACTAAATCTCCATACATTAGAAAGGAGAAGAGTTCGAGGAGGCTTGATTGGAGTCTTCAAGTGGGTAAAAGGTTATAATAGGGGAGACGTAGGTAAGGTTATTATTTTTAGCGAACTTGATAAGAGACGTAGCAATGGGTTTAATGGACAATTTTAGGTTTAAGAAAGAGATTGGTTTAGAAATAGAGCGACAGATGAATGTGATAGGCTCAGTAGTCATATGATAGATTGGATAGTTGGGACTGAACTGGGTCATGGAAACAGAAGCTGCCTCGTATAAGCTATTGATTAACCTTTTACAGACTCCTTTTCTTATGTTCTACATTAAATTTCTTTAATTACGCTAGAGCATGGCGTCTCAAGCAATTTTCACTGGTAACCTCATTTTACCACTGATTTTTTTCGGGATCCCACTCTCAGCCCCATTATTTTAATCAAAATAAAGTGAAAAGTAGACAGTTAACCAAATCCGGGTGCGGCGGGGTTGTAACATTTATTCAGGATATTTAATTATTAAATTATATAATCATTTATGAACGGAGTTTCAAAAGCAGATCTCGCGAGACGAAATTTGAGGTCGCGAACCATAGTTTGAGAAACCCTGCTCGAGAGCATGTCTCCCCCTTCTGGAAGATGAATGTGCGACTTAAGTGAAAATAATTTGATTAATTTGATCATGAGTCTTTGTAAAATAATGTCATTATTAATCATTATAAAATGCGGTTCATTTTCGCTTTTCGAATCCCCCCCCCCTCCTTTCATGCTAAGAGGTTGGGGACCAGTGCTTTAGAGGTTACATAGAGTTACATAGATAAACAGGCCACAGCGGACCTTGTGGTCCATACTAGGTGACCTGAGATAAAGATTATGGGGAAGATAGTTAGTACACCTTGCATTAGTCGAAACATAGGAAAAATCTCGAAGTAAAATTTAGAAATTTGGTGAACCTATCACTTGAAGGCTAGAGAGTTAGTTATTCGCTAGAAAACGCTGTTAGTCGGGATTAGATTCAAAGTATCTATCTATACGACTTTTGAAAGTGTCTACGGTGTTGCAGTCTATTACCTTACGAGGAAGCCCATTCCATAAGTTGACGATTCGGTTAAAAAAGAAATTCTTAGATTCGTGCGAGTTAAAATGTTTACCTATAATTTTGAAACCGTTTCCTCTCATGTAATTTGACTGGTCGATAGTGAAATATTTATTGCAATCCATATTGTCTATGCCTTTGATAATTTTAAAGACCTGAATTAGGTCCCCTCAATCTACGCTGAGTTAACGGAAATATATTTAGTCGCTCTTAGTATGTTTTTTCTTTAAACTTGGTATCATTTTAGTAAGCCTTCGTTGTTCTAATTTCGCTATATCTTTCTGGTAGTACGGGCACCAGGCTTGAAGGAATTGTAGAGTTAAGGATTGTATTTTTGGACTTGTACTCGAACGCTCTACCAATGAATCCAATTTTTTTATTTGCTTTCTTAAGGACTTCTGAGCATTGCTGACCAGGTTTTAGGTCGCTTGATATTGTTACTCTTAGGTCCATCTCTCGGCCTTCACTTAAGTGTTGAGTACCATTTAGTGAGTAATTTGCTTTGCCGTTACGGTATCCGATATGGAGAACTTTACATTTATCTGCTTTAAAAGGCATTTGCCACGTTGGCGCCCAGTTCGACAATTTGTCGAGATTGTTTTGCATTTCATTAATTTGTGCGTTAGTGAGTACTGAATTCGCAATTTTGGTGTCGTCAGAAAACTTCGATGTTATGCCTGAAATGCCTTCGTCTAAGTCGTCAATGTATACTAGAAAAAGAACTGGTCGGAGAACAGACCCCCGAGGTACCTCGCTAGTGACGTTTGTCCAGCTAGATAGTTTTCCATTTATAACTACGTGTTGCCTACCATTGCTCAGCCAGTTTTCTATCCACCTCGCTGTGGCGCCTTGAACTACGTGCGCTTTTAATTTACTTGGTAAACGTTTGTGGGGAAGTAAATTATGTCAACTGCTTTACTCTCGTCGCATTCATTAAAAATGTCATTTAAGAAGTCTAAGGCAAGAGCGTTTATTACAAAAGCCGTGTTGGCTGTCTCTAAGTAGCTTCTTTTCTTCCAAGTGGTTAACGAGTTCGTCGCATATAAGTGTTTATAACATTTTGCAAAGGACCGAGGTTAAACTAATTGGGCAATAATTAATAGGTAGAAATTTACTGCCTTTTATAAATATTGGTGTTATGTTAGCGAGCTTCCACTCATCGGGTATTGTTCCGGTCTGTAAAGAATAATTAAACAATAACGACAGTGGTTTGGCTAGTTTACTTTTGGTTTCCTTTAATACTCGGAGCGGGGGGGAGATCATATCCGGGCCGGGTGATTTACTTATCTTTAAGTTTTTCAATGCATCTCAATACGTCTCTTTCTGTAACGCTGATGCTACTTAAAGCCTCGTTGTTACCTATTTGGACAGCTGCCGGTGTTGGAATATCGCTAAGATCTGTAGTAAAAACTGATGTTAAAGTCTCCGTTCTCGGCAGTTAGCGGTCCGATATATGAAGTTGTTTCTCTCTTTGGTCTTATGTAACTATAGAACTCTTTCGGGTTGGTTTTACTTTGATTCGCGACGTGTGATTACAAGAACTTTTTACTCTTTTTGATTAACTTTTTTGGATTTATGTCGTAAGTCTGTATACTTGGCACGTTCTGCCTCATCGTCAGAGATTTTTAATCTTCAGCGTTACCCGCCAAAAACGGGCCTGCACACACTTTTTGTGATATATCCGTCATTCTTTCACTAATCACCCTTACTTTGCAGGCCATGACAAAAGCTACGCCTGTGAACACAACTAGATATCAATGGGAGCTCGAGAAAAGAATATGCTGCGTCAAGCATTACTACGAGACAGGCTCGTTCAAGAAAGTGCAGGACACTTTCGTGCATCACTTCGGATGTGAAAAAGCCCCCTCCAAGAGCAGAATTCAGGACTGGGTGGACCACTTTGAGAACTATGGGACAGTGGAGAACCTCAAGGCAGCTAGTGACAACCGTCCAAACCATTCAGGATGCCCCAGGAAGCGTACAGCTGAGCTGGTCGAGAGCGTGAGAGAGTCAGTTCAGCAGAGTCCAAAACGCTCTGTGCGCAAGCGAAGTCAGTCCCTCGGTATATTCCGTGAGACTTGCAGGAGAGTGCTAGTAATGGATGTAAAGGACTACCCATACAGAATACAGGTGAAGCAGACCCTTACAGTCTCCGAGAAGGAGCAGAGAAAGGCTATGGCAGTCAAGATACTGGAGAAGATTCAGGAGACCCCAACTTTCCTTAACCTCCTTTGGACCTCAGATGAAGCTCACTTCCATTTTGAAGGAAAGGTAAACTGGAAGACAAATATCTTCTGGAGGACCTCCAGACCAAATGAGGTAGCCACCAAGCCCCTACACTCCCCTTAGTGCATGGTATGGATTGCAATCTCAGTCAAAGGCATCATCGGACCATTCTTCTTTGGGGAATCTAGCGCGACAGTGACAGTCACCAAGGAGTGGTATGTGGAGGTCCTCAAAACCTTCAAAAAGGAACTGCAGACCCTGTTTCCATCGCTTATGGGGAATTTCTGGTTCCAACAAGATGGAGCAAGCTCTCACACCTCAAATCTGTCCCGAGATTGGCTGAAAGAGAACTTTGGTGGCCGTGTGATCGTCTCAAGACTGATTTTGAGTGGGCACCTCACAGCCCAGACCTTAGCCCCCCAAATTTCTTTCTCTGGGCCTACCTTAAAGACAGAGTATACGCAGGGAGACCCAGGACCATCATGGAGCTCAAGGAAGCCATCAGGGAGGAGATCAGAGCCATTTGTTGGTCGGTTTGTAAGGACGTTATGGACAACTTTGTGCTGCGCATCAAGAAATGCACAGAGCTAAATGGAGCTCATCTCGAACACGTGTTCTATAATAAAGAAGAAAAGTCCAAAGACTCATGTTTTAATATGATGTTTTTAAACACAATAAACTAGTTATCACCAAAGTTTCATTCAATCCTTGCAGAAAATTAAGAAATGAGGCCTATTCAAAGTTAGGGCCAGTTTTTGGGGGGGTGACCCTGTATTATGGGTGTTGCTCTTTGTCGAGGTTTGAGTGAGTGGGTAATCCCAGTCCCACTTCCTGGACATATATTTTATTACCGCACCGAGATGAAGCGGAGGTAAAGCATATCCAATATACCTACATTAGCCACTTCCGGTGAATAAGAATAACCCCGGCGCGTACCCTTTTGATTAAAACTAAGATGATGATCCCCTGAGTGCGTTCTCTACTCAGTAAAAGCCAACTATGGGTGGGTCGGTGGAATATTGAGATTTAAGCCGAGTGGATTGCTTAATAATTACCAAAGGATCGTCCAAATTAGTTAAACACACAGATACAGAAGTAATCTTTAATTTACATGAATTTGAAATAAGCAACAGCGTATATAAATATAAATAGGATTAATCTTGCACTGAATAAATAAGTCTACAAAATGTCGTGGGGATTACTTGCAAATTACTCACTGGGATGTTTGCGTCTTAATGACACCAGACAGAATGAACGGAATATTATTATTGAGTTAAACACTGAAATAAGTAAGCACTTCTCATATTCGAGGGTATGGGCTCGGGATGAGAATTCTAGTTCACAAATAAACCGGTGAAGTTAGGGGAGGGGATAATTCAATTAACGATACCTTTCAGTTCGTAAGTATTTTTGAAGGGGGCAGCGGTGAAGATCTTCTTCTGGTGACGATGAACGCACCTAGTCCGGCCGTCCGAGGTTACCGAATGAGAGGGTAATCCTAGACCGGGATATAATGATCCTATGCCGGATCACGAAGGTGAGCCAAGCGGTGACTCAATCGGACTTCTTCCTCGAAGTACCTGTCCGATTATTCGGCTCCTGGAGTGGGTAGCCAAAACTGATTACCTAGATACGTCTAGGGTTATCCGCAGAGGGAGTTCCTGGGTAACCTCAGACTCTGAAGGGGGGGGGGGCTGCGAGAAGTTTGGTACCTACAAGTACCGTGACGGCAACGACCAATTCCCCGAGAAGTTCCTTCCTTGCAGCGGGCAAACGGTTTCTTATGTGGATCAAGTTTCGCACAAACTCGACGTAGGTCCAAGGGCTTCTGCCTGATTCCAGGGAAAGTCTTTCTTTTATTTCTCTCACAAGCAGAATCGAAAGAGAGAGAATCGAATTCTCGTAAAGTCCGTATCGTCGCGCGAAAGACATTTTTTTCATCTTTTGGCTGACGTTATGTCATTCACGTCTTCGAGCCATCTCGGATTTTACGGCGATGCGAAAAAGGGCGACGGAGAATTCGAGGCAGGCGAGAGGTGCGTTTGGAGATACGAGAAGGCGTGCAGCTTTGTGTCTGAGTGTTTCTGCGTACACTTATGTACGCGGTATTTAGACTTCTACACTCATCTCGTTAACATTTAGCTATCTCACTACTCGACCACTTAGGTTTATTTTGTGTGGCGAACGTCAATTTTTTAAAGGTATAAATTCTTTCACCGCTTCGAAGTACAAACTAGTAAAAAATATCCATTTAGCATTTATATCGTTTATGTCACTCAAACTGTTCTAGTCTTTTTGCTTAAATTTTCTTTTGAGCTTAATAAAATTCGCTTTTCTAAAGTCGAGAACTTTTTCTTTGCTACTAATTATATATCTTGTAGGGAAATTTACACTAAATGTGATTGCACAGTGGTCGCTATTACTAAATTCCCCCGCCGAGCAGTGCTGTAGAGGTTGGCGACCAGTGCTCTAGATGTTGGGGACCAGTGCTTTAGAGGTTGGGGACCTGTGCTCTAAGAGGTAGGAGACCAGTGCTCGAGAGGTTGGCGATCAGTCCTCTAGAGGTTTGAGACTAGTACTCTAGAGGCTGGGGCCATTGTTCTAGAGGTTTGGGACAATTGCTCTCGAGGTTTGGAACCAGACCTCTAAAGGTTAGAGACTATTGCTCTAGAGGTTGGAGACCAGTTCTCAAAAGAGGTTGGGGACCATTGCTCGAGAGATGTTGGGACCTTTGCTCTAGAAGTTGGGGACCATTGCTCTACAGGAAAAGAACAGTGAGAGGGAATATTTGTGAAGAAATATGGTTTTCATTTATATACATTTTTTTATTTCAAATGAATTACTCTCTATAATCAAATATTCGAGAATAATTTTTTTTTAGTTAATATCAGAGTTCAATTTGTGTCAAACGTTTTATTTCTTTCAATATAGTAAATTTTTAGATTTAGTAACATTATAAGCCTTAATTAATAACTGAAGGGGTGATGCCAGACCACTACACACTGGTACAAAATTAAACAATTTAATAAAAGGTTCCAACCAACTTTTTCATATTTTTTAGCAGTAATCATACTTTTTAAATATATCGCCAAGTATATATCTGCAAATGATAATAATAATATATCTCGTTTTCGTGAGAGTGATGTCTGTTCAAAGGCTCATTGATAAACGTGGCCCGCCGGTACAAAACAATCCCATCCCCCACTCCCCGTAGCCCCACCACCGTTCGGATGGGGTGGCAGGAGCATTTCCGGCCCCCAACCCCATGGGGATGACTCACGTAACGGGCTTACATTCATTTTCGACGCACACCCGCACATACAAACACTCACAAATGTCGCTCCTACGACACTCATTAATCCCCTATTGTTTTGTGGGATTCCCTCCTCGCCCCCCTCAGGTTAGTCGAGGTGCACTAGGCCTCGCACTCTCCTCCTGGCCGAAGGTGGAACCTCCCTCCCCCCCTCTGCGAGGAGAGCGAGAGAATACACCCGGTCTGTGATTCATCTGCCCCTCAGTGAACCCCGTGTACCACCCTGGCTCCGCCCCAGTTTATGGGCGTGATATGAATTTAGTGAAGAGGGTGGAACACATTTATTGGGATGACCTTATATGGTATGTGTGTTGAAGGCGCACGGTCAGGCACAAGGACGAAGTGGATGAGAGGAAAGTAATGAAGAGATGGTTAAGGATGACGGAAGGGGGTGGGTGTGGGGGTGGGAAGACTCTCGTGGATGAAGCACGGTAAGGGTCGTTGTTGAATGAAATTGTTGTTGAGAGTTGAAGTGAAACAACAAAAGACTTACGGGGGAAAGTATGCATAGGATATACATATGTTGCAGAAATCCGCTCCCGCATTCTTGCGCTAACTCAATCCCTTCCAGACGCTTCATAATGACAGGCGAAATATTTTACCTCGCCAAAAGAATCCCGTGGACATAAGTAGGCAATGGCTTGGCGGGAAGCTTGCGCTTCGCTATTAACATTAAAATCCAAAATAAGCAGCCATGGTTAAATTTTTATAAATTTTCTGAACTTCGCCAATTATCATAATTTTAAAAAGGAACTCTAAACTAAATTTCGCCCCTTTCAAAATATCACGTTGCTAAAATATAGTTATAGAAGAAGATATATGAAAATAAATTTTCTGGACTTCACCATTTGTAATTCTTTGTGTTTTAAAAATTTCACAAAATTTCGATACTTATATTTATTTCTGAACTTCACCATTTTGTTTTTTGATATTACCAAAGAATTATTAGAAAAAACTGATAAAAAAAACACAAGTCATTTGTCCACTAAGGAAAAAAACATTTATTAATTTTTCACCCATCTTCAAAAATCCCATTATACAATTATAGAGTTAGTGATGAAGTGATGATGATGATTATTATTATTATTATTATTATTATTATAATTGATTAGCGTGGAGCCAACGTCGAATAAATCTCATTTGTTGCATTTCCATAGAGGATTAAGACAGCACCGTCAAGAAAAGACCTCATTGTGTATCCGCATACGCACACACATTGTAAGCCTATTCGTCCATTAGATAATTACTGTTTAGAACAAATGAAGACGAAATAGCCCGCCTCCTTTTTAGTGACGTGGACGCGACTCGAAAAGTTATTATTTCGGTCCGTAGGTCATCGGTGGGATGGTATACATTTTACTTTTCAATGAGGTTTTTTTTTAGCAATAACATCGTAATTATTCGGCCGATTCTAACGAAATTTGAAACCCCTATGTTGTTTTACCCCCTCTCTCGAATGATATAATTGTCAAGGTTATTCCCAGAATTATTGAAAGTTTGAAGGTCATAAGTCAGAATAATTGAGAGCACGCGACTTAGGTCCTGTGTACCTTGTTTCTAACTGCCTGCTTATTTGTTCCCATGATAACTCCTGTTAATTTATCATTGGTTGATCTTATAAAACAATTGTCAACGCTTCATTTCTTTCACTTTTACTTATTTAAACTAAAGTCATTAATAGCAAATTATTAGTAATTTTACTTTCGTTCATTCGTCAATTAATTGTTTTATTCTCTGAGTGCGATCAATTGTTGAGTCTCGAAACTATTGATTGTTTCGGGATTTTCGACACTGAATAAGTTAAAGGATTTAATTCCCAATTAATCGCTAAATCCCTCAAACTCTGAATTAAATCCCTTTGTTCGAAAGCGACGACCATCCACACTAGGCTACAGAAGAAGCCGCGAACACCCTAAGGAAAATTCAGCCTAACTCATTCTAATCTCGACCGGACCTCGACATACATGTAGCCGCTAATCCTCATACAGACATTGGGGCTAGAAGGGCACTCAATTCTGGTATTGAGGCCGGGCGGGCACGCAATTCTGTCAGTTGCATGGTTACCCACGTTATATCTGACACATCTCAGCTGGGGGTAGATTAAGAAAGAATGATAGAAAGAGCAAAAAACAGGCCCCAATAGGGAGTGGTGTGCCCCCCCTTTACAAGAATGAGTGTGCAAACCCTGTTCTACGACTAGCCTACAATATTATCCCCCGCAAAACTGGGTCAAGTTGAAGTACGAGTAGCTATTAGGGATAAAGCCCTGGTCAACTCTATCTAGGTCGAGACGGCCGGGGGCCACTGGGGTGGAAGCACATGCGGCTCCTCTAGGTACTCGGTGTAACAGTCTATATGGGGCGCCCCCTTGCGGTGACTCAGAGATGGAAGGGCGAAGGACAATTCCGTTAAGCCATCGAGGGAATGAGTACCGCGAAAGAAACTCCATCTCTAGATTTTGCTACGGAGGCCCCATGCCATTCCAGGGGCCTCGAATGTATTTTCCAAAAAAGCCTACCGGGCCTCAATCCCCGATATACATGGTGCTCCCCCCCCCCCCCTCCGCTCCAAAACCGGTTTCAACTTGCGATAGGCTTCATTTCATAATTTGACAAAACATTGAAGTTTGGGCCTGTTTTTTTTGGGGGGGGGGTCAACCTGTATAAATCGTCCTTTCCGTTGGACAAAACATTAAGAAATGAAGCATATCTAAAGTTTGGGCCCGTTGGGGGGGGGGGGGGGTCAGCTTGTATAAATCGCCATTTCCGTTGGACAAAACATTAAGAATTGCATCCTATCCAAAATTTGGGCCCGTTTTGGAGGGTCAAACCTGTATAAATCGCTCTTTCCGTTGGACAAAAAATTAAGAAATGAAGCCTATCTAAAATTTCGGCCCATTGGGGGGGGGGGGGTTAACCTGTATAAATCGCCCTTTCTGTTTGGACAAAATATTAAGAAATGCAGCCTATCTAAAATTTGGGCCCGTGTTGGAGGATCAACCTGTATAAATCGCTCTTTCCATTGTACAAAAAAATAAGAAATGAAGCCTATCTAAAGTTTGGGCCCGCTTTGGGGGATCAACTTGTATAAATCGCTCTTTCCTTCGGAAGGGGTGAATAAGAAGCAGAGGAAGTTTAAGAGCTTAAAATCATCCAAGTTTTCGACACTGTTGCAATGGAAACCTGCTTCAATCGGATGCTGCAAGAAGAGGACTAATGGGTGGAAACAGCGTGTGTGGTCCATCTGAAAGGGTTGCTAATACAAACCAACTAAATGGGTTTAGGTTAGGTAAATAGGGCTGCTCTTGAGACGGCCGTCTGGTCTTTGTTGCCCTTGACTTTATCCGTTCGTGTCCCATCATATTTTTGGCGTAGAGAGACGAAGCAGCCGCTCGCTCTATGGGTTATGCGGGGTCAGGCGTTCTCACTCACCCTGCTGGCACTGTTTCTGGGCTACTGATGCCACGAAACGTGCCAACGCCTTCCCCCTCTCCATTCATCATGCCACTGAGAAAACATTTTCCTTCTACCGCCTTCTTGTCCATAACCATCTTATACAAGTTCGTATGTAAGTTTTCTGTGATCTTTTGGACGATCTTATCATTGTACAGTTTTCACAATTAGTTATGTCAAACTTTACGCTGACTTTATTCAGTGACAAATTGATATATTAATTTTTTTTTTACCAAAAATGGAATGTTTGGGGTATATTTACTTAGGAATATTCTAGAAAGTTTAATAATAAAATAAAATAAAGTCAGTGATTTTGTTTACTTTATTGCGATATTTCAAACATTACTGTCGAAACATTTTGTAAAGGGTTTGTTTCAAAACGGGGGTGACAAATTTCCGAAATGTGGTATTCTCCTTGCTTATTTAGCTTTATATATTTATTCATTTTTTAGTCATTATCACTAAAAAAATATTCGTATTAACAATTGCCTATTTTTTATTTGTATCGTTATAAATATCCATTCTAACGTGAGGGAAAATATTATTACTTGGCAAACCAGCAAAACCTAACGGTTCATTGCAAGGCTATCTGAAGATTTATAAACATATAAATAATTATATCGTAGTTAAACTTATTTTTGTCCGAAACATTTTGAAAAATGTGGAAATAACTAATTTAGGCAACTGTTCCTTTTCACCTCCGTTCTTTTCCGCTTCACATTCTTTGTATCCATTTACGGGGATTTTCAACAAACCCGAAATCACATCTAAATAGGCAAAGACCCGATTGCGAAAATGATCTCAGTCGGATTCCAAACGAGCGTGGAGCTACCCGATCACTCGGCAAGATGGGAGCTTTCTCCCTCTCCCCTGGCGATGACTATTTACTTTCTCACTTAACCACACTTTCCGTTACTTCAACCGCGAATTGGCCTACAGAAGTGTCCACGTTGCTCCACTTGGGCGAAGCCCCAATCTCCCGTGGTCATCGCAAAAGGATCGGAGCGAGAATCTGAAAATAGGCGGGTGCAATACGGCGAGTCTATTTGCGGTTCAACTTGAAACTGCCTCCCTAAATTGCCGATCTTACGTCAAAGTGCCGACTTGTTTGTTATCTTCGACATTTCATCTACCCTCGTCGATTCATCTCGCTCATGAGCTTCAGTGATTGTCGTTCCGTGGTTCTGAGACTACTTATCTACGGCTCAGCTTCAACCGACTTCTGGGAAACGCCGGTCCGCGGATTTTCCTACACTAATTGCGCACACCCTCAAGCATGCCCGTGCGACCATAGAAACTTCCGCGTTTTGCAGATAAGATTCTTGCCCTCTCCTTTCCATTTCCGACGGAGGCAACCTGCCTGGTGATACACTACGCCCCCTATTTGGGGGAAGCAATAAAACCAACTTGTTGAGAAGATAGAGTTCAATTCCGTCAGTTCAGAAGTCAGAGGTTCATCTCATTCCTCCCACGCCGAGAAGACTTGAAGTAACGCCTGTCTACCTCTGAGAGGCTTCTATATCTCGATGGTATCCATAATAATGGTCCATCTACTAACTGTCCTGTTCTATTTGCCGCATTTCAAGTTCAAATTTCGTTACTTTTTGCTCATCGACGAGTGACTCCAAATCGAAGCCTACTTTCTCCATTTTGCTCGGCAAATTTTCCACACGACTTTCTCGTATAACTTCATTGAACTCAAAGAGCATTTAATTTACTTCGCGCGTTTATCTTCAACTTTAACATACGGCGAAAAAGCATAGTTACAAATTCCTATTTAAGTATAGTGTTTTCACATTGCTAAAGTGAAGCAATATTCAGTGCAATAATACCAAATTAATTCTCATTGAAGTGAACAAATTCTATATGCTACCATGTTATTTCGCATATTCATTTAACATCGTTAAATTATTTATTAACTGTAATAAAGAACAAAATCCAATATCTTTCCTAAGTAAATATACATTCAACGTCCTCCAAATTCACTCTGAGCAGTCAATGCTCTCGTTAGTTTCTGAGGTGGATCAAACCAAAAGCAAATAAGTCCTACTTGCATACAATTTAGTGGTAATAGTAGCTCCAGCAAACTCCTCCCTGTCGTCTCTCGACGCCACCAATTCCTTATCTCCCAACGATTCTTCCTGCTGCAGAATTTCCCCCCTTCCATTTTCTGCCTTTTAACTTATCCCGTAATCACTGCTTTGATCTTAAATTCACTCTCTCTCTCTCTCGTAATGACCTCTGTGTGGCAGTCTCGTGCCATCTTTTCTTTCGCCGTCTTCAATTCTCGCGAGTCTTTCCTCTTCCACTTTAGGTCTCGCTTTGTCGGCCTTTCGGGAAGTCCATCGATTTCCTCAACGATATAGCAAGATTCCGCCCTTTTCCTTCTCCCAAAGCCACGGTGATCAATTGTTAACTCATCGTTGGACATTGTATTCACTTCTGTTATTACAAACCGTGTGTTCAGTCCTAACCTGTTGTTAATCAATCCGCCGTATTCATTCTGTTCCTCGCAATTGAACACCCACAGCTGCTTTACCCTTTTTTCACATTTTATTAATCCGAAATGATTCGTGAGGGATTTATTGATTGTGTTTCCTCACAACGGGTGAAGAAGTTCTCTTTGTGGAACCGAAATCTTTGTAAACATTATTTTATCAATTTCTCTCAATTCACTTCTGTATATTTCTCCTAATGTACATAACAAGAGGGAAAGTCTCTCCAATGACCTGCGGCGTTTTGTGATAAGATGATAAATGGTTATTGCATTGATGGTTTCCCATGGTTCAAATCACTTACACTCGCCTTTGAATGGCTAAATGAGGCTTCTACCAATAGATGGTGCCACCCAGTGCCAAGTCCGATGGCAGATTTGAAAACTCCAGGGTGAATAACCATATGCCCCATGGTCATATGGGTCATTCCATGGCTCTAAATGGGTACAATTGAACTTTACTCCTTAAAAAAAAAGCGACACCTTGACCTGGCGCTTCGCCCTACGTAAAAATAATAACAATAAAATGCGAGCATTGATCACTTCACATCAGAGTGAGCAATTAAAACACTCCTTCATTTGTTCTATCATGTTCCCAGATTCAATTTTAATAACATTGAACCTTTATTCCCTTCTTTTTGTCACGCGCGTGGAAATGGCTGAAAATTAGAGGCCAGAAGATTCTCCACAAACAATTGGAAATTACTTTTTGTATCGGATAGTCAACTAATGGAATTGACTGCCTCAACATGTGAAAAATACAAGCGTCGATATGTTTAAAAATAGGATAGACAAAATTAGACGTACCTTATTGCTTTAGAACATTGCACTAAAGTTATTGGGTCAACTTCTATGTATGGAAACATTGAAGCAAACATGGAAATCTCATGGAGGTGTGAAACCTTTGACGTTTCCCTACTTCGTTGTAATTCGTAACCGCTCCCCTAGTTTTCCACTTGGTTAATAGTGCTCGTTGGATTATATTACTTAATTCGTTTCATTAATTCGAAACTATGTATTTAGCTTTTTTTCTTCTTGTGTGCACTCGTTGTGTCATGCTATAGCAATTTCTCGATCTATCCTTTCTTGTGTATTTGCTTTTTACTGTAGTTATTCTTAATGTAATCATCAATTTCCTTCATATTAAATTAGTCGATAATTATCAGGTTTCTTCATTTTGTCAATTACAAAATGATAAAATAATGATAAAATAATGTTTGCCTCCTCCGTCTGATCTTTTTTGTGGTTTAAGTTTGTAATGTGCTCATGTGTGATGATGATTATGTGCATTTTGCATTCTCATGTACTCCCTCTTATCTAACGACTTGACACGCAATGCCAAGGCGGTGCCTCACATAACCTCGAATTAATTTGTGGAGGTCGCCAAATTAAAGCCTTCACCATCGCCAATTAAGAGAGACAGCACAAAACTCGTTTCCATGAATTCTCATGAAGGGATTCTGCGATGGCACTCGAGAGTGCCAAAGCACTTGACTCTCGCGGAGGAAAAACTTGACACATTGTTAGCCCCCCCCCCCTCCCATTATGAGGCCCCAAGAGAGGCTGGGTTCGAGATATGATGCGCTGATGGTTGGAAATCTGATAAGGGCGTTGAATTCCTGTCCGCTGCAGATACCGCCCCACCGGCTATCAGTGACTAGTGCCCCCTTTGAGGGGTGCCGTAATGGGATCTGCCTTCGTTGCATAACGGAGCAAGGTCCAGAGAGTTGCGTGTCCAAGTACCGCCAGGATCTTTATGGGGCTCCTCAAAACGTTTTTGGTGGAAATTCCTTTGTCGGTTTTTTTTTATTATTTTGATAATTCTTGGAAGGGGATCTTCGTGAGGCTATTTTATCCCCACTAAGCGCCCATGCCCCCAAGTCCCCACCCACTGGATAAGGATGCAGCCATCAGACTTCTCCTGTCATGGCGAGCTCCTCTCCTTCCCGTCACAAGGTTGCCAGGGTAACGCATCCAAGGCTATGGGAACTCTTTCAACAGGAAGAAAGACCCACCGGTGCTTGGAAACAAAGTTGCTAGGACACAACCGGGGCAACCGGGGGGGGGGGGGATCTGGCGAACCGCTTCCCTGTAACTAAATGCGACGAGTGCGTGGTACTCCAGACTGTTGGTCAGATTCTTGTTGAATGTCCCGATGCCGGGACGATCGGGGTCCCTACAGTTTGTGCTTTATACTCCAAACGAGTTCGGGCATTCCTAATTGTGAACTCGACGAGTTTAAGGAGCGCGAGGGGGGGGGGGGTGCTCTTCCATTGCATATAGTAGTTTTGTGTATCTGGGTGTATTCATGGGCCCTTGAGGGGCCCATGTTCATGTTATTTCCGTTGTTTTTTTTTTGGGGGGGGGGCGTGATTTTACCTTTTTAAAATAATTTATTTAGTTTATAAGTCTAAAAAAATGTTTTTAATTAAGGTGTACTTTCGGCGGTTAGGTCCTTGCTGGCAGTCAACAGTATACAGGGTGTCCATAAATTCTGGACACACGGGAAATATTACAATAGCCTCCTCATTCACTAGGCCACTCCCCCTTGGCTTTTTTCCAGGGGTATGCGGAAGGAGAAGGTGAAGTAAAGACAAGATGCACCTGGGGGAAAAGCGCGTCACAAATGAATGTGCTCAAATTGAAGGAAATTTCGAGTTAATGCATCGAGTGAATCTCGTCCTGGCCTTTGATACAGGGTGTCTCTAAAGTCTGAACATATGGGAAATATCACAATGGTCGCTCGTTCACTAGACCTAGCCCCCTTGACTTCATTTTCTTTGGTAAGCGAAAGGAGATGTACTCGATGAAGTAGAGACAAGATGCACCAAGGGAAACAGCGCATCATAATTGAAAGTGCTCAAATCGACGGAAATTTAGTTAGTGCATCGGGTGAATCTCTCAAAGTGCATCCAACTTTGCCTCACAAATGGTGGAAATCACATTGGAGACATTATTAATTATCATCATCACTATCACTAACTCTATAATTTAAGATGGGGATTTTTTTGAGCATTTGAATAATAATTTCATCTTAGTTTGGTTATGACTTATGTTTTTTTTATCAAAGTTATTTCTAATAATTCTTTTATAATATCAAAAAACAAAATGGTGAAATTCAGAGATAAATAAGTATCGAAATTTTGTGAATTTTTTAAAACCCAAAGAATTACAAATGGTGAAGTTCAGAAAATTTATTTTCATATATCTTCTTCTTCTATAACTATATTTTAGCAACGTGATATTTTGAGAGGAGGGAAATTTAGTTTAGAGTTCCTTTTTAAAATTATGATAATTGGCGAAGTTCAGAAAATTTCTAAAAATTTAACCATGGCTGCTTTTTTTAAGATTTTAAGCTTAGTAGCGAAGCCATTGCCTGGCATTTCAATTAAATAATGTAATTAAAATTGAATAAAATGCAGTTCAATTTATCTTATAGAAAACATGCTTTTTACCCGTGTCCATACTTTAAGGACGCTCTGAAGAACCTTAAATTAAAAAAGTGGGGGATAGGAAGAAGATGACGAACAAAGGAAGGTCGCCGTCAAACGTCGCCCTGAAAGTAAAAGTAGTCACGTGCGAACAAATTCATGGCGCCTCTAAAGTACAGACATTGACGTCAAAAGAGGAAGTCTTTGTTGTGTGGAAGAGTGGGAGAAGGTAGCTGAAATCAATATGCACGGTATTGGAGTTGTAGGCGTTGTACAGGGTGCTTTGCAAGTAGGTGTTTTTCTATAGCTATTTGCATGGAATTTCGACTACGCCTCCTGTCCCGTTTGTGGGGCATTATCGTCTCAGGGTCACCCATGATGTGTGTGTGGTGGTAGGGGGGGGGGTCACCTGTCCCCTTATCGCTCGTAACGCCCACACTGAAGGAGATTGGGTTGCGCTGCAATCATCTCCTTCGCGGGTCGCGGGACTCTTCCCATGGACCTCCTCCCCCATGCCGTGAGGGCTTCATGTCGTCTCTGAATCAGATACACTCGCGGGAAGCACCCTCATTTAATGGAGCGCTCACCACGCACCTTATTGCGACGACTGCGTTTTCCTGACCCGGTACCGGGGCGTGCGGTGTCGCTACCGGTCGTCTCGTATACTCGGGACGGGCTCGTGCACACAGACTTGTTTACTATTTGACTTCGTTGCCTTTATTTAATTCTCTTTGGTGCTGGTCGCATGCTCCCGCGCTGGGTACGAGCACCCCCTCTACTCCCGGACGCCAGTGTGTTGCCTTGTTCTTGCTTTTTGCGGTTCTTGATTTTGTTTGTTGTTTTGCCTTTCGTTTGTTTTTTGTTTTCCTTTTTAATTTAACCTAAAATTAGGCTATAAGATAATTAGGGCGACCTGTGCCCTGACGGGGGCTCGCCAGGTGGAGGCTAAAAAAAAAATACTAGTTTGATGCATAGTTATCCGTCCTTGGGCTCGAACCCGACCCGGGTCGCCCGAGTTGCAGCGCCCGCGCGCGCTTGTTTGTCTCTCGTCGCCCCGTCCGTCCAGTTCCAGGTGTGCGGGGGACGGGGGCGGCTGGGGGCGCCCAAGTGTATGGCGCTTACGCCCCTCTCAACCCCATACGACACGTCCTACACACGATTAAAAGGAGTCAAGGTGGTCGATGTGCACATTTCGGGGAGACAATAGGAGTGTGTATGCATTTAGGTGCTCTCGTGTCCGGGTACACATTCGGGGAGAAAATAGGAGTGTGTGTGTGTGTGTGTGTACGCATGTGCATTTATGTAGTTGCATCCTTGTTGGTCGCTCGAAGCCGAGGGGGGGGATTTGTATCATTCTCCCTCGGACTCCTCTTTCTCCCCATTTACTCTGGGGCATTACCCCCCTTCCCTCGAATGCATAATCCAACGAGGGCATCTATCGCAGAAGGTTTGTAAAGAGATATCTGTAAAGAAAGTGGTGAAGTTGGGGGAAGAAAAAATATGCGGGAGACATACAGCCCTAGATCCTCTTAAAGGCTTTGCGGTCTGTAGGGCACATAAGGCTCCAGATGTCACCTGCACTCGCGTAAAAAGAATATATAAGGAAAAGAAGATGGGTAGAGATGGGGGTAATAGGTGAAAGGGGTGGGAAGAAAGGCATGGTAAAAATACCTTCCCGGGAGTAAGGAAGGAAGCACCTCTCCTGGCCTCGAACACGAATGGATGGACGAAAGCTGGTCGGCGAGTAGCCTGCGAACCAAAAAATGTGTAGAATAAAGCCTAGGCAGTCGCAATTCGGCAAACTGGGGTCGAGATCTCCTCCTCTGAATCAGATATAACGGTATAATCGCCCCCCCCCCTTCCTCCTGGTCCTCATTGGCAGGCTATGTACTATTGGATATCTGGGGTTTTAATTTACGCAACTGTCCTTGTACGTGGTCAAGTTGTAACGCGCCAGTTGTCCGTCGTAGTGGAAAGTTGCACGTCCCTCAACCCGAGTGAAGAGCGCGGCGCGGTTTGTGTGGAGTGGGGCTTAGGGTGGGGGGGAGGGGCACTGTGAGGAATTGGAAGGAGATGCAAGGAGGTCTCAGGAATTCAAATGTACGTACTTATAACGCCCACTAAGTTGTCCAATAACAATAAGGAAACGTCGACGTTTGAATTTAAGGGGGGGGGAGGTCAAGGTTTTCCTTAATCTCTCTCCTATAAAGTTTATATGTGCATGTATGTATGTATGCCCGCTAGAGTCGAAAACGAGGTCGTAGTGAGGTATAGAAATGCAGGTTTGGTATTTTTAAACCCCCAAATATATATTAGTACAAAAAACAAACAATCATAAATATCAGCAAAGCCAACAAACCAAAGAATATAACCAATGAATAATAACAGAAAAACCACCTCATAATCGTGTAATAAAACCAACGAATCCTAACTACCTGATCTCACCCACGTAACGCAACAAACATAACCATCAAATAAAACAAGCAAACAAACCCAAACAACCGGTCCTAACCTACCTGGCACAGCAAACAATTCAACCACCAAATTAAACCAATAAACTTAAATAATCTTCATCACACCTTAAACAGCTCAAAATCATTAAACTAATTTAACACATCTTAACAAAACAATGGAATTAGCAAATTTCCTCATCCCCACTTAGTAACGGCGAATTCTGCTTATCATCATCATCACTAACTATAATTTAAGAAGATTTTTTCTTTGAGTATTTGAATAATAATTTCATCTTAGTTTGGTTATGACTTAGGTTTTTTTATCAAAGTTCAGAAATAAATATAAGTTTCGAAATTTTGTCATTTTTTAAAAAACTCAAAGAATTACAAATGAAGTTCAGAAAATTTATTTTTATATATTTTCTTCTATAACTATATTTTAGCAACGTGATATTTTGAAATGGGGAAAATTTAGTTTAGAGTTCCTTTTTCAAATTATAATAATTGGCGAAGTTCAGAAAATTTATACAAATTTAACCATGGCTGCTTTTTTTTAGATTTTAAATTTTAATCTTAGTAGCGAAGCGCAAGCTCACCCCGTAACGGGAAGTGGCGAAGCCATTGCCTGGTTATTTATAATTTAAATATACTTAATAAAAAAAAATATCCTTTTCTATATTATTTTTTTAAAAGAATGATGGGAAAATGAAAATTCGCATGAAATTAGCAAAGTCAATTTATCAAACCAGACGTACCTAACCTGCATCCAGTTTGGCATCGACGAGACTTGTAAATTTATGTTTCAGAAAAGTGAAAACCCGATTTTGTTGAGTTCTCAGATTATTGATCATTGATCCAAGTTTCATGTGGATGTATCGAAGTAGAATCTTCTCCGAGTTGACAAATAGATGTCATGTTTATGAACCTGGAGTCCAGATTAGGTCTTGCTGGCCAATCGCCTTGTTTGTAGTGTTGCTTATTTGCTCTGCTGTTCAACAGAAAGATGGATATTTAGTTAACTACCTTGTAAACCCCCGTGCTTATTGCCCTCGGGGGGACCTCCCCCTACCTATATCTTCACTTTTTCTGGCTTCTATACTTTTTACACATTTCTCCTTAAAACATTCTACGTAGTAGGCCCTCGAGGAAAACAGAATCACCTTCTAAATCTAGCACACTGGATATGACCTAGAGTGTCGTACCAAAGGGACTATAATTTGAAATAACAATAAAAATATCAAAATAAAATTAATAATATCAATAAAATGAACTTACAATGCGCCAACACACCCTCAAATCTCAACATAATCAGTCTTCTTACTTCAATACTGTAAGCCGAAGCTTCATGTTTTATGTAAGTAAATAGATAGAGAACACCATCCGACTCTTGTCCGCCCCCCCCCCCCTCCCTGACACGATAATGAAACCAACATAAATATCAATATGACACTCAATGGTGAGCCCGAGGGCACCAGGGACCGGTCCTCGTTTGAAGGGAAATTTTGGCCACCAACTAGTGAACAGGTAGGATCAGGACCTTCTTGATCCCAAGGTGTTGGTTATCCGTTCCTCAAGAGGTATGTGGATGCGGCTATCTATTGGAACAGATGAAAAGAGTGTTTTGTGTTATACAGATGGGAGAGTAAAGATAGCAGTGATGTGATTAGCATTGTATGGTTACCTGTGTATGATCTATCTACTTCCGTGAGGGTAAACACAGTGCGTCCATTAATTGGTGGCCAGACTTCTTACATGAGCTGATGTTTGTGTCCGCTGTCGCTTGGGGTTTGAAGTCGAGCTCATTCTTCATGTTGTGGTTGCTTTCTCTAAGCCGCACTGATTGACTCAGTGTAACAGATGCAGCCTTGTTACAGTTAAGTAGTAGTGCTTTCAGGCTTTTGCTTGGTCTATGAAAATTTACCCTTTTGTAGGGTCCTACACTTTAATCAAATCTACAACGAGGCCTTTGACGTTAGGGTAAATCGAGGAAGAGTCTTGGACATCTTAAAATGTTCACTCAACTCTTCACGGTAACGATATCATTAGTGCGGTTTTTTTATGGAATTAACAAATGATTTTGACTAAATAATGACCTTATCAACTGAGCAGATTCTGTGTACAAGCCCAAACCTCTGGTCAAATCGTTCAACTCGGTTTAGTTTAAAAGTATGGGTTGGTTTGTCCCATCATAATATATGTATCTGAGACGTGTCATCATCTACCATTTCTTCATTTGAGTCAGATGGACATCGACTCTCGCAGGGAAGTGTTTGAATTGGAATTCCTAGAATACGAGGCACTGATTTTTATCGCATAATATATATATATATATATATATATATATATATATATATATATATATATATATATATATATATATATATATATATCAGACTATTTCACATTCTGCTTGGTTTTCTTATACCTAAAATAAAATAAAATAGACAAGTTAATTCACTATAACAACAGACTGCTTTTTGAATAAAAGATTACGGACCAAATGAAACAAATCTTTCTTAGATGATAGATTGATAGTCACATAAATTAATCTTACCTTTTAAGTTAGTCTTGCAGATAGATGTAACAGGAATCTTGATCTATTCACTCCTACTACACCACTGAAACAACAAATGGTATTCAATTATGTATCATTTAGTGGCGTGGACGCGACTCTATAAGTTACTATGTCGGTCCATAGGTCGGTCGGTCTGATGGTATTACTTTTCAATGAGTTTTTTGGCAATAACATCGTAACTATTCTGCTGATTGTAACGAAACTTGAAACCGTTATGCTGTTTTACATTTTCTTTCGAATGATATAATTGCTAAGGGCCCCCCAAGGTTAGTCCGTGAATTATAAAAATAAAACTAACTATGGGTCGGATTGCTCCACTTGTTGAAAGTTTTGAAGGTTGTAAAGTCATAGGGTCATAAGTCAGAATAATTGTGAGCACGCGACTTAGGTTTGTTGACCCAACGTCGCCAACTCCTAACACACGTTTTAACGTACATAAAAGTTATCTTTGCCCTCTTCACATTGTGACTTTGCCACATATGTAACAAAGCCTATTAGAATCATGCCTGCACTTCATTCTGGAATAAATGGAGCAAGTGTGAAAATGAATATACACGAGCAACAAAAAAAAGTTTAACCACACATGCACTTCAACATAATTGCACTCGCCATTGTATATGCTACGCCCTCTCCTACTTCAACCAATCCCAGACAACCAATAAATCGCGCCATATCACAAGAACATAATATTTGTAAAATATTGACACAATAAAACTCATTTGATTGAACAAAATAAATTACATTATTTTTAATTCACACTGCAATCATTTTCGCAATTTTTTAAATAATTGACATCACTTCGAGAAAAAAATACCTTTCTATATATAAAAAAAATATTAATTCAGAATACAAAAATTCTAAAGGTGAAAAATTCGACCAGAAATGACGCAGATCGATGCAATAATGTACTCATCGTTCTTCAAAGCCGAGTTGAGGGGAGAGATTGGCCTTCAAGGCACCAAGAGAGGGAAATGAAGGTATAGATTGGTCTTCAAGGCACTAAGAGAGGGAAATGAAGGTATAGCGACCATCATTTGACCCTAAGGCTTGGGGACGAAGATTTGTTGATGCAGCAAAAACTATTTCTAGGGACAGCCAACAAAGATGCAGAACCGGCACGTAAGGTTCTTTGCGTTCGGGGTGTGGGGTGGGGTGGGGTGAATGAAGAAGACTAATAGGGAGGGGCAGCGGTATTTAAAACCTAACAAGAACCTTAAAGAAGGTACGAAATCGGATGGGGGGGGGGATGAAGAAGACTAATAGGGAGGGGCAGCGGTATTTAAAACCTTCTAACAAGAACCTTAAAGAAGGTACGAAATCGGATGGGGGGGAGGTCAATGTAATTCTCGGAGACATGGTAGTACACCGAAAAAACCGCTATTGTTGATTAGCAAAACAAGAGATGTATTGAGGAAACTAAGGGACGTGTGAAATTGCCTTAATAAAGAGTAACAGGCCCCCACTCCCCTCTGAGCCTCAAGCCCCATCACTGGATCAAGATAAATCTGCCAGAGGTTACGGTGACTGAAGATGAGGTGGACATGCCTGGGCTTTAACGTGCGACAAGACATCTTCATTCTCTTCAGGTGATTCGCTAAACTCCTAAAATGATAGTAATTAAATATCGATATTTGAGGGGGACATCAAATTTGAAGACATAACATCCAAGGAAAGCTACAATGGCCTAGCGATTAATATTCGAGTCAATCCCCATCCCCCCCACATCATCTTTACATAAACTACATCTAAACGACTGTCCATAACATCGCCTTGAAAGTATCACCATTCAAGACTCGTCATTTCGCCTCAATACACTGTTTAGAAAATCTCAGTAACCTATCTATTACTACTCCTAAGTCCTTTTCATCCTCTACTGAGTTCATCAAGTGTCCATCCATTGCATAGCTAACTTCTCTATGATCTCTTCTATTGTGAAGGTTAAAAGTAACTTGCCACTTGTGTGCCCCAGAAAATAACTTGTTTAAGTCACTCTGCACTTTAAAGTTTCTCTCGACTTCTTTTACAGAAGCTACTAATTTGATGTCATCTGCAAAAAAATGACACTTGCCCCAAGGTCATTTATATCGACTACAAATAATAATGGAACCAGAACTGATCCTTGAGGTACCCCACTGACAACATCCCCCAACTGAATTTACTCCTTTTAACACTACTTGCTTCTTATCTTTCAACCATTCAGCTGTCCAAAACAATACTCTCCTACATATCCAGTTTCCTATGTGAAATCTTGTCAAATGTTTTGCTAAGATCTAAGTAAATTATATCTATATCTCTCCTTTATCCTATTGTTTTGTTAAAAAAAAATCCATAAATTCCACTAAGCTTGTTAAACATGAGCTACCTGTTTTAAATCCATGCCTAGCTTCGTTGATTTAACCTACCAATTTCTATGTAGATTTTCAGAAATACCTTTTTTAACTACTTTCTCAAGAATTTTACAAACTATATGTTAAACTTATTGGTCTAAAGTTATTTAGGCGCTCTTTACTTCCCTTCTTAAAAATGGGCACTACAGTTGCTATTTTCCATTTGTCAATTCACCAAAATCCCAAATCTAGGGATCTAGTATATATTTTCTCCAGAGCTACTGCAATACTAGTTACAGCTTCTTTAAGTATCTTAGAATGAATGGCATCCGGGCCAGAAGCCTTGCTAGGATTTAACTCAATTATAAGTCTATATTAATGGTATTTAATACCTCTCTCTCTGAACTAGAACCATCATAAGTTAAATCGTTTAGTTTCTCTTCTGTAAATACTGAAGTAAAATTAAGTACCTCATCTATTTCTTCATCAGATTCCTTCATATTTAATAGGCCCTTAATTATCCCTGCTAGATTTGCTATTAATTTTATAATAGCTAAAGCATTTTCTTGGATCCTCCTTGTGTTGTTCTGAGCTAAGTTAATTTCTGATATCCTGTTGCTTTTCTTAATAATCTTACTTAGCTAATCCTTACTCGACCTATAATGATTTAGATTCACCGCAGTACCTTCCATCTACAATCTCTGCGATGCCATTCTCTTCTCAGAAAAATTTCTATCTATCTTCCGATTTCACCCTAATGGCTTCCTGCATTTCTTCCTAATGATCATTTTTAATACACTGCTCTTGGATTACGCTTAATATATTCTTAAAATTATATCACATCCCTTAAGTATTCTTACCGCTGAATTATACATCCAAGTAAACTTGATTCAAGTCTATTTCGAGCTTTATCATAATCCCCCTCTATGAAAATATGAAGCCTTCCTTAGTAGTGTTTGTTGATGTCATACTTTTCCCTATTCCTGAGTTGAAACAAATCATCTGTTGATCTTTATGCTCCCCTGATGCACTTCCTGAACCAAATGATCATTGCAATTGATAAGATATAATCCGATAAAGTATAAACGATTGATCGGCACCAATTATATGACATGGGATTCATTGTAGAAAAATGTAAAATTGACCGTATTGCATCCAGAAATCGAGAATTCAACTATACCATATTGGAATCATGGTACCATGTGCATCATTTTACGCAAAAAGTTGAAATTTATCAAGTAGTGTCGCGACGAAATTGTAGCCTGGTCAGATCAAATTAGGCGACCTATAAGCCCGATTTGAACCGAGTCTTTTAGGTCGCCTAAAGATAGACCAGTAGTTTAAGGCACCTTATCCCTTCTTTTGAACTCAGCGACGGGGATTCAGTGATTCGCATATCGACCCCGCTCCGACGATTCTTTCTTTTCCGACGTGTCCCCCCCCCACCTTTCTACACATTTCCTCTTTACAGAGAACAAAGTCTTCAGAATTGTTCACTGAAATTTTGCCTAAATATCACCCAAAGGGTTTAATTGTTCTTTTTAAATACCTGATACATCCTCATTCAGTTCTGGTTTCTCCCCATGCGGAAACCTGGAGAAAAGCTCGGCTGTTAATTTTAGGTTAAGTTAGGTTAGGTTATTAAAGTGATCGCCAGTTGAGACGCGGATGAATCTTCCGAAGATCGACTGAAGACATGGTCGAACTTGGTTGCAAAGAGGCCGATCGAAGAGGAAACTAAATTAAAGTTTTAATCTTCAAGTGTTTTGACAATGGAGTTCGAAGGACCGCCATTAAGAGGACCGGAATCACCGGATTTCGACTGCGCGCGCACAGAGGTGGAACTTGAAGGATGCGAAGGGTTTATTCCTATAAAAATTGTCTATAAATACCCCCCACGAAGAACTATTTGCTGGACAATTTTAATGCGTTAAATATTCGATAAATAGGGCTCCCCTCGAATCAACCTGATGGCATTGTTGCTCGTAAGGAAAAAGGCCATATGGCAAATCATAGAGGCAAAACTCCGGGCGATTTAATAGGTTCGAATCCGTCTCCACTTTATCCAAATGTGTGTGCGTCTGTTGGTGAGAGATTAATGACCTTTGGGAAGAGGAGCCGCCATAAAAGCGCTACAACAATAATTATTACAAAGCCGACCGCTGTCGAGAGGAAGTGTGTGTGGGGGGGGGGATTGTGTGTAGTTCCCCTTCTCTTTATCCTCCATCATCCCTGGGAGTGAGGGACTAAATATGCAACAATTATCAAGGAAATGGGCAATCAGCCTTTTAAGCAATAAACCCCTGATCATAAGTAGGATCATTTTTTTAGCGAAATTAGGTTTCCATGGTGACATTCGTCATCTTCAGTCGCTCACAAACGAACGAATACACTAAGATGTTCTACTTAAAAACACATACACATATGCCATCTCGTAATCTGACCTATGAGGCGCATAATTGAATCTGCTCTCATTAAAGGAAATCCAACATATGTAGCAGAACCTTTTAGGATCATGCTTGCATTTCCTGTTCATTCTGAAATAAATGAAACAAATGTGAGATGAATATACGCGATCAGCGAAAAAAAGTTTTACCGCACATACACTACAACATACATTGAATTTTGCTGTGTGCGGCAGCAACTCGCCATTGTTATATGCTACGCCCTCTCATAATTCGAACTTTTAGAATACTTTCTCGCACCACCGAGATGGTATGTTTGATGAGTTATGTGATGAGGGAAGAGGTAGTGGTTGTGTTCCAAAAGATGCTTCCGTTATATGAGACGAACTTGAAGTAGGTTGCGGCGTGGACTGAAAAGAGTTCATTCAGTCTCGTGATACAAGTGATACAATGGTTGTGCATGAATGTGTAAAATTGATAATTATGTGGATGAAATTCAGATTTGTCTGGTTGAGACTGTGTATGGTTGTAGTGTATGAACCCTGACCTGATAGAAGTGAGGTTGAGAAAGAGGGTTTCTGGAATGAATGTGTGGTAGTGGATGGAAATGGAGCTCGGGTGATGGCGTGGATATGAATCTAAAAACGGAAGCATTTAGTAAACAAACCTGGTAAATTTCTACCCTGAAAGAAACGTGTTCTTCCAGCACAAAGATGTGCATACACACACATGGATTGGACAAAGAAGATAAGGATAACATATGTGCTTGGAGATGGAACACACTCATGCTAAGATGTGTAAGCCGGAAGAGCTATGTGCATGGTATTGATCACATGTTTGAGCTATGCAAGGTCAAATTATTTTGTGCTCGGGAGAAGATAGGAAGTAGGTGGAAAGAAAGGAAGAATCTCATGAGAAGATGCGAAGAAGACAAGGAAGGATCAAAAGTGCATGGCTGTTTAATGAGCGAGAGAGAGAAGAACATGTGAGAATTCTTGAGAGTAAAAGATAGGAAGTGTGTGAACATGAGGATAGAGCAGATGTGAACAAATCTAAGGGAGTGATAGTGGATATTGTAAGAGCTGCGTGCGGGTGTGCTGGAACTGGTAAGAGGAATGGAGTGGTGGTGTGAAGTGGGCACTAAAGAGGTGAGTTGTACTATCAGACGTTTCATAGTACAGATTAGCATCCAAGGCGATTTGCATTCATGCATAGAGTAGCGAAAAGAGCTGTAAAGGGAGTTGTCAAAGTAAGGTGAATCCGGGTTCGGATGTAAACGAAGTTTTTTGGAAAGAGGTAAGAAAGAACTAAGAGAAGAAGAGGTGTGCGAACATTTACGATAAGAATGGGAGTGTCCTGACAGCTAATAGGGAAGCTAAAATTAGAGGTAATTTTGATGAGCTGTGTAATGTAGGTATATAAGAAGAAGCGAATGTGAACAAGATTATCTTTGATGGTTCAACCTGGTTGTTGATTTAAAGTATGACATGGGTGTGGCAGTTTCAGTTAAATTTCGGAAAATGCCCCTCCATTTTGGGGATAATTCATATATATTTGTGCTTAAAAACAAGTTTTTTTTTTTTTTATCTAATGTTCTTTCTTGGGCTAATTCCCCACAAAGGTGTTTTTTTTTTAAATTTTTGTTAGGTAATTGAAATCGCATCATATTGTATTATATATAATTTTGAAAGGAATTTCGAAATGGGGGATTCGCCCCATAAACCCTCTTTAATTATGTGGGGTTGTAAACCCCTCCTCCCCCGCTATTTTTAAGTAATTTAATAATATTCACAATTCGAAAGCCTAGCATTAGATTCGAATTCATAGCGGTTGCCAGACGTCGTTAGGCGCTCTAATGTTCTGTTTTTAGGCCGTTTCTTGACTTCAGACATATAAGCTCCGCCCCCGAATGCTATTTAAATCATTCATATTTTCTTTAATGCTGCTTAATACAAAATGTCTATATCATATTTTAATTCAGAAAAAAAAATCCCTTCGAAATGATATATAATATGATGCGATTCCAATTAACAAGATGATTGCCTATCTTTTCGTCATAATTAGAAATTTGCCCGCCTTAATTAGTGAAAGAGCTATAGGGTATATACCTTCAATATACACTATATAGCATTTGCGGTTTTTTTTTTAAATATATATATAACAAAACGCCCACAAAAATCGAGGGCGGACTTTTTCCGAGATTTAACCGTCCTTTCAATGTGGAACAGTTTCTGAGGAATAGGGGCATTTTGTTATGCTACCAGAGGGAACGGAGAGAAAAGGCATGCAGGAACTATATTGGAATAAATGTGTTAGCTAAGGTATATTGGAACATTCTGAGTAGGCGTCTATGATGTATAACAGACGGAATGATGAGCTAAGTCGGGTTGCAGAGGTACTGATTGAGATTTTTGTACTCACACGCATTAATAAACTTTAACCAGAGATAATAGCTACATGATGTGTGAAAACTTGTTACACGTTTCCTCTATTTTCGATGTCGGATACTCTTTTATTCCAGACTTGTCTTACATCTTATTTTCCTTCTCGCGAAAGCTTTTCACTTCTCTCCTTCCCCCCTACCCTCCTAAAGTCTTCTCACCTGCACAGTCAATAGAACCTTCCATAACACAGTTGGTCCATACTCATATCTTTAAGCTGTTACCCCAAAGATCCTTTAGCATATTCTTTCTCACCTGGAGTATGTGTTATTGCATTCATTCTCATTCCTTTGCCCAACTCATGCGACTTATGCTGAATGTTTTTGCAACATAATTATCTTAGCCTATCATTCTCATTCTCATTCTCATAAATGTACCACCAGTCTGTTTTTCCACATTTTTACAACCATCAACATATTCGTTCCCATTTCCATTCATCACTCTTAAATTATTCCAGGACATTTCCTTCTCTCTTTTAGCATTGCAGGGGTTATACACTGCTACACTGCATAGTTTGACCCTTGCCCTATCTGTTTGAACCCCATTCATTCCATACCTCGCCAAGTTTTTCATCTTCTTTTTCGTCTCACATAAAGCAAATATCTGCAACATCTCTTTTAATGCATCAGCTACGTCTCCCCTCTTTCATCACATTATTGACGTGGATTAAATGGATGGATTCCGCGACCCTCCCGGTCATTTCCGTAAATCGTTGAGGCGGGGAGATTTCCGTGTGCTACTTCGCTAGACCACTGTATGTCTTATTGTCCTGCCCCACATAGAGGCCTCTTGTAATACAGAATATAACTATAACTTGTCTGGATCATCGTAGAAAGGGAAGAACCCATTGTGAAACATTTGAGTGTGATAATTGTAGCTTCATGGAGACTGTTCGTGCTCACTTGGAGTCTGGGGTGCATGTCTGGTCCCCATACATACGAAAATGTGCCATTATACTCGCTTAAGACCCAACTAATGTAAAGAGAGAATCAAGGGGATCAAATCCTCCTTTTTAATTTTTAAAACATAATATAATGTCAAATTCTGAAACCTTTTGTACTATATGTTCAATTGGGAAGCTTATCTCTACTAAATGTTCAATTGGGAAGCTTATCTCTACTAAATGTTCAATTGGGAAGCCTATCTCTACTAAATGTTCAATTGGAAAGTTTATCTCTACTAAATCCTCAATTACGAAGCTTATCTCTACTAAATCCTCAATTACGAAGCTTATCTCTACTAAATGTTCAATTGGGAAGCTTATCTCTACTAAATGTTCAATTGGAAAGCTTATCTCTACTAAATCCTCAATTGGAAAGCTTATCTCTACTAAATCCTCAATTGGGAAGCTTATCTCTACTAAATGTTCAATTGGGAAGCTTATCTCTACTAAATGTTCAATTGGGAAGCTTATCTCTACTAAATGTTCAATTGGGAAGCTTATCTCTACTAAATGTTCAATTGGGAAGCCTATCTCTACTAATTGTTCAATTGGGAAGTTTATTTGTACTAAATGTTCAATTGGGATGCTTATCTCTACCAAATGTTCAATTGAGAAGCCTATCTCTACTAAATGTTCAATTAGGAAGCCTATCTCTACTAAATGTCAATTAGGAAGCCTATATCTACTAAATGTTCAATTGGGAAGCTTTCCTCTAGTAAATGTTCAATTGGGAAGCTTATCTCTACTAAATGTTCAATTGGGAAGCCTATCTCTACTAAATGTTCAATTGGGAAGCCTATCTCTACTAAATGTTCAATTGGGCAGCCTATCTCTACTAAATGTTCAATTGGAAAGCTTATCTCTACTAAATGTTCAATTGGGAAGCCTATCTCTACTAAATGTTCAATTGGGAAGCCTATATATACTAAATGTTCAATTAGGAAGCTTATATCTACTAAATGTTCAATTGGGAAGCCTACCTCTACTAAATGTTCAATTCGGAATCTTATCTCTACTAAATGTTCAATTGGGAAGCCTATCTCTACTAAAGGTTCAATTGGGAAGCCTATCTCTACTAAATGTTCAATTGGGAAGCCTATCTCTACTAAATGTTCAATTGGGAAGCCTATCTCTACTAAATTTTCAATTGGGAAGCTTATCTCTACTAAATGTTCATTTGGGAAGCTTATATATACTAAATGTTCAATTGGGAAGCCTATCTCTACTAAATGTTCAATTGGGAAGCCTATCTCTACTAAATGTTCAATTTGGAAGCTTATCTGTATTAAATGTTCAATTGGGAAGCCTATCTCACTAATTGTTCAATTGGGAAGCTTATCTCTACTAAATGTTCAATTGGGAAGCTTATCTCTACTAAATGTTCAATTGGGAAGCCTATCTCTACTAAATGTTCAATTGGGAAGCCTATCTCTACTAAATGTTCAATTGGGAAGCCTATCTCTACTTAATGTTCAATTGGGAAGCTTCTTTCTATTAAATGTTCAATTCAACGGGAAAGAAAGATACTCGTATATTAGCTGCATACCTTCATTTAAGCATTGGGGCAAGGAGGACACGCAATACTCATGTCGAATTCCTATGCTATACCTGACGCTCCCTTCCGGGCAAACATGTAAAATTTCGCAAAGCGAGATCCGGTGCTCTCGACATCTCGCTATCCCGATTGTAAAAATGAAATCTGCCCGCCAATTTCGTCATCCGGATTGTAGAAATGAACCCTTTTTCCCGCCAATTTCGCAGAAGGATAAAAACGCTTACGTAAAAAACAACGCAAGTGCGAACATCCGCTCGGACAAACTGATTAGGTGAATGTTCATGGCCCCAAAACCGTGTAAGCTCGAGGGCAAATCTGATACATGTCCCTTATTTGTTGTGTGTGTGTGCGCGCGCGCTCGCATGCGAACCATTAAATGATCGTGTATGGTGGAGAGCGAAGATAAATTGTACCAGCCCTTAGTGGCCACCGGGGTATCATAGGAAACACGTAACACACGCAATTGCGTGTGCGGCATTCACTCCTACTCGCATATCAGTGCCGTCCCTCTAAGGCTAAGGGCACCACTTGACCGTGTAGGGGCACGCTAGATGATGAGTGGGGCGCTCGAATGATGCGAGTGGAAATGCAAATGTTGAAGAACACTTCAAAGAATTCGAAATACAACCATAGTGCTCCTACACAAACATTTGTGGGATTTGCACAACCTGTCCTTAGGAAATGGTGTGAGTGTGGAAATGAGGAAAAAGATGTTGAAATCTGAGTTTCCTGCACTGTCCAATTTCCCGAGAGTTGCATAAGTAGGTAGATACTGTCAACACTTCCCCCCTCTCTTTCTCAAGCCTCATAGTTGTATGCTCAAGATTTCCTTAAATGGTACCTCCTCGTATGGATAGTAATGTCTTTTGAGATTAATCCTCTTCCTGATGACTCCTTGTGACACAATCCCTGGTCGGATTACTTTCTACTAGGCCAGTCTAGAAGTCACTGGCGTGGAGGAAGTCTTAGGTGTTCTGAGCAACTAATTAAAGTTCTCCCGACAATGGGTCTAGGCAGAGAAAATGACTCAGCGGCTATTAGGAAAGATTAATAATTAGTTCAGTTTTCTGAATAAGGAAATTGTGCTACCCTTGTATAATAACTCTTTGGTGCGACCTCACTTGTAGTACGTGGTTCAATTTTGGTCCCTTAGCCTTCAAAAATTCATCCGAGAGACTGAAAAGAGTACAATCCAAGGCTACGAAACTGATCCCCTCGGCTAGTCATAGAGACTATCAGGTCCGACTGCAAGAGCTCGGTCTCCTTATGCTAGAGACTCGAAGACTGCGAGGTCAACTGATTGAAGTGTTCAAAATTCTTCGAGACTTCGAGATCACCAGAAATCGTTTGCCCTTGCAAGAATAGGACGTGGAACTACGGTTAAAAGTAAACTTTCCGCGGTTCAGCACTACTTTGGTGGGCAACTTCTTCACAAATAGAATATGCGAGACATGGATCGAGCGACCAACTGAAGTAGTAATAATTGCAGCATTGAGTATTTTAAGGCTAGAATGTACTGAATGTTTTTAGTGCTCAATAAACTACATATAGATAGGCTATTATTTTTCCCTTAAAAGTATTGCTTTACTTTCAAAATCCTGGTTGCCCCTTTCTCAGCATACTCATAATCTCTTACGCTTTTTCGTATCCGCAGAGGTGGATGGGTAAATCATTCAAGTGTACTACGCTTTTTTTCAATCTGTAAGTTTGGGCTTTGCCTAAATATTATCTTGTCAAAGTGTTAATGTAGAATACAAAACTGCTTAGAATTGTTCAAATTGTTACAAATTTGCTACAAGCTGTTAAAAATAACTGTAGTAATGTCTAGGCCTTTTTTAAGTTGTAGTAGTGCCTGTGCCTTTTTTTAAGCTGATAATATAGACATTTATTTAGGCTAGTAATGCCTAGGCCTTGTTTAAACTAGTAAAGCTTAGGCCTTCTTTAAGCTGGTAAAGTAGACTTTTTTTAGGCTAGTAATGCCTAGGCCTTTTTTTTAGCTGCAGTAATGCTTGGGCCTTTTTTTTAAGCTATAGTGTAGACATCTTTTCCGTTAGTAATGCTATGGCCCTTTTTTAGCTACATCTTGTTGCAACCTTTCATTAGTGATGGGGGCAAGTAAGGGGCATATGAGGCATGTTTTACGAATAAAAGAAAGGAAATAGTTGCCACATTAGCTGTAAAATAATGACTTTAGCATGTAGAAATGTGTCGAATATTCGTAAATCGCGATTTCAGAATAAAAAAATGTCGAGGGTAGAGGAAGGCCGACATAGTGAAATTGATCTTGATGGTCTTAAGGCCCTTATGGAGCCTAATGATTGATAGGCCACTCCTGATATGGCAAGAATTTTAAAGATGAGTCATGAAACAGTGCATAAATATCTTATAAGCATAGGAAAAGTCCACAAAAATGGAGTTTGCATGTCTAATCAAGTCTGGAGGACAACGCGTACAACGTGTGAATATTGCTTCATATTTATTGAGTCGAAATGTCCGTGAGACAATACTGGATTGTTACGGGAGATGCCAAATGGGTTCTTTATTAATTGCAAAAGACAATGGTTTGATCGTAAACAAAAACCCATACCTTGCCAGAGACGTGACCTCCACCAGTAGAGAGAGCGTTTTGCATTTGGTGCGGCGATGTAAAAGGAGTCATTCATTACGAGTTCCTCAATGGTAAGGAAACGGTTACTATGGTCAGCAGTTGCAACAGGCGGCGTATAAAGGAAGCTCGTACTAAAAGTCTTCACTGGTCAACAGAAAGGTTATCCTACTCCTTTTATGACTGCACACGTGACATGTTTGACCCCCCCCCCAAAAAAAAAAATAATGTTGGGAAGGTTTTCTTCGTTTTCCACATTCAACAAACCTTGTACCTAACTTAACTTGACTCGACTTAACCTAACCTCCCTCTCGACTATTACAGTGCACCTAACCCCTCCAATGCCTAGGCGATATCAAGCCATTTTCTGTGGCCCCCGAATCGCTCACACACGCGGGACGAATCACCATCGGATGGAGCTCTCCATTGGGGAGGGACTCTTTAGTACCCCGGACTGGGCATCACTTTTTGGTTGAATGTTCTAGTGTGGGAAGCTACCGTCTACCCCTATCGCTATGGCCGGGGTTTTGCGCCCCAAGGTGTGGTCATAGACTTCTTAGAGGAAGCGCCCTCCTCTGGCGTACCTGTGCATGCCTCTTGTTTTTATCCTGTTATTGTTATTTTGTTTATTATCTTAAATTAACCAATTTTTCGGTGACCCCCCTCCTTCCCGAGCCCCCTAAAGTATACAAAAAGGGGGGGGGGAGGACGCCATGGTCAAAAAGACCCCCTCCTCCACTCCTGCCTCAGTAAATCAGCGCTTTATTTTCACTTCACTTTAACTTGCGTTCAATCGTGGTCAATCTTCCACAGGATTCATTGCTACACACACACACACATACATACACACAAATATATTTCGCACACATACGCATATGCAATACATGTGCACTGTTTCAGATATCATTTTCTACATTTGTGCGCAAAACGAAATCCGATGCAAGGATTGGTGTATGTTAGAAGCGACCACACGTACATACACGACCACGACGCACACGCGTACATCACTCCTCGCCACGCGCCCATCGCTCGTTGTCTGCACTCGTCAACGGGTAGAGTGGAGGGGAGGGGGGGGGGGAGGGGCCGGGTACGGTTTCGGGCATAATGGACCGGCGTCTGCCTCAATTAAGGGTATTTATGGCCCAGGGTAGGCACCCGGCTTATCCCACCCCCTCTCTCCCATGAGGAAAGAATCGTACAACACCGACAACGGGATAGTTACGCGCCCTCCCAGTCTCGAGTGCCTCCAAGTAGTCTCCTCTTTAGAATTCTCCCCGCAGGAGGGTACCCTCTGGTTACATTTGATAGCTAGAAGAGCTGCGCGCCCTTCCGGGGTAAGTTGATGGTGCGCTTTCCCCTTGCCTCCTCTCAGCATTCCCTTTTCTTCCTCTACCACTCTCCCCTCAACCCTCCTCTGTGTGGCCTTAATGACCTGACCTTCTACCCCTCTATAAACCACGCCCTTTAACGCCTGTAGGTTGTCTTTGCCTCTGTTTTGTTTTTGTATCTGTGCTTAGTATCAGGCTGTAGCGTGATTACGGCGACTTGTGCCCCTATAGTTGGCAGTGGCGAGATGCGCTCCTAAATAAACGCCTGTAGGTTGCAAGAGACCAGGCCTTGAGGGGACCTCGGCGTTGGGGCGCGAATAATGGGAATAACATTTTTGCTCCAATGACCGCTTCCCTGCGTGTAATGGGCTCACCACGTGGCCGCTCTCGGCGAGGAGGGGGGGCGGGGGGGTACTGCCTTGTTGGCTGCCAGGCCAACTAAAAATCCCGAGTCCCGAGTCCTGTCTCTGGGTCTGCCACAACCGATCCTGGCTGTCCTGTCGACGAGTAGTACGTCCCAGTAAGGATATCGCCACTGTCGCTCTACCTCTGGTTGTTCCCGGGGGAGCGGCGACCTTTGGGAAACGACCGGCGGCTGGGTAACCTCTGGTCGATGCCAGTCATTGTCCTGGGTGTTGGAAACACTTCTTTAATGCACCCAGAGTAGGCCCGTGAAAAGTCCGGAACCCCGAGACAGGATAGGCGGGAGTGGCCGGACGTGGGGGTATAGCCCCCCTCCCTCTTTTTTTCTCTAGTGGTCGCAAGTGTCAGAAAATATCGTGTGTCGGTAGACTATCATTCAAGGTTCGCCATCAATTCCCATCGAAGCCGCCCCCGGAAACCTCCACCTCCTGTACTTTCTCAGTAGCCCCTCCCGCGTAAGGGGCAGGGCGATGTGTTGACAGGACTCAGCGCCCCTTCCGGCCCAGGCTTAGCCTGCCTCTTCCGCTAACCTCTACCTCGTCTTCTGTACCATCGCTCTTTTATCTTCCACCCTTTCTCTAGCCTTTCTTTGGCCCCTTCTTCTACTTCCCAGGGGATGAAAATAATAGGTAATCACCCCCGCTATTCATAATGGACCCGCCTACCCTTTTCCAAACGCTCTTTTCTATCCACAGAAGTTCTGTCTGCCCCACACTCTTTCGTCCTCTTATGAGCCCTAGTCGAGCGGCTGTCTATACCCTGAGGTCCCCACCTGCTGCGAGGGCCGAAAGCCCGCTGACTAGGACAAGTATTAGGTACAGGGTATGCTGGGCCCTCAACTATGTTCACCTTCCTCCAGTAGACATATAAGGTGGCTACGCAGGCACCATCAATTTTTCATCAATGGCGGGCTGGGTTGGCAAACTCCATCAACCCTTGACACGTGGACTGAGTATGTGTAAATGATTGCATTCTCTTCTACCGGAGAGAAGGTTTACTCTTCTAGGCCTATGAGTGCAGTGGCTTCCCCCTAAGTTACTTATTTGGAGGCGCCCTAGGGCGACTCCATGTCCCTTCCTGTAGCACTCCTTCCCTTACTATCACAGCGGAATGCCAAGAGAGAAGGCAGGCGGCCCAAAATTGACCCCACAGAGCCAATCCCTTTAGGAGGAAAGTGGATAGCATGGCCCCCTGTGTTTGCCCCCTACAGTCCTACATTGAATGTTTGGATGGGGTCGGCGTGCCTGCACCCTCTCTTTCCCGGAGACGAACACGGAAAGGAGATTCCTCGATTGGGATATGTTATGCCTTGGACCGGGATGGCTACATTGAGTTAGCCTTGAGATGAATATGGCCCCGTAGGCGACCCAGCCTTGTATAGCAGGATCTTTCATGGGGGCAAACCTGGGCTCGGTGCCAAACATTGAACCTAGATCCGCCCCTGTGCAAGCTTCTCCCCAGACGTCTCAGGTCCCCGAGAACTCACAAGGAGGATGGACTTCCTCCCCTGGCTTCTGCGCCTTTGGCAGCTAAGACATCCATCTCGGAGAAGGATCTTGCTGAGGCCGGTCTATCCAGCATAGGGGCTCCTTCCGGCGATGGAGAGAAGCTGGTTCATTCCCCACCCTCCTCTCCTAAAAAGAAAAGGAACATGAAGACAAAGAATAATAAAGGTTCCTCTCCGTCCACGGGTCTCCGGGAACGTACAAGTCCGCTGCCGTTTCGGAAAGTGACCAGACCAAGGTCGCCATGTCAGGCTCTGAGCTACCCTCAGGTAGAGGGGGGTGGGGGCTTGATTACGTTGGGGTCTCTGACTTAGAGACTACCTGGCGTTTACTAGCCCGTTGGATTCAAACGCTCTCTAGTTATTCGCTCCACTGATGGCAGCAAGTTGGCCAAGGGCAACATGTTCCAGCATAGGAGATCTTTAGCTAGCGTGATTGGTAGAGAGCCGAAGGTGACCCGTTTCTCAGGCGGGAGCCTTCAGTTGAATGCGTCGAATCCCTCGGAGGCGGCCATGCTTAGTGCCCTTCAGACACTTAATGGCTCACCGGTGAAAGGAGTAGTTTATGAGAGGGGACTCGTGGACTATTCCATAGATAACATCACCTTAGAGCTGGCCAACCAAGGAGCGGTCAAGGTCAAACGTGCGATGAGAAAACAGGGAGGGGTCTCGAGACCCACCCCAACACCCTTCGTTACGTTCGACTGTGACAAGCTCCCTTAGTCGGTGCGTGCCGGTTGGTATCGCTACCGCGTGAAGGCATTCGTGCCACTGCCGCGGAGGTACTATTACTGCCACCGCTTCGGCTATATGAATCGCTCCTGTACACGTTCTTAGTTGGGTGTATACGGCGTCTATGTAAGTTGTTCCGAATGCCGTAAACTATAGACCCCTATCGGATAAGGCCAATTGTGTCCTGCGTTCAAGTCCAGGATCGTCTCTCATTTCGCGAGGCTAAGGACTTGATCCTGGGGCGCCCGGCGCTGCCTGAGACGTCTTATGCCTCAATGTTCCTGGCCTATCGAGGCCTACGAGCACGGTCGTTTCCGAGCCTATTCGGAACCTTTCTGCGGGTTTTACTCACTCCGGGCGATCCTCTCGTAGAGTCTGAGCGTGCGTGCTTCCTCTTTCTTCTTGTTTTGTTTATCTTTGTTTACTGTGCTTTGGGGATTTGTTTTGTTTATTGGTGTCTTTTGCTTGTTTCTCTTTTAATCTAGCATTAGCTTGTAAGATGAATACGGCTACTTATGCCCTAGTAGGCAATCGCCAGATGGGGTCTAAAAAAAAATCTAGAATTCTCGGTCTATGTATCTTCACAATTTCAATTCTCCTAACTTCACCACTGTTTCTACGACACCCTCCTGAGTCGACTAAAGAGGAGACTAATCGTAGCGCTTGGGACCAAGGATGCACGCAACTCTCCACAACCTCTATGTATAGGTGGAATCTTTCATTTTTCGGGAAGGGCGGGGGGGCTTCTAGCCCAAGTTTATGTACCTCACTCTGGGGTGAATGTGCCCCCACCCGTGGCATTTAGGGGCCAAGGGCGTGGTGCCTTGATGGCCAGAGGCGTCTCCCCCCCTCCTCCTTGCCGCGCCCATATGCGTGTCCCCAATCAAGATAAAAGCCCGCTCCATTTCGAGGAGGGGGGGGGGGCTCTACCGTCCCTTCTGCCAAAAAGGCCCCTGCGCGCGGCGCCCTATCCATTGAAAGTGTGCAGGGTTGGCAAAAAACCCCAAATTTTGAAAAAGCCCAATAAAACACGGGGTTTTATTCTGGGTTTTTTCAAAAAACAAATTCTACAAGCATTAAAAGAACATAGAAATGAATATCTATCTATATTTTTATATAATATTAATAATTATATTAAGGTACGAAAAGATCACTGATCGAGAATTGTGGGTACCCATGATAGCCATAACCTGTGGAAGGAGAGATGAATTATTATGAGACAGTATCAGAGAAATAACCTTAATTTGATACATATTTGTTGAAATTCTAAACAAATATGAATTTTGAATATAATAATGATAAGTAGCATTCATTTCTTGAAAAAAACCCCTACCAAAACCCGAGTTTTTTCAAATTTCACTTGACCGCCCTCCCCTAAAAAAAAAACCGGTAAGAAAACCCGGGTTTTTTTTAGGGCTGCGTTTTTTTATTTGCCAACCCTGAAAGTGGTTCCCCCCACTGTTCCTACTTTTGGATGCCTCTCTTCCTCTGTAGTAAACCTGTCAGGGAGGTGTAACCCCCCCCCCATACACTATTAAAGGGTGGCATGATGTGTTGCATCATTGCCATATTTGTCTTTCCTGTCACCTTTGCCGTGTTTAGACTTCCCTTCGTTTTTACCGCCTTTGCCATGTTTACCATCTGCCTCTGTCGTCATTTTTGCCATTTTGTCACCTAACATGTTTAGAATTTTCTTTTATTTGTCATCCTTACTATTTTGTCTGTCCCTTCTGCCGTTCTATTTAGCTATGTTCATCTGCCTTCCCCTCGCCCCCTCATCTTGGGGGGCGTCACCAACGTTATGGTAGTTGGTTGTTGTGGTTGTCAATTGCTCTCTCTGACCACTTGAGAGATTAAGGGAGAAAGCCTTTAATCCTACAACCTGTGCTGTATGACCCCGTTAACGCTACCACAATTAAGTGGGGCCACGCCCTTTGTGAGACTGTCCTGGGGGACCAGGTTAGAATGAAGGGAGGCTGTTGCATGCTGGGGGAATTTTAGAGCACCCCAACTGCTAGTGGCCCATGCAACAGCTTGATGTTGGGCAATGGCGAAGGAATCAACGATCGTAAATTAATTAATTTCGGTTTGAAAACGCTTTTAGCTCCTAGATTCTCTCGTTAGTGGAAATGAAGTTAAAATAAGTCAATGAAAAGGTTTAGATAATAGAGTTTGAATAAACTCCGCACTATGTCACTCTAAATAGAGTTTGAACCGCTTGAAATTGTTACTTAACGAAAGAATTACTTAAGCAACGTTTGAATGTTTGACGAAAATTATTATTCGAGAAACCAACAAATAATAAAAGTAAACACTTACCTTTCCGCTTGATACGAGCTTAAGTTGACTTAATGTAAATTCACATTCATAAAAGTTACTTAATAGGTTAGAAAGTCAATGTTGAACAGGGTAAAGAGGAAGGTTTAAAATGCAGATGAAGATTGGAGAACTTTGAAGTTGTTGCTCTCTTGTTTTCTGCCCTCCTTGGGGGTGTCCTGATTTAAAATGTGTAATGTATCACTCTTTCGCGGGCTTATGCCGCCTACCACACCAAACCCCGGAGTGAGAGACGAGGCCAACTCTCTATTCCCAAGTAGTAGAAGGTTCGAACTAAGTCCAGCGTGAGATAAACTTTCTTCTCGTACGTTTGGAGTTGTATGTCCTCAACCAATTTAGGGCCGGACCCCTGCTGCGCGAGGGTGGCCCTTCAAATTAAAAGGATTTAAGAGAGTGAATAAATTTGCTAAATCTCGATCAACACATTATCGAGAGACCCTGGATGACGAAGCCCAGCCAGAGACCGCTGCAACATAGCGCGTAACCATAACACTGGCTTATTTAAACGGATTGTTTGACCCTATTTTAACAGAACCTGATTCCCAAAGCTTGACATATTTAAACAGACCCAAATTCCTATAGCTTCACCCCATTTAAGTAGACCCAGGTTTCCAAAGTTTGGCCTATTTAAACAGACCCAAATTCCTATGGTTTGACCCCAATTAAACAGACCCAAATTCCTATGGTTTGACCCCAATTAAACAGACCCAGATTCCCATGGTTTTATTCCATTGAAACAAATCCAGATTCCGATAGTTTGATCTCATTTAAACAAACCCAGATTTCAATAGTTTGATCCCATTAAAAAAAAACCTAGATTCCCATAGTTCGATTTCATTTAAACATACCCAGATTCGTTTACTTTGGCCCCATGTAAACAGGCCCAGAGTCTATTTGTTCGATCCCATTTACCCATTTAAACAGAGTCACATTCACATAGTTCGATCCCATTTAAACAGGCCCAGATTCCTATAGTTTGACCCCATTTAAACAGATCCATTTCCCATAGTTTGACCCCATTTAAACAGATCAAGAGTCCCATTCTCATAGTTTTACCCCATTTAAACAGACCCAGATCCCGATTTTCATAGTTTGATCCCATTTAAACAGACCCAGATTCCTATAGTTTGATGACATTTAAACAAACCCAGACTCCCATAGTTTGATCCCATTTAAACAGACCTATATTTCCATTCTCATAGTTTGATCCCATTTAAACAGACTTAGAGTTCCATTCAGATTCTCCTGGTTTGATCCCATTTAAAGAGACTTAGATTTTCTGATTTTATCCCATTTAAACAAACCCGGACTCCCATAGTTTGATAACATTTAAACAGACCTAGATTCCCATTCTCATACTTTGATTTAAACAGACCCATATTTCCATAGTTTGGTCCCATTTAAAAGACCCAGACTCCCATAGTTCGAGCCCATTTAACCAGACCTAAATTCCCATTCTCATAGTTTGTACTCATTTAAACAGACTCGATTCCTCTATTTTGACGCCATTTAATTTTTCGAACCTTCGGCTACTGTCGCGTTGTCTTCGTTACATTTTTCGCGAGAGCTCACGTTCTTACCTTAAGCCAGTGGCTCTTAACCTTTCTCTACACTTACACCCCTTCCATCATTCAAGTCAATAAACAAATACATATAATGTCTCTCCACACCCCAAAGATAAGCTATCTTTGAGTGCAACATCGCGCACCCCTATAAGGGGTGGAGTACCCACGGTTAAGAACCCTTTCATTTTGTGACTCTCCCAATCTAACTGAATATACAATTGAATTAAATTGACCAAAACAAGCGTATAACTAGTTAATTATATATTTTATTCATGCCACGCAAGTACACAGAACCACACACACACACACACACACACATATATATATATATATATATATATATATATATATATATATATATATATATATATATATATATATATGCACATACGGACAGGCACACATACCAACAATCAACCCCAAGAGACTCGAAGGAACAGAACCCGCGCCAGTTGAAAAGCGACTGCCCAACTTCCCCTCAAAACAGAGGCTCGTTAAGAGCAAGGGGATCTGGCCCTCGAGTGCAAGCTGGGGGGTGGGGACCGGAAGTATGGCAGATTGCGTTAGGGTTAAGGGTTATCGGAGCCCCCCGTCCTTTTCGACCCCGAGGGAGAACTGTAAAATAGAGCGGAACTAATAAGATTGCGAAGCTATTGTGCCTCAGCCGCCTGTGCCTGGCACTCTGCCCTGCCCTGCCTCCTCGCGGGTCTTTGAGAAAAGAGAGGAAATTGATGCGACCGACGAGGGGACTTTTCACTCACTGGACCTGCCCTCGTTTCGGGGGGAGGGTTCTCTTTAGAGCGCTTAGGTTTATTATCTTAGACTCATCTTCACTTACCCTAACTTAACCACGTCCAACCTTTTTCTCCTTCATCACAAAAAGTGACGAACGAACGAAGGGATAAATGGATGGATAACAACACTGTGTAACATGATTTTTGTCTTTAAGTAGCAACTCTTATTTTCTATTCACTTGTGTCTAGAATACATGAAAAAAAAACACTTATTTATTTCAAACTTTGCTTTTGTGTCCACGATAATGATAATTATATGAAATTTACCTCTTGCCTCTGGAAGGAAGTGGCCAATTTGAACTTTCATTTGCATATCAAAAAAAACGACATGATGCAAAAATAGCATTTATTTATTCTAGAATTACATAAATGAGACAATTAAAATATTAGAAATAAGTAGTTTTCCGTGATTTATGTTTATACTGTTAATTACTTTCACGAATCAGCCCCCAAATATAGTCTCCCATCAGATTTTCATTATACGATCCTTGATAGCGGCATTCAAAGTCCAGTAGATCCTGGTTAAAGCGCTCGCCATGCTCCTCGGAGTACGCTCCCTTGTTCTTAAATTTATCAAGATGAGCGTCAAGACTATGGACTTTCAGGGACATCCTGCCACGCATCTTGCCGTAGTTTCTCACCAATTTCTCAACATGCTCTACATATTTTTGGCTTTGCGATTACCTAGGAAGTTCAGAACCACTGCGATAAAGCTGT